>JAEDXX010000157.1:0-212965 GCA_021725515.1 Epicauta chinensis | reverse complement strand
CCTTCATAGTGACCTATTGCTTTACACTCCTCTCTTTTTCTTGGTTTTTCAAGAGTTAGATTTTTCAGCCTTTATCTATTGTGTAGTTTCACCAAAAAAAATGTTGTTCTTCCTGCTGTTGTATTCAATAATACTTCTTAGATTCTTATCTTTCAGGAATGAGCTGTTTGGCTTTCTAGATGTTTCCATTTTCTAACCCTAAGCATTACATGTTTTTGCGAAACTTTCAGACCTTGTCTGAACCGAAATTATTGACTTGAGAACCTGCCAAGAAGTGCAATTTGGAAACAAACAAGCAATTATACAAAGTTTCTCCGATTATCAATCGACTGCTCTTGAGAAGCCAAAGATTTTGGCCATACTCGCTTAAATTCGCCTCTAATTTCTAAAATTCAATCAGCATGAAAGCTCAATGTGAAAAACCCAATTTGCCACATAGCAGCCTCTCTGGATGACCTTCTGTATCTCTACTGTGATGGAAAATAAAGCACCACAAAGCCTTTGGTTGATTTGCTTCAAACGGGAGTCATGAAAGGAAGAGACACCTATTTATGGAGTGCAAAAAAGGATAACACAAAGGCACCGAGAAGGTTTTTTGCCGTTTTGAATTGTTGTGCTTAGATCAAACGCCACCACTGTATTACTCTTCAACTTTGTGTAATTCCATCATGAGATCACTACAAATAGTCCGAAATAATAATAATAACAGCTTGTGGCTGTTGACTTTTTCTTTTCGATTGTAAAACGATAGAATACGAAACCAATCACTTGTAACTTTCACAACCAAAAACGGAATATATATTTATGTAATTTGACCATATGTGTTTGTGTGTGTACATACATCGTTTTTTTTCCTTCTACTATATCTTCCAAAAAGAGACAACCGAATATACAAGATAAATGAATCATTTAATTAGCATTTTTATTAGGGCGCCAGCACTATAATTTTAAACATCATTACATGCACACATTTCTATTACTTTTTAATCAGAAATAATTTTATTATCATGTTAGACATGTAAAGACATCAATTTTAAGTTCATATAAAACCACAAATTATCATCAAATTGATTAGCACACACACACGATCGTTTTTGACCACACTTGAATTACAATAAAACGTGCACAACAACAACAGGAGATATTTTTGGAAATTTTAAGATAAATTTAATCAAAAAAAAACAAATAAATTGTACAATTTATCAGATGTTTATTATGTATGTGTGGTTTAAATATAAATTTAATACGCTACTATGTTGGTGGTCTTTTGAACTTTTACAATACGAACAACTCTTTCTTTATATAATAATAATAATAATAATAATAATGTAAGAGCATTAAACATTGGAAAATAGTCATTTATTAATCATTAGACACTTATTTACAATCGATTTTAATAGAAACGTAATATTGAAATTTAAACGAAAAAACAACACATATAAACAAATAGTAACACCTTTCTGAATTATTCATTAAATTCTTCATAGAAAGAACACGGTAAAAATTCTTATAATTGATTTCATACATGCAAACTTTTCAACTTTTAAACAGCGATAAAAATCGTGAATATGTTGAAGTGAGAACAAACTAATCATTCGTTAATGTGAAACAAAGAACGTACCGTAAGTCACGTGACATATACATTAATTTAGCTAGAATAATATATTAATTTCTTTCGCACTCTACCAACGGTGTCTTATCTTGATGTTGGGGAAGAAAACAAAGAAATTCGTATGCAAATCAGCAACGTACAATTAGTTAATAAGCGATACACACAGAGAGTGATAGAGGGGGTGGCAAACGAACGTAAGTCACGTGGCAATTCAATAACAAAGATGGAGTGATGGAAGAATGTCTGTAATCCAATGAGAACAAGATGCAACGGATCGATAGACTGAGTGCGAAATCATCCACCTATCAGTGTAATTAACGTGTTACCAGGTAATTCCAGCATCGCCCACACACGTATATATGTGCAATAAAAAAGTAAACATATGTATAATTCAAAGATATACAGGGTGTTTCACGAATGGCATGCTTAAAGCGATAACAACAAATTATGAATCAAATTGCTGTGGACTGATAAACAATGAAAGATGTCAAAGATGACATTTCAAATCAGTGCTGTTCGTCACGGTAATAATTTCTAGCTTAATTGCATAAAAATCCGTATAAAAGTATAATTTGACAACTCATTTCAATAATATTCAGATATGCACTTGTTATAGTATTAAATTTAGTTCTTTTTTTAAAGAAATTTTTGTTATATTTACGTGCATAACGTTTTTCATTTTTTTGGGGACGACACTGGTTTTATATGTCAAATCCGACAGCAGTAAAATGTTTAATACAAGCCTACTGGATTAGAGCTTTAAACATTTTGAATTCAACCAATCACAACAATTTATGAATCTGGTTGCTGTGGACGGATGAAAGATGTCACTAATGTCATTTTTGACATTTTAAATCAGTGCTGTTCGTCACGGTAATAATTTCTAGCTTAATTTAGATAAAAACTTTAGATAAAAGACGAGCATAATTACTTATTTTAATAATATTTGTTGTAGTATTAAATTTCGTTCGCATAACCTTTTTACATTTTTTGGGAACGACACTGGTTTTATACGTCAAATCTGACAGAAGTAAAATGTTTAACACAAGCCTACTTGATTAGAAGTTTAAGCATTTTGAATTTAACCAATCACAATTTATGAATCAAGTTGTTGTGGACTGATAAACAATGAAAGACGTCAAAAAGGGCATTTTAAATCAGTGCTGTTCGTCATGGTAATATTTTTTTTAACTTAATTTAGATAAAAATTGCGTAAAGACTAGCACAACTACTCATTTTAATAATAATATTTGTTATTGTATTAAATTTACTTCTTTTTTTTTAATAAATTTAAAGTTGTTGTTTACGATCATAAACCTTTTATATTTTTTGGGGACGACACTGGTTTTATACGTCAAATTTGACAGCAGTAAAATGTTTAATACAAGCCTACTTGATTAGAACTTTAAGCATTTTGAATTCAAGAAATCATAACAATTTATGAATCAAGTTGCTGTAGACTGATAAACAATGAAAGACGTCAAAAATGACATTTTAAATCAGTGCTGTTCGTCACGGTAATAATTTCTAGCTTAATTTCGATATAAATTGCATAAAAATACAAATTTGACTACTCATTTCAATAATATGCAGATATGCATTTGTTATAGTATTAAATTTAGTTCTTTCTTTAATAAATTTTTGTTGTTTACAATCATAACCTTTTTCTATTTTTTGGGGACGACACTGGTGTTATACGTCAAATATGACTGCAGTAAAATGTTTAATACAAGCCTACTTGATTAGAGTTTTAATACTGCTTTTTTTTTGGAGAATCTGATTGGTTACACTACAGATGTTGTAACTTTTCAAACAAAGAAGCTATAAAAATAAAAAATTGCTCTGTTGCATCCGTTTCTTTACAACGAAACACTCTGTATATATAGAATAGGAACGAGTCTAACTTTCAATAATGATTATTAATAGAAACGTGGCAAACACCTACTAAATTGTAATGCCTTAAATATAACTACTACGATGATCGACAAATAAAAACCAAACAATTCCAGTTTATAGTATGTATAATAAGATATCTCCTCTCGCACATGGATATATTGTGGATATTTTACGTGTGTGTATGTGTGTAAATATCAAACAAGTCATGCAAATGGAAAGATATATAATAAAGATTTATGAGTGATAGCGGAACGAGTGTTGTCATATAAATTCCAACAACTAAACTACTCCTAGCGTGAATATCACGTGACTTACGTGCATATCATATTATTTGTTATTAGTGGATTTGAATCAATTGATTTATTTGTGTCTTATTATTATAATTATTACTATAGCGACATGGAAGAAATTAACTTTATTATTATTGTGTATTTTAATCGTTTCTAGTTCTATTCCGATTGTCAATTTCGAAGAATTCTCGCTGAAATTTGTCACTGTGGTTTGTACAAGTGTAGAATTAACCACAAAACGTTATTTTGACTAATAAACAAACATTCGTCAATCTATTTCGAATATTTCGCTACACTTCAAAACACATTTGAGGAGAATCAGGATAGTAAACGTAAGTCACGTGATGCAAACGCGTTGGAAAGGAACTCTATACTGATGTATAGAGTCGGTCCAAATTTTTGCTCCAGGCAAATTTATCTTCGATGCACCAAGAAAAAAACGCCCCTAAATGCATGTCGCCCCAGCAAACTACCGACTCTTCTCCTGGGGACCACCAGGTCTCGTGAATTCCGTCCCAAAAAGATAATTTTGTTGTACGTTGTGTTTTTTTCTGTATATTTTTTGAAACACCTGCACTGGAGCCTATCAAACAGGTAAAATTAGAGCAATTCAATCGATCATAATGCCGACAACAAAGTTGCCAATTTTTATCGTTTTGGTTGGTGTTTTTTAGTGCCAATGTTGTTGTTTGTTTTTTCGTCAGCCATATTTTATCATTCTGTTTTTGGCCGACACAATCCCCCAAGACGTTTATCATCAATCAAGTCGCCAATTTTGGAAACTTCAACTGTTTAAACGAGAATAATCCCAGTGCAAAACGAAATTTGTAGTTCAAACAGCAGACCACGTGACTTACATGACTGTAAACGTGTAATTTGCGCGAAATACAGAAGGCTAAGAGCTGATTTTATTCGAACATTTCCACGAGTCTTTGGGGAAAATTCTAGATAATTTTTTGGAGAGCCCTTTCTTTCTTTCACTCACAAAATGCTGATTAAAACTGAAAATCGGTTCAATTGTTCGAATAAAAAAGACTTGACACTCTTTAACGTAGGTATTGTTTCGTATAACTATCGATTTTTATAGTAAACAAACGACCCTTGAGTCTACGAGTTGGGACGCAACACCCTCACGCTCCTGGGAGAAATTCCTTTAAAGGGCGGCGAACACAAGATCACTACCTTGTTGTCGTGGATTCACGCTTAAAAAATCGAAATAGTATATTAAAAAACCAAGACGACTTCTGACACGAATTTTTTTTACTATTTTTTCTATTTTGTGCCCTTTTTTACAAGAAAAAAAATGTGCGGGATTTGATATTTAAGGAAATTGGTGAGAGTTGGTATTACTGATATAACAATTGAACATTGTTTGATTTTTTTGATTGATGTATTAGTGGTTGTATATGTTACCAAAAATTACTATGTATTTTGTTGATTTTGTTAGGGAAAAAAAATTACTACATTTTCCATTTTTACAATGTATCGAAATAAGCTCAATAGAAAAATGCTATTTTAACACCTGTAACCACACATAAGCCTTGACGATCTTTCTCAACGGATTATTTATTAATTTTCATATGAAACATGATGATGATGATGATGAAGTCACATTTCTTAGAAGTTAAGAGTCTAATAAAACCCGTTAATCATAGACAAGTAAACTATAAAACAATACAATCGTTTGAATATCATAAAAAATCAACTATACACAATGACTTGATCTTAATATCATGTAGGCTGTAGAATCTGAAACGTAGGATAATCGATTCGGTACACATTTCTGCATTTATGATTAAAACATTTCAACATATATAATCTGACAGGCTCTATGTGTGTGTGTGTGTGTGTGTGTGTATATGTCTGTATTCTATTTATATTTTATTGAAAAAACGATTAAAGAAAAATCAAAGGCAGGAAACGTGGACGTTTTGCACCGGAAATGTTACTTTAGCGTATATATCTATTTCCAAGTTTCGCAGATGGAATAGATCTCCGACACACGATTTTTTTGTAATCATATAGCAATATCTATATATATAAAGGCGATTTATCACTCACTCACTCACTCATCACGATATTTCCGAAACTACCCTTGCGATCGACTTTAAATTTCGCACAAATATTCCTTTCATGATGCTGACGTTCACTAAGGAAGGATTTTCGAAAATTCACCCTCTAACGGGCATTATTTTGCCAATACCTTCACCTTCACGTCAATGCAATTGCGGCGTTGCCTTGTGTATTTTTTTAACCTTATATGTACGGAAATGAAATACTAACAAACAAAGTCGAGGGGTTAGTGTTTATATAAAATTGATAACGATTCATTAATGAACCAAATCAATAACTGGCAGAGTTCTTGGTATTTGATTGTTAACGAAACGAAACCCAATAATCACCTTTTAAATTTTTTAACAAAGGTATCGATTCAGTTGGAAACACACACACCTACATACAAGGGAAGTTTTGAAACGCATCATTAATTTTATTTATTGAATAGAAACGGTGGAAAAGAAATACACAATCTGAGAGAAGAGTGATTTTATACGATTGAATGTTATTTATTTTCTTTTAGAAAAAAAAAAGTTGTAATAATACGAGAGATGACTTTGTGGAATTATTGAAGTATTCAAGGATGGATTTAATGTCAGGATATGACAATTAAAAGATGTCAAAACTATGGAGGAGGAGGAGAAAAAACGATCAGAGAAATCTCTAAATTGTCTGTCAAGATTAACAATAATAAATCGGTATAAATAGATAATTGTTAGAATGTCTTTTTTAGGAGAATTTACTCGTTAAGGTGGACGTAACAATCATTTATAATACATACAAGAGAAGAAGAAGAAGAGAGTGAAATTGTTTGGCACACGATCAAAATTTTGTTTCAACAATCCCAAACAGTCTGCTACATCTAACAAATTCAAAAGAATTCCATATACAGTGTGTTCCGTCTAAGTTTGAACCAATCTGGATGACACAGCAAAATCCTGGCACGTTTGAAAGAACACTCTAGATCAGGGGCCGCAAAACTGTTTTATACATAACTGAATCAATTTCCAAAGATTGCCAAAAACTGGATCAATTAAAGAATAAATTTTATTTTAGGATCTAGTCCCGTGTAGAAATAACTGAATTTTTACTATTCACTTGGACTTCTATGTGGGCTAGATTAAATCCATTAGGACCAATTAATTTGGAAAAATGTGCATTTACAGAGTGTTTGCTCTATTAGAAACCAATTGGGATACCGTAGCAAAGTCGCCTAAATAATGAAATCTTGGCAATGCCAATAGAAAATCGGTAAATCTAATTTTCAATGGGGAAAAATCGAGCAAACGCGAGTTCACCAAATATTTTTGCTGGTCGATCCCTTAAAAATGGCCCAAAACTCTTCGCCACCTCCACAAGTACTAAAATCAATCACCAAAAAGTCTTTGAAGACTCTTACTAATGCGTTAAGTATTTTATTCACTAGTGGATAAAAAGCGTCAGGCAACTTTGTTGTTTTTAGAATATACGCTACAGACGCTTCAAAGATGCATACTCTTCACAAGAATAAAGTGTTGAATTTGTCGTTTTTTTAGAAACGCTATAAATGCTTCAAAGATTGATACAGTTCATGTGGTTAAAATAATTTGATCTATGCTTCGTTATCTATTTGTAAAATAAATATTTTTTTTATATAATTTAATTGAAGATAAAGAGACATTTTAATTCTCAGTTTTTTTTTTGTCCGACAACCAAGAATCGAACCACGGGTCTCCTCGTGCTTTCCGGGCGTTGAGGTGTTCTAGACCACTGAGCTATCGACGGACTGTAATTATCAGCTCGGGCTAAATTCATATGACTAGCTTCGAGCGGGCGGAATATTCATTCCAACTCAATGCGTCTAATGAATAAAAAGTAGCGAATGCTTTGACTCCACATTTATGAAGCAAATGCTCCAAAGCATATGATAAAAATTTCTAAAGCAATTGCTTCACCTAGAAGCAAAAGTAATTACTACAAAGTAATTGCTAAGGGAGTAAAAGCAACCATATTTATGAATAAAATGAAGTATTTACTACCAATTGGAGTAATTGCTCTACTCAAATCGTAGGTTGGTCTGGCGTAGACTTTGCGTTTGTGGAGTGACTTTTAAAATATAAATAATGGCTTTAGAATTAATTTAAATATTATAAAAAGCGTGTAATAACAAAAAGCAATAATTATAAAATACTATATCGGTTCGAAGAAAAAAATGTTGTGTGGTTAACTCATCATTTTTTGGGTAATCATTACGACAAAAGAAAGGGGGTGCTTTGTCGCCTGTTCAAAAGATGAAAATTTTTCTAAGATACGTGGCTGATCCTGGATTTCAAAATGGAGTATCTGAAGATATTAGGGTTATTCAATGTACCGTGTCGAAAATAGTTAGCCAGGTGATAAAATTGTCGAAAAAAAAGATTTATGGATTAAATTTCCATCAACAAGCAGATACTTGCCGCGAAAGAATTATGGCAGGAATATTATACTTTTCCTTGTAGTATTGGTGTTGTCGACTGCACCCATATTCGGATTCCAAAACCAACAGAGTTCGGTGACGAATACATAAACCGAAAAGGATACACACAAGTGGTTGCACACATGATACCAAAATTTGGAAAAATTCACAAATGTAACGTTGGAGTACCAAAAAGGTTCTACTTTTAGGAGACGAGGGATATATGGAAGAGAGTCATGTCTAAAGACTCCATATAAATATCCTAATACGCTTCAGCCAATTTATTTCAACACTGTATTAACAAGAGAACGCGTTTTTATTGAACATTGTTTTGGACAATTAGAACAAAGATTTCTCATCTTCCAGTATAAAGTGCGAGTTAGTTTGCAGAAAATTCCATCTTTCATTGTGTGTTGCGTTATATTACATAATATTGCCAAATTTTTGACAGATTCTGACTTCGATTTGGTTATTATTTTTGTGATTCCCCTAACCTAGTCACACACAGTCAGTACAATTAATTGCGCATGTCCTAACCTAACACATTCAAGAACATATGCGCGCGTCTATAGCAATGACTCCAAAAGACGTAGCAAATACTACTAGAGAAAAGTAAATGCTTATTCATACAACTCGTAGGTAATGCTTTAACTTTGACTTTTTGCTTCGAAGATATTGCTATTGCTTTTACTTTTTGCTTCGAGCAATTGCTCTGTTTTTATTCATTAGACCCAATACCTCTTGAAGACGCGTCTCAAATATGTTTGTTTTTGATCCTTGACTCTTAAATTAATTTCGGTTAATCTGAATTTAACACTGCAACAGTCTATAAACACACAAATGAATTGTTCAGATAGGAACCAATTTTAGAATCTACATTTGAATAACACAAAAAAACCATACAATTTTCTTGATTAAACTTTATAAAACTCATCATACGACCTTATACCAGTCCCAAAATTAGCTACAAAGACTGTACCGTTATCAAAACCTACTTAAATAACTTAAGTCACTTGTCTTGTTCAAATGGCAAATTAGATAGATTTACATTCAAATATTTGGCAAGCAGCACAATTAAGCATATTGATTAAACATCAAATCACCTTGATTCAAAATTAGTTGCTAATTAATAATGGGAATTTTCGAATTTTCGACCTGACAACAATTTGCATTTTTAGCAAAATCCAAACAAATTCTACAAATTTTTGTCACTTTTTTCTATATACGCCTTTCATCAATTAAACCAACAACAGGATTCTTTAATAATTTTTTTGTGTTAAATAGAAATTATGTTGATTGTTATAAAGAAATCTGGCGCCAATTCTTTAACACTGCCATAAATGATAATTGTACAATTTTACACAGATGACGAAAGAAACAGGCTGCGTGTAAACGTTGAAATGACAGAGAGACAACAACTTGATGCACACAACAATTGTAGTATTGTTGAAAATAGAATAAAAATAAAATATAGTACAATCCTATTATCAACAATTATATTTAACAATATTTATAATAAACAATCCCATTTATTATCTTAATGTTTGATTAAAACTTAACACTTTAGCTGTGTTGTTTTTTTTTCTCTATCTATTTCTGGAAAGCTGCACACACTCACACACCTGTCACGATTTTCCTAATAAATGATCATTACGAGACGATTTCCACTTAATTACCCACTGAAATACCTCGATAGAAATATATAATTTCTATTATAAATAATAATTAATAATAATAATAATAAACTATATATAATTTATCTTCATTTAGATGGGCGAGTGTAGGTGGGAATTTTAGATGAAAGGACAGCATTACAACAGGCGGTTTTGAACATTTAACATTTACAGAAACTGTAAATCAAATCTGATACACACAACATCAACATTTTATACGTGAAACTAGCCAAACATGAAGACATTAAAATATTATATGTCTTTGTATTTATAATAAGCGCTGTAGAAGAGAGAAAAAAATTGGTTAAAGAACATTTTATAACATGTCTCCACAACTTACTTACATCTTAATTCGATATAATATTAACATATCTATTGGAGGAATTTGTCAATTAATTAGGGGACATTTGTCAAAATCAAACCGTTTTTCTAATAAATTCTGTAGTTATTTATTATTCACCACATCGATTACAGTCAAAACAATGTTACTATAATTAATTAATTGGGGAAAAAACAACCGTTAATTAATCATAGAATAGGTTACCTTCTCAATTCTAATAATAAACCAGCAAATAATTGGCTTTACAATTACAATACTCGTGTAATTTATGGGAATTTGCGCAAGAAACTTTTATTACGATACAGTAGGAGTTGGATAAGCCGCTTTTCTATTAACACAACCGGCATAATCGGGTTTCTACTGTGTTCTCCCATTTTTCTGATTATTTAATGAATGTTGTGGTAAACAATTAGTGTTGGTGCTTTAAATGAAAACCAATCACATAAATAATTTTAATGATTATGTTTCGGTTAAGTGGAGAATTCAATTGTGTTTGTGTTTTTTTTTTAATTATAAGAAAACGGTTTACCAATTATTGCAAATAATTTCTCAAGAAACAATAAAATTTCCCAATTTTCGTCATATCTTTAGACGTACAATTAGTTCCTGGTACAAGTGTGTTAATTGTTTGTTCTATCGATTCCAGGTAATAACAGGTAAAAATAATTATAATTGAATTATTATGATCGCTTTTAGATATCAAAGACCGGTTATTCTTCATTATTTTGAAAATTGCAACATGAATAACAAATTTCAGTCTCTTACTACACGATTTTTAAGTATCTGTGCCGTGTTATAAGATGATTGTAGAGAATTGGTGAATCGGCTAACTACACAGTCGGTCGAAAATTAAAAGAGACAGAGCGCCGCTTTACAACGCTTGACAGTATCAACAAAATTGTTGAGTTGCAGTTAAGCTCAGCTTATTTATCACTTAACAACAGTATAGTAAGAAAATCGCCCTTATTGTATAATAATAAAGGACCTTAGAATCTTAGGTCCTGATTGTGGGTAGGTCCTATAGCATTATTCAAGTAGCACTCAATTGTTCTGAAGTTTAGCTCTAAAGGACATCGATTATAATTGAACTTTTGGCTTGAATTTAACAGACTCAATTGGGTAATTTTCGGTGAGGCACACCTGAAAGAGAGAGACACCGTTTTTTTTTTTAGGTGTGGCAACATCAAAACGTTGGCAAGACTGATTCTCGTATCAGAAACGTGGTGGATTCAATTTTCGAGCTTTAAACGTTTCAGATATGGTGAACTTTAGAGAAAACTGGACAGCAACAATTCAAATTACAAATATTGAAAACCCAACAAATGAGGATATTCCAAATAAAAATTGAATGCCTAGAAGATTACTTGTTCGCTAGATCCAAAGCAAATTGGATTCGTTGGCCAAATTGCTTAAAATGGCTCCATGAAACAATAAATTTTTGATTTCTTTAATTTATAAAGTAAAATAAGATAAAATAAAGTTTTTTCGACAAATAAATCAAAAATTCTCCGCATGAGGATTGAACCCCGTACTATTGAGCGCGATACAACAACGCAACCACTTGAGCTATTTCAAATCACAATTAACCAAATAACTTAATAATACTAAATGAACGCAAGAACGCAAAAAACAACGCTTTTTTCTTAAGATTGGCTGGCTATTGCGCTTTAGTTTTTTAATAAGTATATTGTTAACCTAAAGGTATACTACAAGCCTGCAAAACAGCGTATGTTTCACTTAATTTACGTATAATTAACTTAACGATTGATTGCTTCAATCGGGCCTAAAGCGCAGTTGCTTGAATCTACGCCCGCAAGACTTAATTTTTAACGTTTATATAATCGTTTAAAGAGTAAATTATAGATGTAAAAACTACCGATAATTATTATCTATTTTATATAAATTTTCAATATCTACAGAATTTGATATTCAGAAACAAAAAAAAACCGCAATAAATCTATGCAACGATCTCATAATAATAATTTATCAATAATGCTTTTATCCTTGATTATAATAAACACCTTTTTGCTATAATTGATAATTACCTTTTTTGAATAAATTTTTCCGTCGGTTGCTGTTTTTTTTTTAATCTCAATCTCATCATCTTCACCAAAGAATTGAGTTGAAAATCAGAAAGAGATGGTGTTAGATTAATTATAATTTCTGACAAGTTAAGGCTCCAGACATGATTTTCGTGGTGGTTTTGTATTTTTTTTTTCGTTCGAGTCTCTCTCGCTCCACACAATAACCACCTAACAAACCAGATATTTTAACAATACGACCCGATGGGATCTCGAAAGATTTGCTCCACACCATAGCAAACGAAAGAATAATCAGTTTCAAAGAAATAACCAAATGGATGGGGATCAAAAAAAAATAAGAATAAGAATAGGATTGAAGAAATTTATTTAATTTTGTATGGACGGTTGGTGTTTTTTTATAGTACGTTTTGATTTATTATTCTTAAAATTAACCAAGCAAAAAACCACAAAATTTTGATATTTCTTTTACGGTATGGTATGGTAATAAAATAAATCAAAGGAAATTTCAGTTTCAGTTAATGACACATGTTGGAGTGTGTGATTATCGAAATAAAAATTCATAATGTAAAATTATTAATTTTATTATCATTATTAATAATAATATTAACGGTACAACTGCGGCAAGGTTATCGAATTGTATTGTCTAGTTGCCCGAATTATCAATGCTCTTGGATAGACAAACAAATCTCCTGAGATATATTTAGATTAAATAAAAATAATTGTTTTGTTTATATTTATAGACGATTTGATAATTTTAATCAAATATCAATTATTATGTAATTTAATACTTAAATGTACGCCCTACTGGTATATCAATGACATGTTATCAAAATGTTTAACAAAAAAAAAAATACATTCGTTTTAGGAAAAATTATCCAAACATTCCATCGTATGTATGTGACAGTTTCCATAATACACCCACATATTTCGTTGAAAAATTTATTAAAAAATAAAAGACGAAAATTTCTCATCTTCACCGTTTGGATTTCGTTTTCTTTTCTTTTAAAATAACAAAATATACAGAACGTTTCGCTTGAATAGTCCCAATTGAAGCGGTTATTAGAGCAAAATCTCTTTATTTACTAGTGTTTTAGAGTCTTTGTAAAGCAAATTCAAATTTTAGTACTCTTAATAGACTCCTTCGGTAACAGAACATGGATAATGCAAGACTAGTTTTAGATAGATGATAACCAAAGAATAATTGCTAGAGTATGTTTTGTGAATCAGGGAACACCCTTGGCGTTAAGGCGTGAAGTATTTATACCAAGTTGTTTACAATAAGGTTGTGTAATAGTCACGTTCTAACGAATATATTTAACTGACTTGAAATAATCAGAATTATACCTATTATTGTTTTATCTTTTTTCATCCGATAATTTCGTTTTTGTTTCCTATAAATTATTATGGACACTATAAGTTTCAGATATTCTTATTATGTAGATAATGCAACTTTAAAAATATTTATCTATAATCAGGACGCCACTGAAAAAGAAGATCCTCCCCTCGGTATCGTTTATTTATTCTGATTGGTTAGAACGTGACTATGTTACAGTAGCATACAGTGTGACCCTCCCACTGTTATCTGAAAGTAGAAAAAGACTCTACCAAATCTTAATCTACGTGACATTCGCAGCATTTAGCAAGCGTTGTAATTTATATTTTTACAATTGGTAGCAATAACTTTAAAGTAGGTCTACTTTAGCTAGTCTTGCACTGTACTCGAAATAATGACAATGGTTACAAATAATTAGGTGTGTTCGCAATATTAAAAGTATTTGTTAGTGTATAGTGCAACACTAGCTATAATGGACTTACTTATAAGTCATTAAATGACTTTCTTAAAGCAGGTCCTTGAAAATACAAAAATCATGATTTTCCTATGACACTTGTAAGTCATTTTTTTTGTGTTAAGATCTGTCATAAAATCTAGTGGCTTAGAAGATATTCCACTAACACAAGTCCCCCTGCATTGCAAAACGTGACTTTTTTTCACAATGCCACAAAACACCTGGTTATTTGTAATTTGAATAATTTTGGAAGGAAACAAGCAATTTTATTGGTTTGACTTTAATCTCATCAGTCAACGCTCTAACTATACTAATGTTCTTTTTATGGTGGAAAAATTGTGCAAGAAGCTTATAAAAAAAACGATAAAACAAGAAATTAATGGAGCAGTAAAATAGAGACGGAGATGGCTGATTGAAATGTTACCAATGTACATTTGCAAGCAGAGAAAGTCGTAGCGTGAACTTTGTTCCCATTAATTTTTACATTTTTAATTGTGTATTACCAAAAAGGAATATTTCATTTTAAAAGTACCATATTTGAAATAAAACCAGTTTGAACGTGTAATGCAGCATTTTTTTGTAAGGCGCAACAAGAAAATTATTGAGATAGCAGCATTTTTTTTCCTCAATTCTATTCCAATGTCAAAAATTTAACACAGAAAGATTACCGGTACTTTTGTAACACAAACAAAAAACTGAGCCTGCTTCTGACACAACAGAACTAGCAAGTTTTGCACGGTTTGAACCGTAAAATATACAGGACTGGCGTTTCTTCTAAGCATAGAGAAAATGACAACGGCACTATTTTAGGTCTTAAAAATTTTAGGATCTCTCCCTCTAATCTACCACAATCTTCCACAAACCTGAGACGATCTCTGTCTACAATTTTACCTAAACAGAATGGCACAGCTGTATAATTTCTAACACTAGCAAGTATTTGAGATGTGTGCTGTAAATTTCGTGTACTATTTACCTGTGTTGTTTACATTGTTCTTAATGATCTTTCTACTACATCAATCAATTACTGATGTGTCAAGAATTGTGAAGATAATAGAAATAATAATGATAGGGTATCAATTTTTGTTGTTGTTGTTATGGGAAAAAAAGAAAATTATCCAAAACCGCCCACATTTGCAAGGTAATTACTATGATTATTAACATAACTAAATTATCAACAATTTCAAGTATTAACTACAATAATAAAAATAATCTGTTAACCATATGGTTTTTAACATGTATGTGTATTATATACGCATACAATTAGTTTGTTTTTTTTTAAATAAAAAGAAAAGGATTAATACAGATTTAAAAATGCGGAAGGCAACCCAACAATACGGAAAAGATGTCTGATGTAGAATGGAAGGCTTTAATTAACGAAACAAATGTAAATAAATGGCAATAAATAATAACAATAATGAAAGAAATCGTTTTGACGGTCTAACAAAACTGAATTAATTATTATAAATAAAGAAATACCACAAAATGAAAGGCATTAATTAAAATGTTAATTTATTTAATAATTAATTAAATAATTCATAATTTAATGTTACCTACAATGAATACTTTGAATGAATTTCATATGAAAATAATGTTTTTTCTTCTAAAAATATCTTATTTGCTGCTGAAAAAAATTAGAACTTCTCTAGGATCAATAACCTATTCATTGATGAAAAAAATAGGGATGTTATGTTTACAACATTTTATTTAAAAACAATTGCAAGGCCAATAGTATTTATAAACAGTACAATCGAGAAAACAACTTTAGGAATTCTAACTCTGATAAGAATAATTATTCTTATGTTATTTACAACAGATGGCATAACTACAATTGTTTACTTGAATGTATCAATTAAAAAATACTGTTGGCCTTGCAATTGTTTTCAAATAAAATCTTGTAAACAATTCTGACGTCGGCTGTTCTTATCAATGAATAGGTTACTGATCCCAGAGAAGTTCTCATTTTTTTTGAACAGCAAATAAAAAACTTTTAAAAGAAAAAATATAAATGGTTAGCTAATATTGAGTAATTTTCGAGATCTTATATGACGTTTTAGCATTTCCACAATAGCCGGAACGAAAATCGTGACGGTCAATTGAAGTCTAATTTCGTTAGATACTTTCCCATTTCAATTCACAAACAAACGAGAGGTGGTAACACTTAGAAAAAACACCCTGTATATAAGTGAAAGTAAAACTTTAAAAAAAAATCGATATTATCCGAAAATTACGCAATCAGCCAACTTTAAACTAGACCTTTGGTCAACAATTTCTCTAATAAGCAGAGGCATCAGTGGCCGCGTGACTTCAAACATAATTAATCACAAAAAATCAAATAAAATAAGTTGGTATTATCGAACGGAAGGAGAAATTATTGTTATGATTATTATTATTAAAATTACCAAAAAGAAACGGAAACCTTGACTTTTTCTATACGCTTCTTGTGTTTTCGTTAGATTTTTTATGCTTTGAGTATGCTTACAAAGCAAATTATGAATGAATATGGTAATTATATTTGAATAATATTCGAAATTTTTAATATTAAATTAGATTTTAATTGTTGTTTTTGTGTAATGAGACGTTGTTTGGGTAAATTCGTTCTTATCAGTCATTATGTAAAGTATTTAAAATCTACTATGAAATTAAATGAAGTAAACAGAAAAGTCTATAATAAATAGATAATAAATTATCATGACCGTAGAATTTAGAAGAGTAAACGTGTTAATTTGTCAACGATAAATCCGTTAAAATGCGACATGTGTACAGAGTAATTTCCAAACGAAATGTTACAGCAAACAGTTGTTTTTCTTCTTCTTGAGAAAATTCGATTTTATAGTGTGTTTTCAAAATGTTTCCTTTATAAAATTACTAGCTCTTTTGGAAACTGTACAAAGAGCATTTGATTATTTCCAACCATCACCTTCGAGAGGTATATTATATCTTTATTATGACTTAAGTTTACTGCTTTGACTTTTTGAGTCATCGAGACCAGTATATGTTAAGTGCTATCTGACACTAAATATTACTAGAGAGATACTTAATTCCTTTTATAGGGGAAAAAAGCACCACTAGTACTTCCTCAAGACAACCCTGAAGCGACACATTTAAAACGAACGCAAAGCTCTTTAGAATGGGAGGTCTGAAGCTGGGCCAATTTTGTTTTACTATAATTGGAATCACAAATATTCGATCTTCTATTTTTTCCCCCCAATTGTGACTGGTGATTTACATAAGTAACATTTTTCCTCTACATGTTGGGTTCTCAAAGTGAGGCCCTCAAACCCCATGTAAACAGTAAAATAAGTATTAAAATATAAAAACTGATCTCGAAAAAATTTGGGAAATACCAGGTATACCGGTATGAAGTGAGCGTTAAGATACAAGTGTGTCGAAAGGGAACATTTGCTGTGAACGGTCATTATTTATTTTTTTGTTTGGTTGGTATTACTTCTGTCAAACATAGTTAATATATGTCAAATCATTGAACAAACAACATCATAGTTTTTCAACGTGTTTAAAATGTCGAATTTTGTACCCCAAAGTGATGATTTGCGGAAAGCTTTAATTTTCTGTTTTCATTTGAAGAAAAGTGCTGCAGAGTCGCATCGAATGCTTGTCGAAGCATATGGTGATCATGCTCTATCAGAAGCAACATGCAAAAGATAGTCTCAACGGTTCAGAAACAATGATTTTGATGTGAGAAATGGAGAACGTGGAAGACCACAAAAAAAATTTGAAGACGAAGAATTGCAAGTAATATTGGATGAAGATGATAGTTTCAGTCAAAATCAAATGGCAGCAATGTTCAATGTTGCACAGCAAGCAATTTCTGACCGTCTAAAAGCTATGGGAAAAATCCAAAAGTGTGGAAAATGGGTGCCACATGAATTGAACGAAAGACAGATGGAAAACCGAAAAAACACTTGTGAAATTTTGCTTCAAAGACACGAAAGAAAATCGGTTTTGCATCGAATTGTGACTGGTGATGAAAAATGGATTTATTTTAAGAATCCTAAACGAAAAAAATCATGGGTTAATCCGGGACAACCATCAACATCGACTGCAAAACCAGATCGATTCGGCAAGAAGGCAATGCTTTGTGTTAGGTGGGATCAGAAAGGTATGGTGTATCATGAGCTTCTAAAACCTGGTGAAACTGTTGATACTAATCGCTACAGACAACAAATGATCAATTTGAACCAGGCATTGGTCGAAAAACGACCTGAATGGGCCAGAAGACACGGCAAAGTAATTTTATTGCACGACAATGCACCTGCACACAAAGCAAAACCTGTTCAGGATGCAATCAAAGCACTTGGCTGGGAGCTGCTACTACACCCGCCGTATTCTCCAGACTTGGCCCCTTCCGACTACTATTTGTTCTCATCGATAGGACACGCATTGGCAGAGCAGCACTTCGATTCCTACGAAGAAGTCGAAGATTGGGTGTCTGATCGGTTCGCTTCAAAAGACGAACATTTCTATTGGCGTGGTATCCACAAATTGCCAGAAAGGTGGTCAAAATGTGTAGAAAGCAATGGTCAATACTTTGAATAAAAAATTTTTACTTTCCTATTCAAAATTAGAGTTTCATTTTCACAAAAATAGCGCTTACTTCATACCGGTATACCTGGTACTAAATTGGCTCTCCCAAGAAGAATACTTTCCGAAACGGTGCTCTACTCGAAATCATTCCGAATCGCGACTTATTAATCATATCTTACAACGAGCATACTGTAGCCAAGAGTTAGTTAATTTGGAGTATCACAGTGGATTCCCAAACTGGCCCAAAAAAATCCAGAAACTAGAGGTTGCTGACCCAAAACTATTGATCATTAGAAAGGAGTTTCAAAGAATACTAAATTGCGCAACATGAAGCATAATTCTACACTTATAACTCAACTGAATGAAGGAACTCATCGGTTTGTAGAAGAAAGTCATAGAGTGATTTAGCAATTGCCAAAATCATTGCATAGCACAGTGGCTTGCTTGAGGGTGTGTGTAGCCTAAGACGAATCTTATTGAATTGGACGTAAAAATCTTTGGGGAGTAGTTTCAAAGAGGACCAAATCCAGACGAAGATCGTTTTGGCAATTGCCAAAAATGTTCTCATTGCATAGTCGGTTAAAACATCCAAAAACATGACCAAAACCACAACTATCCATTTTAACTGATAACAAGACGATTTCAAAGTATTTTGAGAAGGCATAAGTTCGTTATTGTTACTTTCACGCAACAAACAACTACAATAATGGATAAGCTCTACCATAAATATCTAACAATAATAATAATAATAACACCAACAGAAATATGTAAATATCAGAGATACTGTATGTAAATAAGAGAAATTACTTGCATTTCCGGTTAAACAGGAAATATCATACGTTTCATTATAGTAGAAATGTTGTCTTGAGGCTTTTATTTTATCAATCATAATCAGGAATTATTCAATTATTAATTTAATTAAAACGAAAACGGACACACACGAAAAAATCAAAAATTACAGTCTGTTGGCATACCGTATACGTATAAAAATATCAACTATCCAACTTATCATCAAAGGTATATTATTTACTTATACAAAGTATAGTTACATATGTATATAATTGACCTCGAGATCAAGTCAACATGCTTAAAAACATAATTAATGGTGTTTTTAATGATTTACAACAAAACAACCCTGATGATTTTTTTGTGTGTGTGTTCGATAGTTTGCATCAATAATTGCAGTCTTACGTAATATTAAAAAACAAGTGTCAGACGTCGACAATTATTGCACGAGTCCAAGTCTAAACGACGAGTGCAATATACGACTTCTGACACGAGTTTTTTGTACTATTTTTTCCATTTTGTGCCCCTTTTACAAAAAAAAAAATGTGCGAAATTTGATATTTAGGGAAATCGGTGAGAGTTGGTGTTACTGATAAAACAATTGAACATTGTTTGGTTTTTTTGATTGATGTATTAGTGGTTGTATATGTTACCAAAAATTACTATGTATTTTGTTGATTTTGTTTAAGATTTTTGACAGTTGTCAAAATCAATACCAACGTTAGCGGAAAAAAATTACTACATTTTCCATTATTACTCAAGTATAATAATAGCGCTATTATTGACGCAAAATAGAAAAAAATAATTATAAAACGAAACTATGTATTATTTGAAAAATGATGAACTTCCGCTTTCATAATACAATACAGGTGCGATAATCATTTATCGACAAAAAAATAATAATAATAATAGTATCGAAAGAAATAGAAATTACGTCAATTGTAAGCCAACCGGAAGTTCGTATGAAGGTCATAAACATATCAACAATGAATGAGTTTTTCATTCAACAATCCACCACACAAACACACCAACCAAATAGATAGCAGCACATCTGTTATCTCTGTCGTACCGATTACACTTCAAATACGTGCAACAGAGATACGATAACGCTCCATTGAATGTATTAAACATCAGGGCGCAATCTATCTCTGTTTTTTTTACGTGTGTTTCGAGATTTGTTTCCCAACAAAACACCCACTACATTGACCTCAGCCTATTTATAAATTGCTACTAAAATAGAAAACGTTGTTGTTTTTTTTTTGTTGTTGTTTGGCTCTGTCTGTTTTGTTTCTGCACTGGGGGGACACCCACAACTGCATCCATCTCTGTCTACGTTCGGCCCATTAATTTCCACATTAATAGAAAATGTATAAAACGAAAAAGTCGTGTGTAGGATGAAAATCCGGTTGAATGGTTTCGTTTTTGGATTTCATCTCAATTGCTCTACATTCACATGTAAGGCGCCCCCCCACCTCGGATCCACGCCCCAGCCCAATATCAACAAAAACACACGCAA
Source organism: Epicauta chinensis (assembly GCA_021725515.1). Taxonomy (NCBI): domain Eukaryota; kingdom Metazoa; phylum Arthropoda; class Insecta; order Coleoptera; family Meloidae; genus Epicauta; species Epicauta chinensis. Next base: position 191,992 of record JAEDXX010000157.1, on the reverse strand, counting down.
AAATTAATTAATTAATTCAATTAATTAGTGGCAATTAATCGGGATAGTTTGTGGGAAATCTCGAAATGATAGAAAAACACCGCTAATCAATCAATGATGACTTGATTGTTACAAATGTAACATAAAACAAATGAACAATTACGTACATTAATTTAAATACTTACATGATTGTACACAGTTGGCTGTGGTTGTACGATTAAACAAATGAACAAATTTCAATAATGATTTTTTACGTATCGTCATTATTGCACTACCGTATTAACCATCACATGAAATTACACAACACTACATTAATTAATTTATTAATTCGTTAATCAACTCAAATTAATTCGAAATTAACCACTACGATAGTGTGTTGTTTTTCTTTTTTTAGCAACAATCAACAAGAACACAGCAAAATATCATTAAACTGACATCAAGCTGGGCTATGATGATGGCGCTTTTTGACAGAAACGTCAATTACTAGCGACATCTATCCGGTAATTGGTGGAATCACTCGAGTTTCGGCTAACGTGATTGGTTGGTTGGAAAATTCGATTGTTTTGAAGCGGTGAATTTAAATAAATCTGTTTGTTTTTTTGTCTAGCTATTTATTCCCATTTGCCCCCGAAAATTTAACAAAAATAAGCGTAAATAAATTAGTAACAGTGCAATTATAACAAACATCTATCTTTGGTGGTTGTTCCTTAAATACGTAATAAATTCGTGATGAACATTTTTTAGAATCTGACAACATTGATCTTGAATATGGGCGATTTGTTGTGGTAATTCCGATAGTGTTAACAATCGATCTGTATCGAATCCGTCGATGTCATCGATTAATTCGTACAAATCATCGATAGAATTCGATCGGTTAACCAGCGTCCATAATTTGAGGGTTTTCAACATTTGTGAATGTCGATAATCGTTGTGGTGACGTAGATATTGTTCTAAAATTGTACGAATTTGTTCGTTCTCCAAACAATTCTGGATGCGATCGTTGCAATGATCGATGTCTTTGATTGTGAAACGGTGCTCCGCCATCGGGCATGCCTGCAAAAATACCGACCACAATAAATTGCTACAATTCACGAGAAAAACACCACTTACATTGCTTTTATTGATTTGTTACAAATTTTATAAAAATACATTCATCGGACGTACAGATTTTGTAAACATTTAACCTCAAAATCAATCCACCACTGTTATCCGATTTTCTTTTTAACACAATTGTGCTAACAGACAAGATACATTTTTAATTGTAATAATCTGTAATTAAATCATTAATTAGACCAAAATAATTAATAATAATATTTCCTTACCAAAAGTTATCGTAGCGCTACAACTAGTAAGATAACTGTAGATGGCGCTGGTGGTTCGGAGATTATACAAATCTCTAGTGATTAAAAAGCAAATTAAGCAATATTTCCTCCAAATCTAAATTGTATTGATACGTGAAATTGTTGATTTATACGTAGTTGAGATTAATTTTATTGAATTGCCAATAATTGTTTGATATATCGCAAAATAGAGCTACATTTAGTCTAATACGTCAGTTGAGGAAAGTAGTGCAATATAAATCAAAAATTATCAGTGAGGATCAAAGTCCAAATGATTACCGCAGATTTTACAATATTTAACCCCAATAAATCCGGAATAAATATAAAATCAACTATTCTAATAGATGTAATTACAGGTAACTGTAAGATCGACAGTTGTATTAGTAATGATAGTTTTAAGGGCTGCAATTAGTACGTTTGTATAGCAATTAGTAGAATTTCGGTCGATTAAACGAATAAAATTCAATAATATTTGAATTTTTCTCCAATTTATCGTTCAACATTGTTTTGTTGTGATTAATTACGTTTTGTAGCGCTTATAATTTTTATAGAGCTACTATTAGTAATTGTAGACGGCGCTGGTAGTTGTACAAATCTCTAGTGATTAAAAAGCAAATTAAGCAATATTTCTTCCAAATCTAAATTGTAATGAAACGTGAAATTATTAATTTCTACGTAACTGAAGTTAAATTTTATTGAATTGACAATAATAGAGCTACATTTAGTTTAATACGTCAGTTGAGGAAAGCAACATAAAAATTCAAAAATTATCAATGAGGATTAAAGTCCGAATGATACCGGAGATTTTACAATATTTAACTACATTAAATCCGGAATACATGTGAAATCAATTATTGTAATAAATGTAATTACAGGTAACTGTAGGACCAACAGATGGATTGGTAATGATATGTATGAGGGCTGCAATTAGTACGTTTATAGAGCAATTAGTAGAATTGCGGCCGATTAAACGAATAAAATTCAATATTTTTTGAATTTTTCTCCAATTTATCTTTCAACATTGTTTTGTTGTGGTTAATTACGTTTTGTAGCACTTTAAATTGTTGTAGGGCTACTGTTAGTAACGGTAGGTGGCGCTGTTGGTGTTGTTTGTTAAACGTCAAATTGCTGAAGAAATGCCAGCAATAGCTGAAAAATAATCGAATTTACAACAAAATTGGTGTGCAATTCTAGGTTAATTAACCGAAAATGACAACATCTGAACAGATTGGTTTGAATAAAACATGGGAATTATCATTGTACGAATTGCATCGTACACCACAAGATGCAATCACTGATAATACAGAGATAGCTGTATCACCGCGCAGTTTACACAGTGAATTAATGTGTCCGATATGTTTGGATATGCTGAAGAAAACGATGACGACAAAAGAATGCCTGCACCGTTTCTGTTCGGATTGTATAATAACAGCACTACGTAGTGGCAATAAGGAATGTCCGACGTGCCGTAAGAAATTGGTATCGAAACGTTCACTACGTCCCGATCCGAATTTCGATCTATTAATATCGAAAATCTATCCAAGTCGGGATGAGTACGAGGCGCATCAGGAACGCGTCCTGGCCAAATTGAATAAAAGCCATTCACAGGCGGCTCTAGTCAATTCGATCACTGAAGGCATCAAAATCCAATCACAGAATCGTCCGAATCGCTCCCGCAAAAACAACGATGTGGACCGCAACAATGCCAATAGTAGTGTTGGTGGTGGTGGTGGTGGTGGTGATCAACCGGAGACGATGAACACGTCCAACGATAATTCGGTAATTTGTTTAAATTATTTGTGTGAGAATTGTATTAATTTTTGTTGAATTTGTAGAATGCATCGAATTCAAATCAAACAACACCTGCGGTCAATAATAATCAAACGAATACTGTTAATAATATCGGTAGTCCGGCGGCGTCCGGTCGCAGTACACCATCACAACCGCCCAGTCCTGTCTCATCCAATGTCAGTTCGATTAGTAAATCGTTGAATAAACGGCCGAAAAGTCAATTGACATCCGAACGTAGTGAGGAGAGTGAATCGAGTGAACGTACCGAACAAACGGATACAGAAGGTGAAGGTGGACCATCTGAACCGATGACATTAAATGAGATTGAATTAGTTTTTAAGCCACATCCCACCGAAATGTCCGGTGATAATCCATTAGTTAAGGCATTAAAAGAGAATTCGATACGTTATATCAAAACAACAGCAAATGCCACCGTTGATCATTTACATAAATATTTAGCGATGCGTTTAACATTAGATTTAGATTCACAATTACCAACAACACATAGTCTATTGAATTTTTGTATTTATATATCACCAACAACTGGACAATATGTTTTATTAAATGGTAATCAAACATTAGGGCAAGTGAACGATAAATATTGGAAGGTTAATAAACCGTTAGAAATGTACTATTCGTGGAAGAAGACATAGGGTATGAGGAAGGGGGCTGTACAGAGAACCCCCTAAATCACTACTCGATTCATTATATTTATCAAACACACACACATAAAAAAAAACATGTAACTGTAGTAGGCTTTAGTTTTTTGTACAAATCTAGTAGGCGTAATAAAGTGTGGACTTTAATTAGGCTCGTTTAAGTGTAGACGTAGATTAACCATGAAATTCGAGAAATTTCTATAATTTTCCTATAATTCAATCAACTTCCAGTGCTGAAATTGTGGAGAGATTCTTAAAATCTAACAGTATACAGGTGGGGCATTTCATCTAAATAATAAAATTAAATGTTTGGTTTAATGGAAATGTATACAGTGTTGGTAAATCGAATAGGTATCCTGGACGAATAACAGAAACGACACACACACACAAGTTGGAATGAGAGAGATTTAAGGTAAAAACTTTCAACTTTTTCTGATATACTTTATCCATTATTATAATTATTATTATTAACAAAATAATCAAAGTCGTGTCAGCTGTGGATCTATCAAATTTCCATTTGTTCCACGTGAAGATTTGTTTTGATGCTCTTTTGTTTTTCCAAAGATTATTGTTCTCGGTTATTTCTAATACAAGAAGCTCTAATTATTATTATTATTATTATTTAAAAAAAATTAAAAGAATCAAGTCAGTAGTGAATCAGTCAAATTTTCATTTATTTCAAGTAGCTACTTGTTTTGTTATAGTTTTGTTTTTCCGAAGCTTGCTGGATTGATTTCTATTTTCAGTCAATTTTCTTTTACTTTTAACAAAAATCTTATTATCATTAGTATTATTATTTTTATTATTATTATTAGAAAGAAAGATGAAAGAATCAATTACGTAACTGCTAATTTTTCTATTGTTACCTGTAAAATTTTAACAAATTTCCTTTAATTTCCTACATCAAACTGTTACAATTATTATTATTATTATTATTATTATTATTATTATTAAAAATAGGGATAAAATCAAGTCAGCGTTAGGGGGGCCAAATTTTCATTTGTTTTATGTGCGAATCTGTTTTGTTATTGTTTTGTCTTTTTCCTATGTTTACTTGATCGATTTGCGTTTTCGGTTAATGTTACTAATAATGCAAAAAGCCCTTATTTATTGTCAAAATTTTCATCTGTTTTTTTTCCTTAGAGAAACTGATATTTAAGTTATTATTATTAGTAATCTGGCAAAATATCGAAATATTGAACAAATTATTGTGTAATTATTGTAAAACGTCAAAGAAAATGAGGTTAGAATCTCTGTTATATTTACATTTTAAAATGAAACTGCTAAATTATCAAAACTTATTTCCAAAAGCGGCCAGTGATGCGGACAGGTAGGCGCTTGTCAAAACTTATTTCCACAACCGCTTATATTTCAAACATATTGAAACTTTAACGTCCGATTTAACCACCTTAGGGGTTGAATAATCAAAAATCCTTTCTTAGTGAGCGTCTACATCACAAAACGAATATCTATGCCAAATTTATCGTGTATCGTATGAATAGTTTCGGAGATATCGTGATAAATGAGTGAATCGGAAATGGCTTATTTGTGATTTAACTCTACTTGTCTATGCGCCTAGTTGAGTCTCCAACACTGTATACATATTGATACAGTAGTGGCAAATAAAGTAGGCAAATTTTCGGTAGCAAAGAACACCACCTACATTTGTGCACATTCACTAGGATCGCAAACGTGTCAATATGTTGTATAATTAACGTACAAATTAAAATTCTACTCGATCAACTGAAAAATTTCGTGATTTATCTCGTTTTAAATGGACGACTTGTTTCGATTGCCACCCCGTATAAACTACTGCTTGATTATAGTAAAATCGTGTTGTATTGTGCAACCGTGTTATCCGAGACTTGTTGGGGTTTGTTTGAGAGAGAGACACACACCCACACACAGATTCTGATTAGGTTTTCCTTTTTATTTCATATAATGCTTATACAATTATACAATCAATTAATTTTAAGTAAAATTTCCAATGAAGAGCCTTAAAATTGAACAGAAAAACAACCGAACAAATCATCTAAATTTCTACAATTTGTCGTCGAAAAAAGTTCCATCATTTTACACTGAATAGCGCTTAATTATAAGCGTAGCATTTGTGTTTGTCTTTACTAAAATTCTTGTTTATTTTTCCTCATATATTAATCAATTATTAATTATAATCAAGGAGCTAACTAGAAAAATAAATTATATTAACAAGCAACTAACAATCAGTCAATATCACAAAGAAGAGAACTGAACAACTAAATAGCGTGTGATTGAATTGAACGGATTGTGCCAGTATTTGACCCGGTACAGAAATTCATTAATATATTATTTACACATCAAAGGTGGGAGTACAAAAATAAAATTTCAAATGTGGATATTGGATGAACATAAAATCAAGTGAGCGAATGCTGGCTGTCTACCATTGTGTGCACGCACCCCTCCCATATTCTAATCCACCACCAATCTGTACAAATTCAACAGGATTAAGGGATTATTATTAATATTATTATTAAATCGGGGGTAAGTGGGTACATTGATATTTCGACCACAACAGGCTTTAGAAACATTCAAAAAACGGTAAGGATAATCGATAAATTTTAATTAGATTGGTACATGTATCTTTATATATATTTTCATTATTATTATTATTAATTTATCAATTAATTAATTAATTATACTAGAGAAGCTTTCAAATCTACTCTTCCTCGTCCAACTGTTTTTTTTTCCATTATAATTTAAAGGAAAATTCGAAGATTACCGCACTAGAAATGCGTTAACGTTTAAATTGCGGCAATACTCGAATCCTGTTTCAATAAGCATTTTTGAGATTCTTAAATTTACATTTACATTGAAAATATTGCACACGTTCTAACGCACCGTGTAAATTCCCTTGAAATACCAATTCCTTTTTACATCACCATTCAAATCATTCATACGTTAAAGCAATGACTAGATTTCTTTTTAATTAAATTATTAAAATTATAAAATTAATGGAATCCTCTAATCACAACCAGATACTAATCAAACAAGCAGAATTTTCAATTATTTTTTTAAAAAACCAAAACGGATTCCATCGATAATAAACCTCATTTGTTGTGTTGTGTCGCCGCCTGTATAATCGGTGTATTATTTACTATAACATTTGCTAAATCGTCTTGATTACGTGGATTACGTCTGGCCGATTTCGACCGTATCTGTCCAGCCAATAGTGGATTGATAGCGTACAACCAATCGTGTACCTCTTTCTCGTGTAACGTTTGCAATAGATAACCGCGATGTTTACTAACAACACTAAATGTATTCGGTAGACGTACCATAGCTAATTGGTCTTCAGAATACTCAACTTGTGCTGTGGCTAAATTGATTAGGGCCCGTTCAACGGGATCCTTTTCATCGCGAAATATAAAAACGTACGGTCGACGTACGGACACCCAACGTTTCTTCCAGCCGTGCGTCTTATGTTCCAACACGTTTAAATAGCCTTTACGTGCCACTACCGGCGATATACGGATCTCTTCCAAATCCGGCACGTACAATACTAATTCTGGGTCTTTATTAGTGGTGGTGGTGGTGGTGGATGTGGTTGATTGTTGCATCGCTGGAATTGTTGGGAATTGTGCAGTACAATCACGTTCCGGTGAACACAATTCAACTGAATTATTCGACATTATACTCGACATCATGCTTGTTGTTAATTCGGTCTGTTCCTCAGACGGACTGGTAACGTCATCTTTAATTGTAGCCGAATTATCACGACCTTTACCTGTAAAAATCAAACGAATTTAAATCGGATTTTTATCATTAAAATTATAAGATATAAACCTTGAATTAAACGGACACACTTCATCAATAATTGTTTCTCACAATCCGTATACTCATAATGATCGGTGATTGTTGTCATATTTTTTGCCACCATATTACATACTTCCTTCTCACTTTTCGTATAATCTAAATGGTATTTATTGTGATTGTTTGTTATTGAACGATCCAAACCGAGTCGTTCACGTAACAATAATGTGTGACGGACACGTTCAACTTCTTCTAAACGTGTCAATTTCTCCAATTCCCATTGATGGTCGAAGATTAGGGAATCGCCACGTGGACGCCAACCGTGCAAATTCTCCTCACCACGTACATACGTTGAACTTGTATCGAGGACACGTCGTTGGCGACGTTGGACACCTATTTTACAATTAGAAGAGATCGTACAGGATTAAATCTAAAAACGAGACAATTTGTACACCACAACGGTCGATGATTTCGGTAGATTTCACAAGTGTCGCAAGACTTTATTCGATTCTGGAGAGAGATGCGCGTTGTAGCAGGGAAACTGTAGAGAATTTTTGGGTGAAACTGTGTTTTTCTCGGCTAATTTGAAGGAAAGACTTCTTGTGGGAAACCATTCAGATTTTATATCCAAATGAGGACAGCAAACCCAGGAAAAAATGATTTTGTCTGATTATTTATGATTATCAATAATTATTTATAAATATATATATGGAATCATATATAATTATATAGAGTAATGTATAATTGGATCTGATTATGTCTGCACTACTACATGTATGTGGTTATACGAGGGTCAATTGACAAGTACCTAGCATCACCGCCAAATGGTGCCACTATCGCGCCAAAAATACACTACAGTGCAGTATCTTCCTGTACACGGTTACAGACGAAATTTCAGCCGGATCGGAGTTGTAGTTTATTTTTGAGAGCGTGTGAAAGCAAGTGTGTCTTGGTCGGTGATTCGATTCTTGTTTTTGGAAGGGAAATCGCGCAGTGAAATTAAAGAACGCTTGGATGCAGTGTATGGGGATGCTTCTCCTTCAATGGCGACCGTTAAAAATTGGTATAACGAGTTTCAACGTGGTCGTACGTCGGTTTTTGATGATCCACGCCCAGGTGCTCCGAAAACAGCCACTACGGAGGAGAAAGTGACAAAAGTACACGATATCGTTTTGTCAGACCGCCGATTAAAGGTTCACGAGATAGCTGCGATAGTAGGCATCTCAGAAGAACGCGTATGGCATATCCTACATGATATTTTGGGCATGAGGAAACTGTCAGCAAGGTGGGTGCCGCGTTTGTTGACTGCAGACAACAAGCGTATCCGTGTGAGCACTTCAGAGCAGTATTTGGAGCTGTTTAATCGCAATCCAAAAGAGTTCTTGCGTCGTTATGTGACCATCGACGAAACATGGATTCACTGGTACACTCCACAGACCAAGGAGCAGTCAAAACAGTGGACCTTACCCGGTGAGCCTGCTCCGAAGAAGGCGAAGACGGTCCCGTCGGCCGGAAAGGTGATGGCCAATGTTTTCTGGGATTCTCAAGGTGTGATTTTTATTGACTACCTGGAGAAGGGCAAAACGGTCACAGGACAGTACTACGCCGATTTGACGGCGTGTTAAAAGAAAAACGGCCCCATTTGTCTAAAAAGAAAGTGCTTTTCCACCACGATAATGCACCGGCTCACACCTCTGCACTCGCCACGGCTAAATTGGTCGAATTACGCTATGAACTGCTGCCCTATCCCCAGTATTCTCCAGATTTGGCTCCGTGCGACTTTTTTTTTTGTTTCCGAACCTAAAAAATTCACTTACCGGGAAAAGATTCCACTCCAACAACGAAATAATCGCCACCACGGAGGCCTATTTTGCAGACCAAGAGAAAACATTTTTTTCAACGGGGTTGGACCAAGGAGATTACATTGAAAAATAAATTTTACTTTTTGCAAAATTTCGGTGTTTTCATTTGTAGGCTAGGTACTTGTCAAATGACCCTCGTATATGGATTCATACATGGCCATTTTTTGGATCTGATCATATATGAATAACTTGTATGATTATATATGATTCGACAAAATATTTTTCCTGGGAAGATAAAATGAAAGTAGTACTTTAAGCTTTTATAGGTGTCTTTGAAAGAGGATGTGAATTGCAAGTCTTCAACAGCTGTAGAAATCAAACGGTAGCAAAAACTTGGGGTAAATCAACGAAGCTGGGGCGAAATTGCTGCGAAAAGATTTTTTTTGCTAAACGCTCACCATGTTTAAGAGATGGCAATCAAATAATCATTTTTTTTTTGGTCCTATTTGAGGAAAACTCTTATGGAAGGCTTCTTGAAGGAAACAATTTTTTATCCAAATGATGACAGCAAAAGTAAAATGAAGGCAGTACTTTAAGCTTTTACTGGTATTTTTGAAAGAGGATGTGAACCGCAGGGGTCTTCAACAGCTGTAGAAATCAAAGTGTAGCAAAAACTGTAACAACGACTTGCTAAACTCTCACTATGTTTGGAATCGCAATCAAGTAATCATTTTTTTCTAGTCCTATTTGAGGAAAACTCTTATGGAAGGCTTCTTGAAGGAAACCATTCAATTTTTTATCCAAATGAGAGCAGAAAATGTAAAATGAAGGCAGTACTTTAAGCTTTTATAGGTATCTTTGAAAGAGGATGTGAACTGCAAGTCTTCAACAGCTGTTGAAATCAAAGGGTAGCAAAAATTGTAGCAAAGGCTTGGCGTGACTTAACGAAGCGTGAATTTTCTTGCTAAACTTTCACAATGTTGAGGATCGAAAGCAAATAAGTATTTTTTTCTGATCCTACTTATGGAAAGCTCTTATGGAAGACTTCTTGAAGGAAACCATTCAATTTTTTATTCAAATGAGATCAGCAAAGGTAAAAGGAAGGCAGCACTTTAAGATTTTGTAGGTGTTTTTGAAATGGGATGTGAACTGCAGGTCTTCAACAGCTGTAGAAATCAAAGGGTAGCAAAAATTGTAACAAAGGCTTGGCGTGAATTAACGAAGCTGGGGCGGAATTGCTGCGAAAAGAATTTTCTTGCTAAACTTTCACCATGTTGAGGATCGAAATCAAATAAGCATTTTTTTGCTGATCCTACTTATTGAAAGCTCTTATGGAAGACTTCTTGAAGGAAATAATTTCTTATTCAAACGAGGGCAGCAAAGATAAAAAGAAGGCAGTTTTTTAAGCTTTTATTGGTGTTTTTGAAGGGGAATGTGAACTGCAGGTTTTCCACAGCTGTAGAAATCAAAGGGTAGCAAAAATTGTAGCAAAGGCTTGGCGTGAATTAACGAAGCTGGGGTGAAATTGCTGCGAAAAGAATTTTTTTGCTAAACGCTCACTATGTATGAAATTGCAATCAAATAAGCACTTTTTCTTATCCTATTTGAGGAAAACTCTTATGGAAGACTACTTGCAGGAGACCTCTTGAAAGAAACAACTTTTTATCCAAATGAGGGAAGCAAAGGTAAAAATGAAGGCAATATTTTAAGCATTCAAAGGTGTGTTTGGTACCAAACCAAAGCATATTTAGATAGCATTGCAGATATTCAACAGGACTTAGAAATCAAAGCAAAAACTGAAGCAAACGCAGTAGTTGGGTTGGCGTAAATTAACAAAATTGAAGCGAAACTGCAGCAAAAAGGATTTTTTGGTGAAATTAAGTCTTTCTGATTCAACTTGAAGACAATTGCTTCTTATGGAAGGCTTGTCGAGAAACAATTTGAAGTGAAACATACAGTTTGGTTGATTTCCATCCAAATCAAAGACAAAAGGAAGGCACTTTAATAACTAATCAAATAAGGACGATACAAAGAGCCAAGCATCTGCAAAATTCTTACGAAAACTTATCAAAAAAAAAGGAGTGCTTATCATCTGACCATTGTGGTGGAACTGTCTGTATACAACCAAAATCGCAACAACTAGAAAATTGTGGAATATAGAATTCAAACGAAAAAAGAAACGAAAATGGGTCAAGGATGGGACAATCTAAACTATAGGGAATCTACCTGGACTACCTGCTTCGCTAGCACGACGTAATAACAGCTCGTAAACACCAGATAAACGATTGGCTTCAGCATTACGATAACTGCCCGAAAATAGATGTTTCAATGATCTTGGACCGGTACGTGCATCACGTCCATAAATCACCATACTTAAATCTTTTGTAATTATAGCTGGTCGGCCACAATTCTCCAACTACACACAAAACAAAACAAAAAATATAAATATTTATAATGTTTGATAAATCAACAAAAATTTACTTCTAAATATGCTGAAATCGTCATAAATATCTGTTCCCCACAAGCCGTCACACGATTCAATAATGGTGAATTGTGCAACGAACTATCCCATGCCGCTTCGAAACGGAACATCACACGATCATCACCGGGCACTTCTAAATATTCACCCGGAAACAATCCCAATGATAATACCGAATTATCATTGTCCTCATCCTCATCCGATTCCGGATTATTACGTATACGACCAACAACCAATTCACGTACATCACGCCATTTAATTTCCGCTGCTTGATCGTGTACAATTGTTATACGGATACGTCGTTGGATGCCTTGATGTAACAGAAATAGACCACGACATGGTAGATCATCACTATGTTCAACAACAACCGGTACATATTCACCACTGGGTGCCAATTCGCATATCTCAAACCATACTAAGACATCGACTTTTGCATGGATATGGGCTGTACATGGTGATGGTAAAGCACCGAATTTACTTGAACGTACCGGCTGTGAAATTGGTATTGATGGTGGTAGCATACGGCGTGGTGGTTGACGGACATTACCATCCAATTTGGCGTCTTTATGCAATGGGTGTTGTTGGTAATGGCCGAATACTTCAAACACAATCGGTTGGGTTTTGATATAATCGATAAATGATTTTGTTGTCGATACTGTAATCTAGAATTACAATAAAATTAATGGGATTATTTCAGATTTTGAAGTGAAACTTCTTTAGGTGCGCGATAAGGTAAAGTATAAAATTTCAAATGACAACAATAGAGCTAACCTACGCAACGAAAAATAGTCTCTCTATTAAGAGCCCAAAATTTAAATTATTTATTGTTATTAAACTAGAAATTGATTCGAAAAAGATTTTGAAATCTCCAAAGAAATATAAAATATCGAACTTCAGAGTTAATATAAAAAAAATCACCACCAAATTATGACAAATGCGTAGGGTTTTATTCAAACAGGAGTGCCACAACATAATATTCATTTTCTTTCCAGTAAACATGTAAAAATTAGGAACTTTTCAAATGTTAAGTTGCATATCATCTGTAATTTGAAATTTTACACTTAATTTTTGGACAGAGTATATAAAATTTGAAATCACAAATGATAGGTTATGTACAACTTAACAGTTGAAAAGTTCCTAACTATTATATGTTTACTTGAACCAAAAATTATATTATGTTGTGGCACTACTGTTGCAATAAAATCCTACGCGTTTGTTTACATATTTTGTTAAACTCCATCCACAAATTAAGTATAAAATTTTAAATGACAGAAATGGGGCTAACCTACGCAACCAAAAGTAGTCCCTCTATTAAGAGCCCAAAATTTAAATTATTTATTGTTATTAAACTAGAAATTGATTCGAAAAAGATTTTGAAATCTCCAAAGAAATATAAAATATCGAACTTCAGGGTTAATATTAAAAAAATCACCACCAATTTATGACAAATGCGTGGGTTTTATTGAAACACGAGTGCCACAACAAAATATTCATTTTCTTTCCAGTAAACATGTAAAAATTAGGAACTTTTCAAATGTTAAGTTGCATATCATCTGTAATTTGAAATTTTACACTTAATTTTTGGACAGAGTATATAAAATTTGAAATCACAAATGATAGGTTATGTACAACTTAACAGTTGAAAAGTTCCTAACTATTATATGTTTACTTGAACCAAAAATTATATTATGTTGTGGCACTACTGTTGCAATAAAATCCTACGCGTTTGTTTACATATTTTACTACTAATTTTTGAATATTAACTCTGAAATTCGATAATTTATATTTTTAGAGATTCTAAAATTCGTTTTAAATCGATTTTTAGTTCAATATACAATACAATAAAGGAGAATTATAATTTTGGGGCTTCAATAGAGGAACTATTTTTTCGTTGCGAACGAAACTAAAATTTCCTGGCCTACCGCGATGTATGATTTTTGTATATTATAGGGTCATTCCACCAAATAAAATCGTTTTTACGGGGTGACCCCCACCGATTTTTTTCAAATTTTGTGGAGGTGTTCTCTACATTGAAAAAAAGATTCCCCCTGAAAGTTTGAGCTCTTAATATGCAGCCGTTTTGAAATTATGAATTTTTGAAATTTTGAAGAAGAAAAAATTCAACTTTTTTATCATTTTTTTTTGGTGGTAGACTTTTTTTTAAATTGGTAAAATGTAGCTTTTTATAGGAAAAATTCTCAGCTTTTTAATGGGAATATTCATTTTTTCATACACGTAAGGAAAGATCCTTTAAAATTCAATCAAAATGAAAAAAGCGATTTTTCTCATATTGCGGCGCGTGGTACATCAAATTTGACATTTTTTTCTGAAAGCTGAGAGTTTTTTCCACAAAATATGTAATTTTCGCGATGTGTATATTTTTTGTTTTCTTACAATTAAACAAAATATTATGTTGTGGCACTACTGTTGGAACAAAATCCTATGCGTTTGCTTACATATTTTCCAACTAATTTTTTAATATTAATTCTGAAATTCGATAATGTATATTGAATATTTCAGTTTAATACAATAGTGGAGAATTTTAATTTTGGAGCTTTAATAGAGGGTCTACTTTTTCATTGCGAACGAAACTAAAATGTCCTGGCCTACCGCGATCTATGATTTTTGTATATTATATACGAATATTGTTTTGATCTAAGTGAAATGCAGAAAAAAATCGAGCCTTCAGGCAACGGCCAACAACAGAAAGAGAGTATACCAATAAAAAAATGAGCTCCATCTCTAACCTAAGAAGATTCACTTCTAACGCGCGGCGAATGGCTTACATTTTGTACATGATAGAAGCCTAAAGGTGTACCTTTCCCGGAATTCTTGACCGGTTCCGTTGAGAAAGCTTCATCGTGTCGATGTAAGAAACTAAATTAAAAAAAAATTACAATAATTACAAAGCTAAAAAAAACAAACAATTGAATACGGATTTTACTTGAATTGGCAAAAGATATCGGCGTATTCCGTTGAAATACCAACAGCTTGTAGGACTGTAACTCTAAATGTGAATTCTTTACCAATTGTTAAATGATCCGGTATCTCATCTTCTTTAATATCGGACGATACCGAACTATCACCACGTCCCGAATCAGCATCGCACTCAATCAATTCATCCAATTTGATTGGATCAATACCATTATTACCACCATGTTGGCCTTCAATAATACGTTCATCATCAATATTTAGTAAATTTTTACGTTCAATTAAAGCTACAATTTGTATTTAACTCTTTTTTTTGTTTTGTTTTGTTAAATCAAAATCAATCAATCATAGTTATACCTTTTGGTGTTTCAAAGGCAATACGGACACTCTGTCGAACACCCACTTGATCCGAATTATCCTCATCCATAACAGCTTGTACGGCCACTCTTAAATAGCCACGTACATCACCCTTTTCACTAACAATAGCCACCTTATGGATTAATGTCACCGGATATAGCAGATTACTTAAATAGACAAAACCACGACCAACTAGACGGAACCATGGGAAACGATCATAGAATGGATCACCACCGGTTAATGATTCCACATTGTAATCGGGTGAAGTTGGTGACATTTCCGCTTCATTATGGTACATTTCACGCATCAATTCTAAACGTTGTCTGTAAAACAAATGTTGTGTGTTTTAATAAAAAAATTGTGGAATATTTACACAAAAAAAAATACATGCTACAACATACACAGAAAGGTTGGTGCCACCATAAGAAGTAAAAAGCGTTTATTTACAATTCTAAAAAAATAATTAAAGAAAGATTAATCAAACTAACATCACAGATAACAAAAATAAGCGGAAATTACTACAAACATTTGTATAATAAACATTAATGTTTCATTGTTTGTTATGTGTCTGTATATATAAAATTTAAACATTAATGCTGATATTACAGATGTGTATTTTTTCTTTTTGTTAAATAACAGAAGTTGGCATCATTACAGTGGCACCAACCTCGATGGTATTAAACTGGATAAAGTGAAGCGTGATGGTGATGGTGGACATTGTGTTAAACATCGTAATAATGGTAGTGGTGGTGGTGGTGTTGTTGGTGATGATGTTAGAGTTGGTGTTGCATCATTATCAGGACTGGTAATTTCCATTACTTCTTCATTATAAACCAAACGCATTAATTCCAAACGTTGTCTACAAGATTATGGATGAAATTGTTGATGGTACAAAAAACAAATAAAATGTGTGCAAAAGCGATTTAAATATGACCAGATCTCTCCAAAAGGCAACATATACAGTGATGGCCAATGAAATAGGCATACTCGACAAATTGTTTCCATATTTTATTGTTTTCTCTACTGTCTGTCTCTGCGTCAGTGTACTCTGTCAGTGCGTCAGAATACTATAATTTTTTCGAAGCATACATTGGGAGAGTGGGAGGGAGAGAGAGATGATTTAAAAGATCCAAGAGTGAGAGGTGTCGATATTTTTTCCATTATGCTACCTCTTTTGCGTATGGATTTTATAGTTTCCAGTATTCAAAGTTGTAGAGGCAGATCTAGATTTTTGAGGTCTTGAAGCTAACCCAAAGAAATACGAATAGCGGTCCCGGGTTAAGAGAAAGGAGATGAGGAGGGGTTTTAGTGGGTATACAATAAATGAGTGAGCCCACACTCCTGGATGGCTCTATAAAAGATTTCCCAGAAAAAAGGTCTTAAAGTGAGTTATTTTGAGGCGTCTTCTTTTTTTTGATGATAAGCAGGGGCGGATTTAGCACGATGCTAATGAGGTCTAAGATTTAGGCCTCCGTTTTAAAAGACTCCCCTAGTCAAATAGTCTCCAATTATTTCAACTTTTTCTCCTTAGAAAAGTCTTAAAATAATTGGCCTCAAAATGTGCTGTTTCTTAAGATGGAGCTGCCTTTGGAATTCAATTAGAAATAAAAGGCAAGAAGCCGCTGTGTCTCTATATAAAATAGATATTTACAGAAAGAGAACAAAACACTAACAAGTAAGCGATCTTTGTCTCTCCCCTTTTCTGATATACCGATAAACTAATTCAACTAGGTACATAAGAGGAAGAGTGGGAGGAAATCTCCTCCTATTTATTATTTAGACACTTCTAGGGATGTGACATGGAGTGAAAAAAATCGATTTATTAAGAAAAAAATCGATTTTAAATTACCAGATTAATATTAACAATTCATTAGTGCGAAAATTGATTAAAATGTGTAGATAGTTCGGCTATATTGGTTTAAAGTTCAAACCAACGTCGTGTATCTAATTTTTTTTTTACTTTTAATAAGAAAAATAGAGTGTAATTAACATAATCGATTTATTAAAAATTGATCTTTAATATCTAGAGAATCGATTATAAAAAAAATAATCGATTAATATAAAAATGGTTATTTTTTTCACATCCCTAGACATTTCTCATTGGAGTCAAGGTTAATAGTTGCTATAAATACGTGTTGAATTTGATAGAACTGACAAAGCAAGGTATATCAACAAACATGTGTTGTCTTTGTTCTACTCATTATGAGTTTTGAAAATTGTTCACAGCCGGCTAGGTACATCTCATGCTGTAATGAGTTATACAAGGCCGGACTGTACTGTGTCTTATTCTTTTCAAAGTTACAAACAATTTAATAGTCCGTTGCTAGACAGACATAACATTTATCTGGCGTGTATGGAATGAAAGGAAATTTTGCACACAATGTATAATTTCTTAGAACAATTATCTGATAATTCGAAAATAAAGTAACTAGGCATCTGATTTTTCATTTCAATGTTCATTTATTAGATAGTTTTGTCTGGTTGGTAAAGAATCGTTTTCTTTTGTAATTTTTACAATTCCATAATTGTTATTTATGAATTTTTAGATAACTTACTTGTGTACGGATTTAATTCGTGATTCTAGAAGTTGTTTTTTTTAAATAAATATTGATTGAAATTTGATTCTGAAAACAAACAACAAAAGTCCTCCTTTAACCACACAATTGTTCTATCGTATGCCGTGAATAGGACGGGACTTCATCCTACTTTCCTTCTAATGTACCTAGTCCAATTTGGTTCCTTGTATATTAAGCCCAACTAATACATACAGTAATCCCTCTCTAATGCAGACTTGGAAAAAGTGTCCGTTATAGGTAGTGTCCACATTAGGGAGGTTTTAGAAGTTGAAAATTCCATTTATCAGATTTAATATGTCAGCTGGCAAAAGTGTCCTCAGAAGAGGCGTCCGTAAAAAGACGTTTCACTGTATCTGTTTGTAGCATTTGATAAGCTTTTAGATAATTTACTTGTGTACGGATTTAATTCGTGATTCTATAAGTTTTTTTTTAATAAATACAGTAGAACTCCAATTATCCGAATCAATTGGGGCCGGACCCCATTCGGATAATCAAAAATTCGGATAATTGGATTTTTTTCCAAAAAGGACTTATTTTAATTGATTTCTCGCCACTTAAATCTAAATCACGGACACCGTGCCTGGACCGAAATTGGGTTTGTCATGGCACGTTGCTGCAAAAACCACTTGAAAATGGCATCTTCTAAATCTTTGTTTATTGCTGCCTTTAATTTTTTTCTTGAAGAACTTCCATCTTCGTTTTCAAGCTCTGACACTCACTGTCAGTTTAGAAGTTGAGGTTTCTTTTCTTTTATTGTTTTAAAACGTTGATTTTCCAACACCGTACCTCTCAGCCAACTGTTTACCCGTAACTCCATTATCTGATTGCTCTATAATTTTGAGTTTATCCGCTAACGATAGCACAACACGTTTATTTAGGTGCCATGGTGAACGACACATTGACTGACTAATCAAAAAAGTAGTGACAGGTGGATCTAGCGACGGCTGACAGATGAAAGTAGAACTGCAGTATGAGACACTAACGTTTCTGTATTAATTTCCGTCTTAATTTTTTTTGATATTCTGAAAGCGATTCGGATAATTGGAGTTCTACCGTATTGATTGAAATTTGATTCTGAAAAATCTCATTATGAGTACGACAAAGACAACACATGTTTGTTGATATTGCTGTCTTAACAACAGTGGGCGTCTAACTAAATAATAAACATAAAAAACTCCTCCTATTCTGACCACACAATTGTTCTAGCGTATGCCGTGAATAGGAGACTTCCTTCCACTCTTCTTCTTATGTACCTAGTTGAATTAGTTTACCGGTATGTATCGAAATGCAACACATATACCTATTTCAGTTGCCAGCTCTCTATATCCTTGCAAATAAAGACAAGAATTTTGTAGGCCTTCTCAATGAAGAAATCTAGCCGAAGTTAGTAAACAAAAACAAAAAAGACACCAATTACCGTAACTTATCCAATGACCAATAATGCGTAGCCCCATTCTTCGTATCTTGCACTTCAACAGCCACAATAGTCTTCGGTACAGTAACATCTTCATCTTGATCGTAATCCATTGACGGTTTCAAATCAGCCGGTAATGGTGAATAGAGTGTATCGGTGAGTAGAGTAAATTGGAATTGCACCTGTAGATAGATAGAATAATTAAATCATATTAACGCGTATTGTAGGGGTCGTGTTTACCTTCTTTTTCAATTCAACAGAAATTGCATTGGCCTCCTTCAAAAAGATTGCATTCCCCCATAAATCGTCCCGTAACGATGTAAATTGATGATGTTTCCATTTCCGCCATGCCGTCGCTGCCAATTCGTACTCTTTTTCGGTCCAATTACATTCTGCGTCAAATAGAGGGTTCACTGGAAATACGTGTCGAATACTCAAAATTAAAAAGCCGACCGAAGCGACAACTACGCTTCGTTTTATTATTATTATTATTATTTTGTATTTTATACACAAACAACCCCGATTATAGCAAATTAAAAGAGAAAATAATGAAAAACAATAAAAGAAACCATCCATTTTTCGTCTCAAATTGGATGATTTTCAAAAGCTGTTCAACTTACCAAAGATGTCATCTTCATTATTGAAATCTTCGGGGGTGTACGAACTGTACATCGACATTGTCATACTTTGTTCTTCCACCTGTTTCTGTAGAGCATCGATTCTTGCCTCGTAATTCTAAGAATCAAACAAAATAATTGGTTATATACAAAACAATTGAAAGTGCGTGTTAGAAGTGAAACTTCTTAGGTTAGAGATGAAGTTTATACAAAAATCATAAATCGCGGTAGGCCAGGAAAATGATACCAACTCTATACCTAGTGTTTATTTTATACAGTTGACAGAACTGACACAGAGAGAGACAGAGAGAGAGAGAGTAGACGCGACGCTTTGGCAACGCCCCCACTCTTCCGAGTTTTCCCTTTCAGCGGAAGTTTCACTTCAAAAAGAAAGCACGAATAAAGAATATGAAGATGATTACTTTACGTTGCTCCTCGAATAGTTGGTCGGCCGTTTCTTTCTCTTTACGATACTGCTCCTCTAACGTCAACAATTTCTTTTCCATTTCCGCTTTCAAATCAACACCTTGCTTCTCCAACAATTCAATTTGAGCAAAATTCCAATCGACCGTTTCTAATGGTGTTGTATTCTTTTCACGCATCTCTCTAGCCTCATCCGGATGTGTAAATCGGAATACATGATTCTTACCTAAGATGACACGTGAACCAGTTTTCAATACAACCGGATCTTGTATTTCGCGTCCATTCACATAGATTAATGCCCCTTTTGATGGTAACAATGTAACTTTACCATCTTTATTCTCAAATATACAATGTTCGGGATTTATATGGGCACCAGATAATTGGATATCTTGTGGTATGTTGGCTTCAGCCGAACCAACACGTGTTATACCATCTTTTGTATAATAAATCAAACATTCCGACATGAATGGATCTTCATTTAAATTAACCAAATGCGGTGTACATTTCGGTGAGAATACACCAACTGTATTACCATCTTCTTTAACCGCCACACCCATTTCAGCGAATACGGCTTCACGTTGGATACGTATGGCTTCGGTGCGTTTCAATTTCTCCTCCCAAGTTTCATTTAATTCTTCAAAACAAACAAAAAAATTGATAATTCGATGGTTTGTAAGAAATTTATCGAATTACCGGCTATAAGCTTCTCGCTGGCTTGCAATTGATCAACAGCCTCTTCAGCAATTGTAGTGGAAGTCGTACGGACGCGTTCATTCTCTTTATTATTCTTGACGACGATATTATCTTCAGCTCCTATAAAAATTTCGATTTTTTTTACCAATGAAACCGATTTAAATTCGATTGAAGCGGACAAAACGCAAAATTGATTAGAACGAATTTAAAAATCAAATAAGGGCCAATTCGTTATCACCATAATCGTTGTATAAAAGTAGCAACAAGCATCTTACAGGATGGTTTGTTTTGTTTTTGATCAAATTTTCGGTATAGTATATTCACAAACCAAAAAGTTACTAGATTTCAGTTGGTACGCTTGCATCTAGTGATTTCGTTGACACATCTGGCAAATCTAGTAATCTTTTGGTCCTGGAATCAACTATAACATGCCGTGACAACAGACAGCTACATATGATTTGTATGATTAAACACTGATAGACACCCTGTACGAAATTGTGGCAGGACGTGTACATAGTGTGCCGGCCATTGAAACAAGCTTCTTCAAGCATTGATTTGTTTTTTGTTTTTTTTTTGAATAATACTTACTGGGTAATTCCCGTTTCTCATAAATAACTTTACCATCCGGCCCTGCCGCATTAATTACAATTATCTTTATTATTTTGTTACAAAAAAAAAGAAACAACAAAAACAAAAAAGAAAAATCGAGCTCCTACTAGTTGATTTTTTTTTCGTGTTATTTTGAGTAAAAACTACAACTAACCTTCGTGTACTTCGATGCCTTCAGCTTTTAATAATTCACGTAATTTCTGTATTTCTTCTTTCAATTCACGGATCAATTTGGCGTTGGCGTCCTCATTAACAACAGCCTTACAAACGATTTGTTTTGCACGGTCCGCATAGCTGTAATTTGACAAATTCAGCAGACGATCGTTTTACGGGAGCGTTTCTCAATCTTTTTGCTACCGAGCGCAAGAAATCAAAAATCTGTACCATCCGCACTAGGTACAAAAACATCAATAGTCTATAGAAAGCTCGAGGGAATATTCGGATGAAGTGGTGATGAAAGAGAGAGCCCTTTGAGGGCAAAATAGCAAAAGTCTGAAAGATTTTTTTTTGTTGAAGGTGAACTGATGAGAGGCGACAATTAGTTGTCAAAAGTTTGAAGACATTATGTCATCCCGAAGAGAAACAATTGTGTAAATTGTCACTTCAAAAGGCTTAGCATAAACGCGCTTGAATCGCTTGATCTTCATGTTAAAAGCAAAAAGAACCAAGATTTGCTAAGCCAAGTTGTATGTTGTTTAAAGAACAAGTCTAGAAGAAGAGGCAAAGGATGAAGCAAAATCAAAAAGCCGAAACTAAAACACCAAGAGCTCTGTATTTACTGGCATCAAAAAAAAGTGTAGCTCCGAGATCCTTAAATCAGCCAAAATGACTTTTTGACTAGAAAACTACATAGAAAGGCACTGCCAAATAGTGGGAAGTTATCGTACAGTTCAGAAGCCTTACAGTAAAGCTGCTTGAAACGCTTTGATAGCGTCTAAAAAGCAAAGAAAAACATTGGGAACCATCATTTGCAAATTGCCTCGCTTAGGCAAAATCAAGTAAACAAATTTACAAAAAGTAAAGTCTTCAAAGGCTCCTTTGGCCAGAAAGGCTTAACCTATTGATCAACTGCTAAACTATGTGAAGAGTTGAGAAAAAAAGTTCGTGGCGATCACTTGCAAACAGTATCGCTTGGTAAAACCAAGAACGTTGCTTAAAAATAAGTCCACAAAAAGGTAAAGGCTTCAAACTCTATAAAATATATGCCCCATCGACTGAACAAAGGCTAAATGCAAAATCGACAAGGCTTGACTGCTTCAAATGCTCTAGAAATGATGTTATTTGAACAATTCACAGAACCAAGCCACAAAGATCACCTAAAAGATCAAAAAGATGTGGTTATGAAGTCCTGAAACCAGGTAAAAGAATTTTTATAGTGAAAAACGCTTTACCGAAATAAGCTATGTACAAAACAGTTTAAAAACAATGCTTTTGATAGGAAGAGCAAAGAGATGGCAAAATCAAAAAGTGCTTGCAAAAGAGCTGAACTGAAGCACAAAAAGCTAAAACACCAAGAGCTCTACATTTATTGGCATCAAAAAAAAAGTGTAGCTCCGAGGTCCTTGAATAAGCCAAAATAACTTTTTGAATAGAAAACTACATGGAAATCATTGCCAAATAATGTAAAGTTATAGTGCAGTTCAGACGCTTTACAGTAAAGCTCCTTGAAACGCTTTGATAGCGTCTAAAAAGCAAAGGAAAACATTGGATTATTTGCAAATAGCGTCTGTTGGGAAAATCAAGGACCCACTTGTACGGTGGTGCTAAGGAAACAAGTTTAGAAAAAACAAAGTCTTCAAAGGCTCCTTTGGCCAGAAAGGCTTAACCTATTGACACTATCAAATTGACTGCTTGAAACACCTTAAAACCATGTGATGACCTAAGAAAAAAGAGGGTGGCGATCAAATGCAAACACCATCACTCGGCAAAAACAAGAACGTTATTTAAAAGTAAGTCCAGGAAAAGGCAAAGAGTTCAAACTCTATAAAATAAGTGCTCTATCGACTGAACAAAGGCTAAACGCAAAATCGACAAAGTTTGACTGCATCAAATGATCTAGAAATGGTGTTATTTGAAAAATTCACAAAACTGAAAGATCAAAAAGATGTGGTTTGATAAGAAGGCTTTTACCGTCAAATCGAGTGGCTCTTAAGTATCGTATAGTTGAAAAAGCTCACCGAAAAGCTATGTAAAACATTTTAAAAACAATGCTTTTGATATGAAAATCAAAGAAATTGGAGAATCAACATATGCTTGCCAAAAACAAAAACCACCTTTCACAGAGATCAAAGATTGCGCAAAAAACACCTCCAGGCAATGGCGGAAACTTCAAAAGCTGTAAAATAGATGCCACAACAGTTGGACTTCAACAGCGGCTCTTATATACTCCGAAAATACAAACTGCCATGGAAACATTTGATAGGATCAAAAACGGAATCGTTCAATAATAAGGATCGATTGAGAAACGCTACTCTTATAACACGCTGTTAATAGATACCGTAGTGTTGATAGAGTCTCATCATAATTGATATCAGCTGGTGATATTGCTGCTATCATCGCTGTCTTACTATTACCACCAAGATTTTCACGTAACAACCACGTCAAGACTGAATCACGATAGGGGATGAAATCGGCTTTTTTCGACTTTTTATTCTTGGAAGCCTATACATTTTGAAATTATTCAACATTATCGGAGACATTTAATCGAATTATAAAATCAATACTTACCGACTATTAGTTAGTTTATAAAAAACAATTGAGCATTAAAACAAAAATACTTGAGTTAGTGAACAAAAATTGTATGCTAAATGCACCGACCAAAGGGTTACTAGATTTGACAGATGTTCCATTAAACAAAGTACATAAACATAAACAATTAAGTCCCTAGAAATATCACTAGATTCAAGGGTACCAACTTAAATCTAGGAACTCTTTGTTCGATCGATTTAGCATAAACAAAAAAGAAATGCTTACAATTTCTGCTAATGCTGAGATGACTTTTCCCAATGTTGTTAAGCTCTTGTTAATGTTGGCACCCTCTTTGAGGCGTGTACCTTTAGCACCCGTTGAATCGGCCCGTTCTGAACCGGCCAAATCAACTAATGATATCTTTGATACTTTCTCTGTACATAATTCAGTTGTTGTATCATAACGTTGTTGTGTAAAAAATATTGTAAATACAGCATGTGAACGTGAACTGGTCTCATTCATATTGGTTGCAGCAACGGTACGTGCCTTATTGCCTTCATCAATCAAATCATGTATATCTTGATAACTTGTCACAGCTAATTTACTTAAATCTTCAACATACGGTCCTAATAATGGATGTTCACGTACACGTAGATTACCCTTATTTTTCGGATTCAATAAGTCACGTACACGTTCACAATAAATCTCCATATAACTAACTTCCACCGAATACTTAATATCTGGATTATTATTCGTACGTATACGATGGAATAGATCTTTACAAATTTGCGGTATAATGCCCTCTTGGCCATCCTCTTGTTTGCCCATCATTGTGTACGATTTACCAGCACCAGTTTGTCCATAAGCAAAAATACAAACGTTGTAGCCGTCGAAGGAATGCTGCAACATCTCCTCCCCGATATCGTTATAAACTACAGCTTGTGAGGAGAATTCTGGATCACCTTCCTAAATCAAATAAAAATAGACTAAAAATCGAACCATCACACGGTCGATTCTCCAACTTACATTATGCGACCAGTACGAGTAATCAAAATTGAAACTCTTTAAAGCATCTTTTGTGTTCGGCTCAGCTTTCGGATTGACGATCGCTACAATTACCCCATCATCAAGCCGCCACTACCCCCCATATAACAAAAATACTTACAAGTCGTATTACCACCCATTTTGATGATACATTTACAATCCCGCGATATTTCTCGATTGTTGAACGGTCGGACACGTACAGCCACCTTAACTGACGACATTTTCTTATCGAATTTTATCAAAAAATTATCAAATCTGTAACGAGATTTCACCCTGAACGAAGATCAATATAGTTGCAACTTAATTGTTGGTTGCATATGTTCCGGAAATGCCACCATTTTATTTGTATTATTATCCGGAAATTTTGGAAACATCCCAATGTTGTTGGATGAATCATCAAGCGTTACCGTGTCATAAATTCGCGACGATATCGGATAAAATCAATTAATGAAAACAACACAACACTTTGGGGAATTGTTGCGAGAATAAATGGTGGTTGTTCCGGTTGTTTATTGGAGAAAATGTTTAATCGTGGCAACACCCCCGCAAGATAGTCTTAAAGTCGCCAATTTGTCGGGACTTTTACGATTACGTCACGTATACGCAGAATCAAATAATAACGTTATTAAATTAAACAAGACAACAACAACAAAAAAAAAACACCCTCTTTTATGGTAGATTATTAACGTTCAACCCACACAACATCTCGAGAATTCTCTTAAATTACCCCGTTTTCTCAACCTTTTCTATCGATTTGTTGGGTGTTTTTAAGGGATGAAAAATTACTCACCGTTTTTGTAAAAATATCGATTCTCTCAGTTCGTATTGCACAATTATTTATTTGGCCAAAATTGAGCATGGTTAAACATGATTTTTCTAATTATTGATAAATGTATTTAAAACAAAAAACAAATTAGAAATGTTTCAAATTAAAACACACACACGATTGAATGGATTTCTGGTGTGTGACGTCGTTCATGGAAATACCGAGGATTTTTCTGATATTATCCCCGACGATTTTCCATGGAAAATGGATATGCGCACAACGGACACGTGATCTAAGAAAATCAATACTTCGGATAAAGGACTTGGCCAATGTCCGTTCATTATCCAGCGCAATAATCAATAGATATAGATACAATAAGAAAAACAATCTTTTTTGTTGAAGAGAAAAAATGGTAATCGATTCGAATTTCGCGCTATTACCCCCCGAAAAAAATGGCACCACTTCCGGTCAATTAAACCGCCTCTAAATACACCAAATCATCATTATAATCCAATAAAAGTGTTTTTTTATTGCAAAAAAATCGTTAATTCAATTATTTTAATGATTATTATTATTGTAGAATAATTGAAATTTTCGGATACGGTACTGTTTTGTTGGATAAACAAAAAACGCATCACTGTGCGGTACCAACATAACAATATTTAGATTAATTAAATTTTCAAATAATAACCGATACAAATTGTTGGTAATTGCTTAAAATTAAAGAATACATACCGTTTTAGGTTTATTTATTAATATTTCTTGTTCAAACAAACACTACATGACATTTGTTAATAAAAATCGATCGTTTTATAGCTGGCAATGTTGCCAACTGAACCAATACCAAATAACTGACCGTAACCGATAGAATCGATCAGTGCTTCTCAACCAATTCCAAATTGCGTACTCAAATTTTTGATGATTTCTAATACAGAAAAACGATATCAGAATATGCTAGATTTTAATTGTTTACTTGGAAACTATAATAAGAAATGCACTATTAAGATTCTTTCTTCTGTACTACTAATGGTTTGTGGATTATTGTTTGAGAAGTACTGATCTAGACGGTTATGCGCAATACTTTGGGGAATTTTCGTGCGATTCGGTTGGATAATCTGTATAAATACGAATTGTTGACCAATCGGACTACACGAATTTGCCGCTTCGATTATCTAACCTAAAATTTTGAAATTGTTGATAATTTTCAAATTGTTGATAATCAAATAATTGCGCGATTATTATTTATTAATTGTGAATCAATTGTAAAAATCTATGATTTTGTTGCTGGGTAACAGGTAAAAATTGAAAATTTCCTAATTGCGCATCAATCAAAATTTACCATTTTTTTCCAGATAAATCCGTGAAAATCACCCCAAATGGCTGTATTTCGGCTATTTACCACGATTACTATCGTAAATAATCGTTTATTCTACAGTACGTTCTCGAAACGTTTAGAATATCAAGTGACCGAAAAAAATTGTTATCGCGTTAATTTATGGTAATTTATTTTGTTGTTTACAGCAATGTTGCCGAATTCTGGATGTCCCCGTTGATAGTAATCAAGAGCAAATGCGTGAGGCTTATTTGAAATTAGCCAAAGTCTATCATCCGGATAGTGGTAGTGAGCATGCAAACGATGAGAAATTCACAAAAGTATCAACAATTTGCGGTTGGCGAGTACGCCCAAAATAATCGTGTCTCGATTTTAGATCGACAAAGCGTTCAAAACCCTCATCGCTTGGATATCGAAAGAGAACCACCAGCAAATCGACGAGCAAGTCGAGGATTACGATATTAAAGTATCTCCCACGATTATTCCAGAACGACACAAAATATTGTTGGAATACAGCAATATTTTCTATCGTTAGAGTTTGTTCGATATTTCTCGTGAATCGTTTACAATTGCAGCACACAGCACCACAACATCGCCAATATTTGAGTTACGGTGGCATCGGTAGCGGTACGCCGATGGAACGCGAGAAACAGTACACGAAATATCGAGCGATCCAAGCGGCCGATAATGTGCTCAAACATCGTCTCAATAAAATGGTAGCCGATGATAAGGCGTTGATATTGAAACAATCCCAGAAACCACAACAGCACGACATTAAAACAACGTACGGTTTTGATCGTTTGGTGGAGGATTTAATACAGGAATCAATGTCGAAAGGTGAATTTAATGATTTACCAGGCAGCGGTAAACCGTTGATGGACAAACACAATCGTAATCCATTCGTTGATTTGACAACGCACAAAATCAATGAGGTGTTGATTGAGAACGGTTTCACGCCCGAATGGATCACATTGCAGAAGGAGATCAAGAACGAATTGGACGAATTACGGAGGCAATTATTGATTGAACGCAGCCGTTTTGGTAAATATCCATTGGACGATGATGGGTACGATAATTGGATGGAGAAAGTGGAAGATTTCGTTCAATATGTGGAAGGAATCAATCGGAAAATCGATAAATTCAATCTAGTTGTACCGATTTTGGATAAACAGATGCTACGTATCGATCTGATTAAGGAGGCTGATAGGGCGCTAATTAATGGGATGCCGTCCAGTTCTACGACGGTTAGATTTGAAGAGAGATCCAATGAGAGTTATAAAGACTTAATTTCGTCTCTGGTCGAAAAAGTCAGTCTCTATTTGAAATGAGGATTTTTCTTTGTAGATAATTCATTTACGATTTGTTATAATTTGTTGAAATCTAAATAAATACAAATGGAAATTGTTCATTTGTTTAAAGTCTTTAATGTCCGATTGCTTTGAAACTGCGCACTGGCATTTTATACAGGGTGTGCTTTCTAAACGTGGTCGATAGTACGAAAACCCTCATTCAAGCAACAAATACAAAGTCTCAAGCGTTTGTACAAATCGAAGAAGGCACCATAGACTTTCTAGTTAATCGAGAAATAGACGAGACGGTGAGGTGGATAATTAAATAACAATTTTTAGAGGAAACAATGTTTTGTTTCATAATTTTAATGTTGCTTACATTTCAGTTTCCTATACCGTGTAGGAGTTGTTAACGACAGCAATAAACGTCTGTGGTCGGTCAAATTTTATGGTTAAAATGTAAAATTTTTAACTTTATTTCCAGAAATTAATAGCGTTTTCTATTGATGCAACTAGAGATGTGCCGTCAGTATCGATATTCTTGAAATAACAGTGTTGAGACATGAATGTCGTTATTGCTCGCACATCTCTAGTTGCTCTAGTTTTATCAACAGAAAACGCTATAAGAATTGGGGAAAAAAAATTGAAACTGCATGAAATACCGCGCGTTAGACGTGAGACTTATTAGGTTAGAGATGAAGTTAATTTTTTTCTTGGTGTCTTTTCTTTCTGTCATTGCCTGAAGGCTCTATTGTTTTCTACATTTCACTTATCTCAAAACAATATTCATATAAATATAATTTAACGCCATTAATTAATTTCTAAATACAAACATCATAAATGGCGGTAGGCCTGGAAATTTTAGTTTCGTTCCATAGGGCACTGTACATCGATCAATGCCACCAACTTTAGACCCTAGTGTTTAATTTACACGCTAAGGCAACGCTCTCCCACTCTTTCCCATAGATGGCACTCATAAAGTCCAGCTCAGGACTCACTAAAGAGAGCCAATTGTCCAATAAAAATATGAATTGAGTTTTTCATACCTGCAAAAGAGTCTGTTTTGTGTGGTGCCTTTCGATATTTTCGAAAATTGAAAGAGCAAATCAAATTGAAAAATCAACGTTCGATAATTTCGAGTGTTTTTGGTACGCTAAGGTCTGGTCTAGGCGTTCCTATGCTTTTCTGTACACTGAAAATGTATTTTGCTCAATAAAACGTAGCCTAATTGTTCTTGATTATTCTGCACAATTAAGTTTTGATATTGCTTCGCTGATGGAAAAAAATTATGAAAAATTCGAAAAAACATTAAGGCGAAACTGTCTGCAGCCGCTCGGAGTGTATATGTCGGCGGCGTACTCTCAAATCAGTCATTTAGAAAAATCCCTAGTCATTCTCTAATCGACTTGGCAGACTGTAAAACGATGAACATTTTGAAATGTTTCGCCTGACATTTTCAGGCATTTACTTAAATGCTTTAGAGTATAAAATCTTTTTATCAAATGACTGATTTAAATATAAATTTTTGTCAGGCGTTCTGTAAAATGACAACCTGTGTTATAACCTTACAATTAGAAATCAGTTTCACGCTTTTTATTTGTCTGCTACAAAACAAAAACCGCCAAAGTGATTGCTAAAATATTCATTATATTATTATTATTATATAAACGTGTGAATATGTCAGAAGACAATACCATATCCAACAATTTAAACGCCTTCAATGAAGAATTGCAATCATATTATTCAGGTACCCTGTGGAAAAGGTCTGATAAATTCTCATAGAAGATATACTTTATCAGAAAATGATGTACCTTTGTCCACGAGAAAACTTATAAAAACTTATAAACTTATTTTCTTATAACGAGTACGTCGAAAATATTTTGGACTCCAAATTCTTATAAGAGTTATAAGAATCTTATAAGAAAAGTGATGAATATGTTACAGCTATGAGAAATTATAAGAAGATGAAACGAGAATAAGATTTAATGAGAATGTCGTTGATGAAATTGTATCAGACTTTAGTAGTACAATAGTCAAAAAAAAACTTCTTTTTAAGTTTTTTATCGTTATTTGTACAAATAATTACCTAATTCAGACGAATTTAAGAAACTATTTTTATGTGAGTTCACTTCAAAACCAAAAAAGAACTATAATTAGTTGAAAAAATCGATAATTAGAATTTAATGCAAGATAGAAGTCTTAATATTAATAATAAAAGATATATTTATAATTAATAATTTATTGCTTTCTATACGAGTTAAACCATCATACAAGATAAATTTATTCTTACAAAACATTAAGTCACACAATAAACCACTTATAAAAATCGATTTACAAAATTATTACACACTGCACAAAAATAACAATGATTTTAACAAACACCACAAGACAATGAGACTTCATTTTACCAACACGTGTTGAGATTCCCTTTGTTTGGGATGTATCGGTTATCCCGAGGTTTAACGAAGAACAACCACCACCACCCTACCCCTACATAGAAATGTGTAATCAGGGTTGCCAGATGAAATTTTAATAAATCCCCAGTGGGCCCCCCAAAAAAAATTCATAATTGATATTTTTAATTCTGTATTTTTATTTTTACAATTAATTATTGAATATTCAATAAACGGATGGTCCTTTTAACCCCTCATTGTATAAGAAATTTCCAAAAAGTTTGCCCCCATATTTTTCTGAAGCTTTGAAGATTTGCCCCCAGGGGCCCACTTTGCCCCTCCCTCCCCAACTTCGAGTTTTCGTCAGTTAATCTTTATCAAAAATTTCCTTATTGAATCTTATAAAACTTTTATCAGAAAATAGTGTACCTTTGTCCTCGAAATTCCTTATTTAATCTTTTAAAATTGGAAAAATAAAGATACTTTGAGATTTCTTATAAAAAATGATAATACGTTCTTATAAGAACGTATAAACAATTAATCGCCACGTAACCTCAAATCAGTCGTCCCATAAAATATAAATATCAAAACGATTGCAGAAAAAATAATCTTCTGTATATTAATTTCTAGCTCATGAGAAGAATAATAGGAAGCCTTGAACTTCGGCAAAAATAGAAGAAATCATCAAAATTTTAGAAGATTAAGTTGAGAATATTTCATATTTATTATTATATATTTCAATAAATGTTTTAAATTTGAACTAACAATAATTTAATGACAAAAAAAAATATATTCCTGTGTCCGCTGTGAAAAATCCATGCGTCCAGGCCTGCCCTTGACTGATTTGAGATTATGTAGCGATGAATTGTTTATACGTTTTTACCCGAATAAAACGTTTGTAATTCTTTATAGAAGACGTTTTAATTAATGAATATGATATTTGTCTTCCGATTGTAACATATTCATGCAATATTTATATAAAAAATACGTCGAAAAAGATAAGGTTATAACACAGGTTGTCATTTTACAGAACGCCTGACAAAAATAGATATTTAAATCAGTCATTTGATAAAAAGATTTTATTCTCTAAAGCATTTAAGTAAATGCCTGAAAATTTCAGGCGAATAGTAAAACATTTCAAAATGTTCATCGTTTTACAGTCTGCCAAGTCGATTAGAGAATGACTAGGGATTTTTCTAAATGACTGATTTGAGAGTACGCCGCCGACATATATATAGATATAATAACAATGTAAAAAATACTTTTGAATATCTTTGTTGTTACAAAAATTGGAGATACGATCGATATGGCATTTGGTTATATGAGTAATAATAAAAATTCTGATGTATGATTATCCGGAAAAAACAATTAGTTTTCGAGAAAAAGCTATTCAAACACCCCAGAAGAAGACTTTTCCAATTTTCTCTATAAAAGTGATTTTCTATGAAAAATTATGAATTTTTGTGAAAAATGAAGCATGAAAAAATATGGACAAAAATTGAATTATAAAAATGAAAATTATGAAAATTTGTGAAATGATGTCCAAATCTACGACGTTTTTCATAAATTTTCATAGTTTTTTTATAGTTTTTTTTTCCTCCAGGGTTAATCAAGTCCACTGCACTTTGACTTCTATCAAAGATTAGAATTTCGTAACTTGAACTAAAATATGGAAAAAATTGAATTATAAAAGTGATGTTTTTTGGACTCTTATTTTCAATGACAAATTATGAATTTTTTTGAGAAATCATGTCTATGAAGCATGAGAAAATATGAAAAAAATTGAATTATAAAAGTGAATTTATTTTTGATTCTCTTATTTTCTATGAAAAATTATGAATTTTTGTGAAAAATTATGTCTTTAATACGCATATTAAAATTATACGTTTCCTTGGGATCACAGTTGCAAAAACTGCATTACTTTTTTAAATGCATTGGAGAGTCATTACTCATTACTGTTGTAATGAGTAATGAATTTATTTTTCATTATTCATTACTTTTTCATATAATGAGGAATCAATTAATTGTCATTACATTTTTTTTTAATGAGTAATGATTTTTTTGATACATTACACATTTTCAATTTGTAATGAATATTTTGAAAACTTCCATTAAATTTTACATATTAATGAGTAATGTAAGTTCTTAACATTACTATTTTTTTTTTAATGGAGAATAAATGAATACGTCATTACCCATTATTGATAAATATAGTAGCTGTTCAGGATTCCGCGATACTCTTTTTTCAATTTTTGCATAATTCTGATCAAATTTATAATAAACGTATTATGAAAGATATTTCATTTGATTAAATTAGAGCAAATTATAATAAAATATTGCAGGATGAATAGAACAAAAGTAAGGTAACTGTACCCTATATGGCCTACCTAAGGTAATTGTTCTTTTATTTTTTTGTAAATGCAAGTGGCTTATCAAAGGCGACTGGATATTGATTGCGAACTGATAAGAGACATATGACACGAATTTCAAGCCATTTGAAAAATTAGAAAGTTCACAAAAACTAAAATTTGAAAATGTGCATTTAGGCCATATTGACTACCATATGTACCCAGTATGGCCTATAAAATTTAGACAATAAATCTAATCAGAATAGAATAGAATAGAATTAGAATAGATTAAACAACTTTATTTTAAGAAATTTCCCATAAATCAATTTTCACAATTTGGACAAATAAAAATTTCGATATCGTCCTTGGTGAGGCCCACACATTCTTCGTGGACATAAAGTTTACAGGCAGCACACATTCGCATATCTCTTACTGCGTCTTCCTTGCAAACGTGGCAAAACCATGATTCGTTCTTCGATTTTCCTTTTGCAGTTGCAGCCTTTGAACATTTTGACTTCGGTGCTTTCAGGTCGGTTTCCTTCTTGTCAAATAATGTTCTTTTCAGAACAACACCCCTGCTGTTTATGGCCTTCTGTCTGTTTGTAACCTTTGGGGTATTTTTGATAGGGGTAGGGAGCAAATCTTGGAAAGACTGCGAAGCCGCTTCTTCCTCCTCGTCTTCAGATAAATTGGTGTGAGAGTCATCATCGTCATCAATCAAAGCAGCTTCAACACAGTCGACTTCATCTGTTGACAAGATACGAGCTCGTGTATGCATAACATTTGACAACCCTGACGGTCCAGGCTGTGGAGAAGATGTCCGTAATTTGGAGGTGATTCTCGGTGTTGATGTTGCCAAAGGTTCTGCTTGCTCTGGAACAGGGAACTCTGATGCTGTACTTGGTTTGAAGGCATCTTCAGGAATTGCACTGGGATCATATGGGTATAAACCGGTAGCTCTAAAGCCAGACTTTATGTTGGACGGTGTCATACATCGATCCCACACAGGGGTGAAGACTTTTCCAAAACGTTGTTTACTTAATGTTCTTTCACCATTATTGTGCCAATAGAGCATTACTTGTTGATCCCAGTGGTACTCAAAAGAACGAAATACTGCTTTATCTAGTGGCTGGAGCTCATGCGTTGTGTTAGATGGAAGGCAATACAGCACAACGTCATACTGGTCAGCAGTCGCCACTATGTCATAATCCAAGTGGCTTTTGGCGCCATCAAAAATAAGTACACATCTACCTGGGGGTTTATAGCGTCCAAAATGATGAAGCCAATCCACAAAACATTTTGCGGTCATAGAGTCTTTCTCACAAGGAAACTATTCGAAGTGTCATCCTCCGATTTTTTTGAGCTTTTGATATGTTGTTGTCCATCGAAAAATAAGCGATGCATATTTTTTCTTAGCGGCTCTTATTGCGTTTTAAGGGGTGAAATGGACCCTCAAAGATTCGTCAAAATCCGGGTGGTTATGTAGTTTTGCATATAAGGACGATAGCAATCAGTATCAAACCAATTTTACGTTATTCCTGATATCAAATAATAAAAATACACACTTGCAGATACCACCTACCCCTATTATAAGGGGGTAAAGCACCCCTTGAAAAACTTTAATCCTCCATAAAAAATTATGGCATTATCCGATTTTAATGAAAATAACGTCATTTGTTAGAGCAAAGAAAAGTAAAGTTCACCTGTTTTTGGATTTTCTGAAAAAAATAGTTTTAAGGGATGAAAAATTTATTTTTTTATTTTGATGAGAATGACTGATTATAAGCGGGAGATTTTGTTAAATTATTTGTCAAGTATATATTTATTCAACAATCCAACAGCAAAACGTTATACATCAAATATATAATCGTTTTTACATAATATATTAAATATAAGTATAATTTTTCCACCCTCGAAATTGGTAATAGAATTGTGACGATTATCCTAACCTTCAAATAAACACACATCAAATATGAATAAATAAAATACTACAAATCAAGGCATCGCCAACCTTAACGTCAAAAAATCCCAAATTTAACCTCGAAATTAATTTTCCAAAAAATTATAATTATTGTTATTTATCGGGTGAAATTAATCAATTCAATTAGAAATTTTAACTCAAAGGATACTATCAATAAGTAAATTAATTCAATAAACGTTTTAGATCTTTTGTTATTATTATTTATTGCAATTTTCTGAAATAATAACTTGGAGATCAAGTTAGGGATTTTGCGTTGCTTATGTTGGTGACTCCTTGATTTGAAGTATTTTGGAAATACAGGTTAGAAACAACTTTCAAAATTCAACCATTTGATACGTACGCACTTAAGGGATGAAAAAATCACAAATATTTTAATATATTATCTAAAAATTATTGTACATTTGATTTATAGCGGTTTGGTATTGGATTACTCTAAAAATATTTACGTGACAAATAATATAACAAAATTTCTTGCGTATAATCAGTCATTGACATGAAAATAAAAAAAATTATGTTTCATCCCTTAAAACTGTTTTTTTCAAAAAATCCAAAAACAGGTGAACTTTATTTTTCTTTGCTCTAACAAATGACGTTATTTTCATTAAAATCGGATAATGCAATAATTTTTTATGGAGGATTAAAGTTTTTCAAGGGGTGGTTTACCCCCTTATAATAGGGGTAGGTGGTATCTGCAAGTGTGTATTTTTATTATTTGATATCAGGAATAACGTAAAATTGGTTTGGTACTGATTGCTATCGTCCTTATATGCAAAACTACATAACCACCCGGATTTTGACGAATCTTTGAGGGTCCATTTCACCCCTTAAAACGCAATAAGAGCCGCTAAGAAAAAATATGCATCGCTTATTTTTCGATGGACAACAACATATCAAAAGCTCAAAAAAATCGGAGGATGACACTTCGAATAGTTTCCTTGTCAGTCATACGACAAACGGAACCAGGTGGTAAATCATCCGCGTATTCTGCTTTCATTCGTTTTCCTTTGAACAATATCATTGGGGGAATTGGTGCACCCATTGCATTAGCACACGAAACAATAGTCACGTTTTCCCCATGTTCGTTACCTATCATATGAACCCTGCGCGCTCCTTTTTTAGCTAGAACCTTTGGTTCCTTATGTAAGTTCAGTCGACATCCTTTCTCGTCCATATTAAACAATCTCTCAGGTTTTCCAAATATCTCGTTATCTTCGAAAACCTTCTGAAGTTTTTTAAAATGATCTTCTACAATAAATTTATTTAATTTTTGGGCTCGAGCAGGATTTAAATTTTGGGACTTTCTGATGGAAACAGTAGGATTTTCTTTTAAAAATTTTCGTACCCACTTATGACTTGCAATTTGTTTTATGTCAGAAAACTGATGTTTTATGTTATTTTGTTTGCAGTATTTATAAACACACAGTCTTAAAATTTTAGTTGTAATAGGATAGCCCACTTCTGCTAGTCGAACAATTCGCGAACAGAGCTCAGCATTTTGCTCCTCTGACAAAGCAAACTTTCGTCCCAATTTGGCTTTCTGATTAGAATTAGATTTTATATACCTTCGTAGAGTCCGTCGCGGGATACCAAATTCTGTTGCTGCTTTATAATCGGACATTTGTTTCTTTCTGATGGCCTCTAGAGCTTTGTTCAGATTATCCTGAGTCCAGTTGCCCCTCTTTTTTGTCTTTTCAGAAGACATGACTGGTAGCAAAACAAATAGGTAAGTTAGGTATATTAAAAAAATAAATTTCATATATGTACCCAATATGGCCTGGCTAGGCCATATTGGTTCACTTTACGACATGGTACACTTTGCTTCAAAATGGATTTCAATTTGATACTAATGAATAAATAGCATACATGACTGAAAAGAGGACAAAACACACCATGTGTAGGCATAACATCAAATTTTGTGTGCAACTTTAACTATTTATTAAAAATTGAAACTTACTTGTTCGAAATTAGATGCAACTGCAGTGAACAACCAAGAGCAACCATTTGTATAATTTTGACAGACTTTGCCGGACTTGCGCAGAGTGGGAATGCTTACAACAAGTTATTTTAACGTCCTAAGTATACTGATACTACCATGTTTCGGATTTTTTGAGAATTCACCGAATCAGCTGACATAGGCCATATTGAGTGCTAGGCCATATAGGGTATAGGTACCTTATATAAAAAAAGTCCGAAGAGCTAAACAATCCATTCGTGGGTATTTTCAGCTCAAAAATAGCAGCAGATTTTGGGGATGACTAGGTCGGTCCCAGGATCGACCTAGTAGTTTTTTTATTATTATTTAAAAAGAGTGCCCAAAACAATTCATGCAGTATTAACCATCATCGAATAATATAAAACTTCTCCAGAATCTAACTTGATCTTACTCTGCATTCGAAAGTGTTTTTTTTTTTAAATCATTGTTATATTTTTGCAGTGTGTAATAATTTTGTAAATCGATTTTTATAAGTCTTTTACTGTGTGACTTGATGTTTTGTAAGAATAAATTTATATTATATTATATGAATAGGAAGCAATAAATTATTAATTATAATTATGTCTTTTATTATTAAAATTAAGACTTCTATCTTATGTTATATTAATGATCGATTTTTCCAACTAATTATAGTCCTTTTGAATACCGTGAAAACATAAATAATAAATAATAATAAAAATTCATAGAAATTCATAATTTTCCATAGAAAAACTGAAAATTTATGAAACTACGACGTTTTTCATAATTTTTCATAGTTTTTTTTTTCCGCCAGGGTCCACTGCACATTGACTGGAATCTAAAATTAGAATTTCGAAACTTTTTAAGTAAAATAAGGCACATCAAAGACTGAGTTATAATTGTAATCGATATAAAAATGGATCGCATCCAAATTTCCATAGTTTAGATAGCTTTGCAACATTTAGAAGCGCATTTCTCACAATTGTTGTCGTGAATCCGTTTATTAATTGTCGGTGTTTTCTAACGCGCGCACACACAAAACAATGAACCAACATTGCAATCAATAATAAATTAAATAAATTACGCGTTGAATAACAAAAATAAAAACAACAACACCAACAACTGGCGCCCAGTGAGATTCGTGTGCTAGTCCTTTTATATTATTATTATTG
The DNA here is from genome assembly GCA_021725515.1 of Epicauta chinensis. Lineage (NCBI taxonomy): Eukaryota > Metazoa > Arthropoda > Insecta > Coleoptera > Meloidae > Epicauta > Epicauta chinensis. The sequence continues at coordinate 153,568 of JAEDXX010000157.1, read as the reverse complement.
TATTATTATTATTATATTACATTATTATATTATTATATACCTACTGAATTTTATTATTTAAAATTACATTTAAAAATTTATAATTTTGAATTATAATCCAGATCAGGGGTCTCCAAACTTTGAAGCTTTGGTCCACAATATTTTTTTCGGTATGTTGCAAGGGCCATAACAATTTTAATTTCGATACTCGTTTCTCAGATTTTGATGTCATTGTGAATGAAATTAAGCTTTTTCAAAATCCTTTTGATTCTGACATTGAAACCCTGGCTCCGGAAGTCCAAATGGAAATTATTGATTTACAGTGCAGTGATATGTTTAAGAACAAAATATCAAAATTCATCTTTATTGGAATTTTATAAGAGTCTTCCACTGGCACAATTTGATAATTTGCATAAATTTGCTCGTGGGTTGTTTTCTGTTTTTGGTACTACGTATACTTGTGTGAGAAAACGTTTGATGAAGATGAAGTACACAAAAAATGTTTACAGATCTAAATTAACCGATGAGCATCTTAAATCTCTTTTAATGATTGGTACAAGTAAAATTAATCAACAACTACAAACAATTGTCGATGGAAAATCACAATTACATAAATCTCATTAGTGTTTGTTGTTTTGTTTTATTAGTGGGATTAATTTCAATTTAATTATTTGTTAGTTATTAATATGCTTAAGTTATTAAATACCCAGGAAAAAATGTTTTTATCTGATCATTTATGACTATTTATAGTTATTTATAAATCATATATAAATCATATATATTTATTTATGATTTATATATGACTTATATATGATTTTATATAATCATTTATAGATTAATGTATAATTGGATCTGATTATTTCTGTACTAATGCACCATGTATCCGGTTATATATGGATTCATACATAATTATACATAGGTTCGTGTAGAACTATATCTAGTCATATATAAGTTTATATATGATTATTCATAATCATATCCGATCAATGTACAGTCATGTATGGTTGGATTTAATCTTGTCTGTAATAGTGCGTCTTGTATGTCATTATATATAGACTCATATATAATTATATATAGAGTTACATATGATTATATATAATCTTACCTGATCAATATTAACTCTGTATCTGTTCATAAATGGTTGTAAATCAGCATGTGAAAATCTATACATAATTATATATAACCCTATATATAATTATATAAAAATTAGTATAAATAATATATGATTGGCTCTAATGGAGATCTTAGCATAATGTCACACATACACAGATAAAGAGAGAAAGACATTTTCGCAGTTGTTTTTTGGAATTAGTATGTAAACATCTTAAATTTTCATGTCAATTTTTATACGTATAATACATCTTTATAATACAAATTTTATTCGCGGTTAACGTAAGTTAATCATTAATGACATCATGTCGCCCGGATTCTTATTTTAGGGTAAAAATTCGTAAATAACCGGCTGCTAATACTATTTTTGAGAACGCGTTGACTTTTTTTTGGTTAGGTCATAATATGGAAAAGAAAATTCGAGTCTTCCACTAATACAATTTTGTGTTGTAATTTTGCCAGTCAATTGTTAAATTTCATTTGTGATTAAGAATATTTAGGTTTTTTAAAAGTTTGTTTGTTAACGTATATCCTTAGAGTGTTCATATAATACAGTATTAAAACGCACTAGTTGGAAACTTTGAAGAAAAAAAGCTTCCAACTTTTCTACATGACGTATATAGTAATAATTCGACCATAATTGTAAGCAATGAGATGGCTCAAAGGTTAAGGTTCGCAGTTTCCACCTAAATGGTCGAGGTTCGATCCCGTATGCAGCCTACATTCTTTTTTAAAATAGATATGTTTATGTATAATAATGCATAAGTAGATATGCTTAGACATGGCCATTTTTTTGGATCTAATCATATATAATTAACTTGTATGATTATATATGATTCGACAAAATATTTTTTCCTGGGTATCTTCCATTCAACTTATCACAGCAACAGTAACAACAGTAAAACATTGGCTGTCGTGGGCCGGATTGATGGCAGTGGCGGGCCGTAGTTTGGAGACCCCTGATCTAGATTATAATTAAAAAATTATATTTTAAAATTTGTAATTTGATTTACAATTTTTAAATTAGAATATAATTATTATAACCTGGATTATAATTCAAAATTATATCCTACGGTTATAATTTTTGGCAAAATGTCATATAATCTGGGATATATCCAAATTATAATTCTGATTATATTTTTGCCTACATTATTGTTTATAAATATTTTCGTATGGGGAAGTCGTCCTTTAGAAAACTAGCGCTTCGCCGCTCGTTTTCTAAACTTGCGACTCGTGCAATAATTGACGACTTCTGACATTTGTTTTTTAATATAGGTACTATCTGCTCAATAAAACGTAGCCCATTTGTTCTTGATTATTCTGTACAATTAAGTTTTGATATTGCTTAATCAAGTCCATTGCACTTTGACTACTATCTAACTTTAGTATTTCGTAACTTGAACTAAAATAAGGCACCTCAAGAACTGAGTTAGACTTATAATTGATAACTTTGTACAATTCAGATATAAATTTCTCCTAGTTGTTGTCGAGAATCCGTTCATTAATTGTCGGTGTTTTCTAACGCGCGCACACACACAAAAAAAAACAATGAATCAACCCGAATTGTATGCAAAAAACAACGACATCACAAAGAAGGATGCCCGTGAAGTGTTGGAAAATAAGCTGCACTTGATCCGATGGAAAACTGGTGAGACAAATGAGGTGATTGCCGATGTCGGTTGTGGGGATGGTAATGTTACATTTGAGGTGTTATTACCGAAATTACCGCACAATTTCAAGCAACTCTACGCTCTCGATCTTTCTCAACAATGCCTCGATTACGCATCAAAACACAATCCAGATAAGCGAATTGTTTTCGAACAATTCAATATCGAAGCCGATGATTTACCGATGAAATTCTGCGAATATTTCGATCACGTTTTCTCGTTTTATTGTTTGCATTGGGTGCCCAATCATAAGTGAGTATTTTGATTATGTCACGCTTCAATGCAGTTTGTGTGGTGTGTTTGCAGGAAGGCTATTGAAAATTTTTACAAAATGCTCAAACCTGGCGGCCAATTACTGTTCACCCTATTCACATCTTTTCCTATATTCGAGATTTATGAGAAATTAGCCAAAACAGAAAAATGGTCGAAATATATGGGTGACGTGGAGAAATTCATAACACCCTATCAACATTCGAAGAATCCCGAAATCGAAATGGCGAATCTATTGAAGGAACAGGGTTTTATCATTTTAGCATGTGAGGTGATCCCACTTACCTACACTTACACAACAGTTACAGAATTTGCTGGTAAGTCTTCTAAACAAATTGATTGATTATTTCTCGTAATTGTGGACGAATTGTAGAAATTACAGAGGCAGTCAATCCGTTCATTAGTCGTATGCGAAAAGATCAAGCCGACGAGCATCTCAACGATTTTATGGATGAAATTAGAAAATTGAAAAATATCAGCATTGAAAATACTGGCAAGGCGAGTAATGAGGAAAGATTACGTGCCGAATACAAAACGATGGTTGTGGTCGCTACCAAACCGGAAAAGTAGTGTTGTTTTTGGATTTCTTAATGGTTTTTCCAATAAAATCGTGCACTACTAAGTCTTGTCTTTTATAATTTGCTTTTTGCTCTTTCAAAATTGAGCCTTAGTGTTGCCCATTAAGGCTTGGTTTTGTACAATTTAAGCATTGAAATTGCAGAATTGAGTTTTTTGAACTTGCATAGTCTCACTTTTGCACGTTAATTTTTGGCTTTTTGTCCAAAAAAAAAAAATTAAAATTGCGTGGAACGCCGCGCTTTAGAAGTGAAACTTCTTAGGTTAGAGACGAAGTTCTTAGTTTATTTTTCCGTTCCAGAGGGCGCTGTACATCAATCAATACCACCAACTTTAGACACTAGTGTTTATTTTACACAGTTGCCAGAACTGACAGAGTAGGGGAGGTCGGGTACAATTGTAACGTGGTACAAATGTAACAGTCACTGTAACAACTTTTCTCGCAATTTTTTAAATCACACAACACAGTGCATAAACAAGTCTCAAGGTGAAGTACTTTACATGTTAGTTTAAGCGGGCTGGGATAGACTGTTGAAAAATTGTAACAAATTGTTTGTTTTAGCGATAGGTAAGTAAAATTTGAGATGTTTCTTGTGTCTTGTGTAGCCATAGCATGTTCGTATTTAACACAACGAACCTATGGCTGACATTCAACTTAAATAAGTTCTAGAACTTGCCACTGTTATTTTGTGGTTATGTTTTGTCTTGTTCTGTTGAATGAGTGAAAATTATAGAAATGTCGCTTGGGTACAAATGTAACGTGTTACATTTGTACCCCTTAAACAGTTGATTCATAATTATTGCATATTAGGAGGCAATGCCACGTCAACGAAATAGAAAAACGAACAGAGGACCTACAAAGGAACTCATGGAAAGGGCAGCTAATCTAATAAAAGAGGGAAATCTTTCACAGAGACAAGTTGCCAGAGATTTGGATATCTGCCATGTAACACTCAATCGTTACATGAAAAAACGAAATAATGGTGAATTGCCAAAAATGGGTTATAATCCACACACCAGAATTTTATTAGACGAACAGGAGGAAGCATTTTTAATATATATACAGATGTCTTCAGTTATCTATTTTGGATTAACGCCTAAGGAAATTCGGAAATTGGTATAAATATACTTGAACCTATAATAAGAAGATAAAAATCACAAGTATTTCTTTGCCACAGAAAATGGACAGAAAATGGGTTAGCAGGTAAGGACTGGTTTACAAACTTCATGCACAGGCAACCTGATTTATCCATAAGAACTCCGGAAGCAACCAGCTATGCACGTGCGATCAACTTCAATAGAGCAAACGTCGATAAATTTTTCAATAATTATACGAATGTACTTGAAAGATATAAATTTGAAGCCTCTGACATATACAACGTCGACGAGACAGGGGTGACTACCGTGCAAAAGCCCAACAAAATCGTTGCCATAAAAGGCACAAAACAAGTGGGCGCGCCGTTACTTCTGGGGAACGTGGCACTTTGGTAACAGTTTGCGCCGCTGTAAATGCTGTCGGAAACACTGTGTCCCCGATGTTTATCGTCGCCCGAAAAAAATTTCAAGCACATTTTATACGCAGTGGTCCACCAGGTTGTATTGGTATGAATGAAGGAACGTTTTTAATTTTTATGAAACACTTCGCCAAGCATGTGAGATCTTCTCCTGAGAAAAGAGTTCTCTTACTGTTGGACAACCATGATTCCCACTTGTATGTCCCAACTATCGAGTTCTGTAAGGCTAGTGGAATTGTGCTATTATCGTTTCCCCCTCACACGTCGCACAAGCTACAACCACTGGACCGTGGCGTCTACGGCCCATTAAAGACCTACGTCAATGGTGCAATGGACAACTGGATGAAAACTCATCCTGGTCAGACAATGACCATATACGATATTCCCGGTGTAGTTGCTGAGGCTTTCCCAAAAGCGTCGACACCCACGAATATTATGGGAGGATTTAGGCATTTGGCCCTTTAACAGGGATATTTTCGGGGACGACGACTTTTTGCCCTCGTCCGTAACTGACAGGTCCCAGCACAAGGCCAGATATCCCTGAAGGTCTGGATCAATCCTTCCGAGTCCTTGAACGAATTCGTCCACTTCCAAAAGCTCCAGTTGGCATAAAGAAACAAAAGACAAAAAGAAGAAAGAAGCACAGCGCTATTTTGACCGACTCGCCAGAAAAATTGGTACTCGAAGAGGAACAGAGTAGGAAACGAAGAGCAAACACTATAAAGAAGAAATTAATGAAAAACCAAAAATGAACAAGGAACAAAAAAGCTAAAAGCAAATACAAACAATACAGGTTCATCTGGGAAATCAAAAACTATCTTAGAGACAAATGCCAAGCAAGGTTCGTCTGATGTCACAGATGACGACACAGAGGATACATTTTGTCTGTATTGCTTGAAACCATATACTGGCAAATCTAAAGAAATATGGATTCAATGTAATAAATGCAAAGAGTGGGCACACGAGAAATGTGTTCACAAGCTACGATCCGACTTTTTCTACTGTTTAAACTGTGATGACGACGATGATGAATCTCATTAGTTATTTTTATAGAGTGAAATGCATTCCCTTCTTGATCCTTAGTTCTTGGTTATTTAATTGGTTCCTGGTATATACTTTGTTTTTTCTTGTTCTTACTTTATATTTTTTAGTTTTTAGTTTAGACGAAAATGGTTTTGTTTATAATATTTCTGATATTGAAGTATTATCAACTTTTACAATATTAACTAAAATATATTAACTAAATATATATCTTGTGTTCATTTTTTTAATTGATAATAATTACACTTATCTCATATTTTAGACTGTTACATTTAACCCCTGTACATTTGTGACATTCTGCTCCGCCATATCTAAATAAACATATCTTGTTAATAAAGTGACCAAAATCAGTAATATTATTTATCTTTATAGCCACATGTCTGGCCTACATTATAGTATTTTTCTAATTTTTTAAATCTTTACAGGTAGTTTAAAAAAAGAAACGCAAGTAGAAACTGTAACAATTGTACCCGACCTGCCCTATTATCGACACTATTGGAAACGCCCCCACTCTTCTGTTAGAGGGGAAGTATTTTCCCTCACAGGGTCTCGCATTTTCGTTACATAGGGAAAATACATTGTAAAAATATTTACACCCAAGTGCGCCTAAGGAAGTTTCACTTCAAAAATATGAATCATGAAAGTGAATTTTTCTTTGGACTCGCTTATTTTCTATGAAAAATTATGAATTTTTGTGAAAAATTATGTCTACGAAGCATGAAAAAATGTTAAAGAAATTGTAAATCGCACCCTCGGTTGCTTAGGTTATTGTTTTGTTTATACAGCACTGGCGGCTCTCCTGGGCACATAGGAGAAACGTTCGCCCCTCCCATCTGTAGCACTTGCATATGAGTTAGAAGGAGATAAAGAGAATGTAGGTGGTGAAAGAATTAAAAATGCAACCACCCACCCTTAGACCCTTGACCAAACAGGACACTTTCGATTGTAACAAAAACTCGACAAATATCCCATATTTTAGAAATTGTCAACAAACACATGTTAGACATTTGGTATCTTTGTCACACAGTATCCGAATTTCTGAAATTACATCCCCGATCAAACGCATCAGACAAAGAAGGGACTATTCACAAGATTGTAGGTAAGTATTTTCTTTGAAATAGAAAATATTAAAGACATGAACTGATAGCACAGTGGTGGAGGTAGAAATTTTAAATATTACGTCTGAAAAATAAGGAAGGTTGAAATCACACTCGACACACTTTTTCTTTTTAATTCATTTATTTCTATTACTTGATTCTTTTACAAAACAATCTTTATTCGATTAATTGTTAATAATAAGACTAATTAGAGGAAGCTTTTAATAACGCTTTGCCTGCAAAACAGATTCAACAATTTTTTATTAAATCGATAAACAAATATCGAATAATGATTTTTTAAACATTTTGATTTTCAAATATCTTTTCTCTTTTGGATTATCCGAATTAGTGAAAAATCAAAGTGCTACATTTATCGATCGAATAATCATTTATTAATTATTGAAATTAAATAGACAAATTTAAATAAATATTTAAACAAAGGAGAAAAATAACAAAAAGTAATAACAATATTAACTTGTTCATCTAATACAAACATTGATAATATTGCAAGGGACAAATTTTATAACAAATTATCTTAATTATTAAATACCATAAATTATTACAGTGTTATAATTCCGACAAATTCAAAATCATTTATTAATTATCGAAATTAAATAGGTAAATTTAAATAAATAATTAAACAAAGGAGAAAAATGACAAAAAGCAGTTTTGTAAAAAAGTATCTCCTTAAATACCACAAAGTGTTATTTTTGATCATCATCAATCTAGTCTTCAATAAATACTTCCATTTTAATTAAATGATAAAATACATAACAAAGGTACTACAGTAGTGATAGGCACAATCGAATGAAAGAAACAATGGAAAGAATCGAAATCGAGAGTTCTCAACAATCGAGTGATTTTTATAGTGTCTAACTATAACATCTCATGTTTCGATGAAAAAAAATCAGACTTTCTCAAGGGCCATCTCTCACGCAGTGTTTGTAGAAATATTTGCTACGGTATGATTTATTCTCTCTCTGTCCCTCTCTTATAAAGTTGATAATCAATTGGTCAAGGCCATTTATGGACATTTAAAAATTTTTAAAGTCTATACATTCAACAATCAAAATGTGACGACTGCTTTAGGGCTAATAAATTTAGGTTGATTTTGACAAAAAGCAGAGTTCTGACGGGGTAAAAAAAATGAACAATAAATATACAATACTTTTACTCAAAAAATACATCTTTGTATTTATTCTTTAAATTAAGGTAAGGATTCTAAATTCTTCTATAACTGTTGTTGACCCTATCATAAAACCAAATTTGTAAACTATTCCCGTTTTTTATAAAAAAATACCCTTTTCTCAAGCACATTATCCTGAATTGATTAGTGCAATAAACAATTACAAAGTAGTTCATGTCTTTAATATTTTCTATTTCAAAGAAAATACTTACCTACAATCTTGTGAATAGTCCCTTCTTTGTCTGATGCGTTTGATCGGGGATGTAATTTCAGAAATTCGGATACTGTGTGACAAAGATACCGAATGTCTAACATGTGTTTGTTGACAATTTCTAAAATATGGGATATTTGTCGAGTTTTTGTTACAATCGAAAGTGTCCTGTTTGGTCAAGGGTCTAAGGGTGGGTGGTTGCATTTTTAATTCTTTCACCACCTACATTCTCTTTATCTCCTTCTAACTCATATGCAAGTGCTACAGATGGGAGGGGCGAACGTTTCTCCTATGTGCCCAGGAGAGCCGCCAGTGCTGTATATTATATTTAGAAGGTTATAGAATTTTTTGATTGAGTTGTGTATTCCATTTGATCTTGTCTACATAATAAATTAATTATCACGCTTATAACTACATAACTAACAGGTTATGGGCCCAGAGCATTAAAATAAATAAATGTAGATATTTTTGAAGTATAAAAAATATACATAATACTATATAAATGGAGGGAGTATCATTGTTTTTTGTTTGACCGCAAATTGAAAATTGTGAGTTGACTAAGAAGCAAATATCGTTATTTGTTTGACCACAAATTGAAAATTGTGAGTTGCTTAAGAAACAAATAATGGGTGATATAGGGAACTTAATTAATATTGGAAAATTTAATGGAGCAAATTTTCCGCAGTGGAAGTTCCAAATTAACTGTGCTTTAAAAGCAAAAGGTTTATTTAATATAGTATATTGAATTGAAAATAAACCAGAAAGTAGTGATACAAACAATGAATTGATTTATAAATGGAATAAAAATGATGCTTTGGCAATGTGCGTTTTGACTTCTGCCTTAGAATTATCGCAAATTTCGCTTGTTGAAAAACTGTATGTTATCAAAACAAATAGGGGAAGTCCGGGCAAAGTGGATACCTTAACGTTTGAAGGCCTGTAGAAAAAAAACCAATTGATGTTAAAATAAAATAATGATTGAGTTCGAACAAGTATTTATTTAAGTTTTTAATAAAATTTACTAAAATAACCTAACGTTAATGCTTCACTTTAAATAATTAATAATATGCAACTATTACCGCTATCCACTTTGCCCGACCCCCCCCGGGCAAAGTGGATACATGGTTGTTTAAAGTATACTTATCGAATAAAATAAGTAAAACAAATATTAACAAAAATTAAATTAAGTAGAACTATAGGGCAAAGTAAACACAGTTAATTAAGGTATAATTATCGAATAAAATAGGTAAAAAAATTAAACTGAAGAAAAATAAAACAAATCAGTTATTAATGCATTTGTCACAAAGAAATACATTTCCTCCTTCGTAAGCCGTGCATTTGTCGTTATTCCACTGTTCATAGGAAGTGCAGAGGATCTAATCATCACTTGTAAAAGTAGTAGATATAGTTTTCAAAGTAGATACAGTATCCACTTTGCCCGTGTCCACTTTGCCCGGTAGGTACTTGTTGAACTTAACCTAACCTAAACTTAAATCCACAATAAACATCTCAATGAAATTCACTCTATTTCAACTCAAATCCATGCACTTTAAAAACATAATAATATCTAAACAGTAACAACACGTCATGTACATGAGTAATTACAAAAATACGTAACTCAAAATATCGTAACCACTTGATATTTATTTATGATTTTTGTTTTTTTTTTTGAGTGATAGGTGTTTGTGCGGTAATTCTGTGTGCGTACCATTGAGGGGTAAATAAGGAACCCGGTGAAGTGCGGCAAGCCTACTCAGACGCGCCATTTTTAAATGGTGAGGAGTATTCGCTTTGCCCGGACTTCCCCTAATAGAAAAACTGATATCAATTTCTGAGTTAAATACCGAATCAAATAAAATGATGGTTCATGAACAATTTTATAATTATAAAATGAATATTAATGATTCTATGGCACAGCATATATCCAAAGTTGAGAATTTATCTCGAAAAATCACAGAATATGGAGATACTATTAGTGAAGCTGCCATAATCACGAAAATTTTAAATTCGTTGCCATCAAAGTACGGTTCATTTAGACAAGCATGGTAATCAGTAGAAGAAAAGAAACAAACAAATAAATAATTTAACAATTAGATTATTAGATGAGGAAAGAAATTTACATAGTCAAGTTGAGAATGAAACAACATTAAATACTACTGGTATGAAGACGAATTCTAAGAAGCAGTATAAAGTAATTAAGTGTTACAATTGCAATAAAAAGGGACATATTGCCAAGTTTTGTCGTCAACCCTATAAGAGTACTAGTGGTTTAAAGAAAAATGTTCATCAAGGTGATGCCTTCCACACCGAAGAAAATGTTCCAGAAGAAATTGGAAATTTACAGTGGATAATGGATAGTGGTGCTTCAAAGCATATGTGTCCTGATAGAAATTCTTTTTCCACATTGAAAATAATTGATCATTTAAGTGTAAGGCTGGGCAATGATGAAAAACTTCCAGTTGAAGGAATTGGTATACTCTGTCCAAAAATCTATTATATCTATTATATATATAAAAATGGTGTAAAAAATGTATAGTAATTCATAAAATGAGAACGGCTGGGCCGATTTCTGTAAAATTTTTTGTCAGTTGTTCGTATTTTCGAGGAGAAGGTTTTTACGGAAGAAAATTTTGGAAAATCCCTCCGGAAAAGTCGGAAAATTGGAAAAATCGAAAGTTTTCATTCAAAATCCGAGTTGACTTAGACTTTGCGCAATCTGACAGGTGTCATTTTGGCATTGTAATTTTTTACAGTAAATGTGCTATTTTTCTTGCTGCGAGTTTTGTGTATTGTTAAACTGATTCCGGATAGTCGTAAATTACGCATTCACGTAAAATTGGGGCGAGGCAAAGTTCGCCGGGTCCGCTAGTTAAGTATAAAATTTCAAATGACAGCAATATGACTCACCTTCGCAAATAAAAAATAGTCCCTCTATTGAAGCCCAAAAATGAAAATTCTCCGTTATTGTATTAAATTGAAAATCGATTTAAAAGGAATTTTAGAATGTCTAAAAAAATGTAGATTACCGAATTTCAGAGTTAATATTGAAATATCCGTATGAAAATATGTAAACAAACGCGTAGGATTTTATTCCAACAGTAGTGCCACAACATAATATACTTTTTGGTTTAAGTTAACATTTAACAGTTAGGAACTTTTCAGATGTTAAGTTGCACATAACCTATTATTTGTTATTTGAAATTTTCTACTTAATATTTGGACGGAGTTTACAATATTAATTAGTAAATGGATTAATGGTGAATGGGTTGATGGTAGAATGGAAGATGTTTGGTTTGTACCTGGTTTAAAAAGAAGCTTGTTTTCAGAAGGTGTTATAGCAAAGAAAGGATTTACAGTCATAAAAAATAATGAAAAAGCTGAAGTTTTTGTGAATAATATGTTAGTTGCAACTGCTGTACGTGATGAAAACAATTTATATAAAATGTTGTTTCGTGTAATTAAACAAGATATTTGTGAAGCAAATGTAACTGCAACAGGATCTCTTAAACAGTGGCATGAAAGACTTGGTCATCTAAATATAAAATCTTATTGATTGTGTTAAATTAACAGATACTGAAGATTTTTTTTTTGTGAAGGTTGTGTTTATGGGAAACAACATCGATTATCATTTTCATCAGTTAAGAAACTTGAAACACAACCTGGAGAATTAATCTATTGTGATGTTTGTGGTCCAATGAGTGAAGAATCTTTGGGTGGATCAAGATATTTTGTATTGTTTAAAGATGGCTTTAGTGGATATAGAGAAGTTAGATTTATTAAACATAAAAGTGTATGTATATGATTGTTTTGTAAATTTTCTTCAAATGTGTAAAAATAAATTTGGATACGGTATACAACGTTTAAGTGTGGATAATGGTACAGAATTCATTAACAAGAAGATGAATGAGCTGTTATTCAAAAATGGAATCATATTAGAAACTACTGGTATATATATACCACAACAAAATGGTCGTTGTGAACGAGATAACAGAACAATTGTAGAAAGTGCAAGAGCAATGATATATACCAAAGATCTACCATTATTTTTATGGGCTGAAGCTGTAAATACTGCGGTTTATTTGTTGAATAGAACTCCATCTACACAAACAGTTAGTTCAACGCCTTATGAAAAATGGACTGGTAAGAAACCTAATTTGGAGCATGTAAAAGTTTTTGGCTGTGAAGCATACCTACATATACCTGATGTTTTAAGAAAGAAATTTGATAAAAAGGGTGAGAAAACAATTGTGGTTGGTTATGATGGAAACTCGACCAATTATAGACTTTATCATCCACATACGAGAAAAATTAAAGCATCAAGACATGTTATTTTTAATGATTACAACACTCGCTCACTCCGTTCGCTCGTGTTGTAAACTTCATTCTCGGTAATAATAGCACTCATTATAGCGTCGTTGTATAATATACTATTTTTTTGGACTCTCATAAATTTCCATAGTTTTTTTTTCGCCAGAATTAATCAAGTTCACTGCACTTTGACTTCTATCGAAGATTAGAATTTCGTAACTTGAACTAAAATTAGGCACTTCAAGAACTGAGCTAGCATTATAATTGATAACAATGTACAACTCAGATATAAATTTCTCGCAGTTTTTGTCGTGAATCGATTCATTAATTGTCGGTGTTTTCTAACGCGCACACATACACAAAAAAACAATGAACCAACCCGAATTGTATACAAAAAACAACGACATCGCAACGAACGATGCCCGTGAAGTGTTGGAAAATCATCGGCACTTGATCCGTTGGAAAACTGGTGAGACAAATGAGGTGATTGCCGATGTCGGTTGTGGGGATGGTAATGTTACATTTGAGGTGTTATTACCGAAATTACCGCACAATTTCAAGCAACTCTACGGTCTCGATCTTTCTCCGGAATACCTCGATTACGCATCAAAACACAATCCCGAAAAGCGAATTGTTTTCGAACAATTCAATATCGAAGCCGATGATTTTCCGATGAAATTCTGCGAATATTTCGATCATGTTTTCTCATTTTATTGTTTGCACTGGGTGCCCAATCATAAGTGAGTATTTCGATTATGTCACGCTTCAATGCAGTTTGTGTGGTGTGTTTGTAGGAATGCTATTGGAAATTTTTACAAAATGCTGAAACCTGGCGGTCAATTACTGTTCACCCTATTCACATACCATCCTGTATTCGAGATTTATGAGAAACTAGTGAAAACAGAGAAATGGTCGAAATATATGGGTGACGTGGAGAAATTCATAACACCCTATCAACATTCGAAGAATCCCGAAATCGAAATGGCGAATCTGTTGAAGGAACACGGTTTTATCACCTTGGCATGTGAGGTGACTCCACGTGTCTTTACTCACACAAATGTTGCATCATTTGCTAGTAAGTCTTCTAAACAAATTGATTGATTATTTCTCGTAATTGTGGACGAATTGTAGAACTTGTAGAGGCAGTCAATCCGTTCGTTAGTCGTATGCCAAAAGATCAAGTCGGCGAGCATATCAACGATATAATGGATGAAGTTAGAAAATCGAAAAATTTCCACGTTGAAAATACAGGCAAGGCAAGCGATGAGGAAAAGTTACATGTTAAATATACAGCGATGGTTGTCGTCGCTACCAAACCGGAGAAATAGTGTTGTTTTTTTGGATTTCTTCATGGTTTTTTTCTCAAATAAAATCGTGCACTACTGAGTCTTGTCGTTTATAATTTGCCCTTTGCTCTTTCGAAATTGAGCCTTAGTCTTGCCCATTAACTCTTGGTTTTGTACAATTTACAACATTGAGGCTGCAGAATTGATTTTTTTCTATTTTGCGTCCGTAATAGCACTATTATTAATCTCGCTACTGTATCGAAATGTGGTCATTTCGATACTAGTGCTGAAAAGAAAAATGTAGGAATTTTTTTATCCACTAGGTTGGTAACATTTTCATTGATTTTGACAACTGTCAAAAATCATAAAAACAAGATACTTAATATACCGTTTTTCGTACTGATCTTTGGATTTATCGGGTAGAAAACTGCTTCCTGCATTTTCAGCAATTTCCCTTATTTCAGGTCGAGTACATGAAAATTCTTCACTCATTGTTAAATAAACAATTTGGCGGAAAAAAAAACAATTGACTAAGAGTGAAAGATAAAACAATTGAAGTTTCCTAGCTGAATGTTCAATTATTTTTTTTTTTTTTAGTAACACCAACTCCCACCAATTTCCCTAAATATCAAATCTCGCACATTTTTTTTTTAAAAAAAGGGCACTCCTCCTAAACTTAGACTCGTGCAATAATAGGCGACTTTTAACACTTGTTTTTTAATATACTATTTTTGAACTTGCATAGTTTTGTTGTTGCACGTCAATTTTTGGCTTTTTGTCAAAAAAAAAAGTAAATCTAGAAGTTGATGAAACAACAAATGAACCTTTTGAAATCGGTATGTCAAAATTTTAGAAAATTGAAAAATAATTTTTGTGGCGTGTCATACATCACAAAAGTAAAGCCTAAAAAAAATAGAAATATTTATAATTTTTGTAAATTAATTGTTTGTTTAATGCCTAATTTAAAGTCATATTTTATCGACGAGTTTATAAGTTGGCGAGTAGGTAAAGAGACTTTACCACCATGTGCAGTACAAGGTTTTTTTCAATATTTGCCCCGAAAACTCTTTTTAATTTATTTAATTTTTTAAATCTTCTAACAACTTATGACATTAATTATTCATACAGTTGTCAATAATTGTTGGTTGCTATTGGATTTCTCTAAACAACTAGCAATTGTTTTTTGTTTATTTGCCGTTGGTTGCTATGGTATTGCTATGAAATTGCTCAATGGTAAAGTGTTTACTCAACGGTAAACTAAACACTACACCGTTGAAGTGGGTAAAGTAAACACTTCACCACTGAGATGGGTAAAGTACTACTTTACTTATACTGGAGCCGTTCGACATAGGATGTCTCTTTTTTCTACTAAAGACACTAGCACTTACACTAACACTAACACTAGACATACTTAATTATTAATTCACAAAAAAAATCACAATTTTTCCGAAACACGATTTCCGGTACGATTTGCTCAATAAAACGTAGCCCAACTGACCTTGATTATGCTGCACAATTAAGTTTTGATATTGCTTAATCAAGTCTACTGCACTTTGACTTCTATCTAAAATTAGTATTTCGTAAATTGAATTAAAATAATGCACCTCAAGGACTAAGCTATAATTATAATTGATAACCTTGCACAATTCAGATATAAATTTCTCGCAGTTGTTGACGTGAAGCCGTTAATTAATTGTCGGTGTTTTCTAACGCGCGCACACACACACACACAAAAACAATGAACCAACCCGAATTGTATGCAAAATACAACGACATCACAAAGAAGGATGGCCGTGATCTATTGGAAAATAATCTGCACTTGATCCGATGGAAAACTGGCGAGACAAATGAGGTGATTGCCGATGTCGGTTGTGGGGATGGTGGTGTCACATTTGAGGTGTTATTACCGAAGTTACCGCAGAATTTCGACAAACTCTACGCTCTCGATCTTTCTCAAGAATGCCTCGATTACGCATCAAAACACAATCCCGAAAAGCGAATTGTTTTCGAACAATTCAATATCGCAGCCGATGATTTACCGATGAAATTCTGCGAATATTTCGATCACGTTTTCTCGTTTTATTGTTTGCACTGGGTGCCCAATCATAAGTGAGTATTTTGATTATGTCACGCTTCAATGCAGTTTGTGTGGTGTGTTTGCAGGAAGGCTATCGAAAATTTTTACAAAATGCTCAAACCTGGCGGTCAATTATTGTTCACCGTATTAACATCGTATGCTGTATTCGAGATTTATGAGAAATTAGCAAAAACAGAGAAATGGTCGAAATATATGGGTGACGTAGAGAACTTCATAACACCCTATCAACATTCGAACAATCCCGAAATAGAAATGGCGAATCTATTGAAGGAACAGGGTTTTATCACTTTAACATGTGAAGTGATTCCACGTGCCTATACTCACCCAAATGTTGCAGCATTTGCTAGTAAGTCTTCTAAACAATTGATTGATTATTTCTCGTAATTTTCGATGATTGTAGAACTTTCAGAGGCAGTCAATCCGTTCGTTAGTGGTATGCCAAAAGATCAAGTCGGCGAGCATATCAACGATTTTCTGGATGAAGTTAGAAAATCGGAATATTTCCGGGTTGAAAGTCCAGGCAAGGCAAGTGATGAGGAAAAGTTACATGTTAAATATACAGCGATGGTTGTAGTCGCTACCAAACCGGAGAAGTAGTTTTGTTTTTGGATTTCTCGATGGTTTCTCAATAAAAGCACAACTGAGTCTTGTCTTTTATTGTCCTTTGCTCTTTCAAAATTTAACCTCAGCCCGTTAAGTCTTGGTTTTGTGCAACTTAAGCATTGATTGAAACTGCAAAATTGAGTATTTTTGAACTCTTAGTCTTGATTTGCACTTTTGGCTTTTTGTCCAAAAAAGGTAAATCTTGAAGTTGCACAATTGAGTCCACTTGTTGCATAATTGAGGCTTAGTTTTGCATTCTAGGTCTTGGTTTTGCACAACTGCTTCTTGGTCTCAAACAATTCAATCTTGTTTTGCACTAACAATAAGTCCAAGATCTATATGCTTAAGCTATTGTTAAGCTGAGCGTAATGGATGGAACAAAAAAGTAAATCTTGAAGTTGCATAATTAAGTCCTGATTTTGCACATAAGTTCTTGATTCTTCTGCACAATTGAGTGCACTTGTTGCATAATTAAGGCTTAGTCTTACAACTAGGTCTTGGTCTCAAACAATTCAATCTTGTTTTGCACATTTCCTGCAAGATGAAGGACAATCCTGCAAAACCAGTACCAATTCGACTCGTCACTATGCTTTAACTATTGCTAAGCTGAGCTTAAATAGAGAACTCTTTAAATCTTTCCATCATTCTTTTGAATTGATCAATTTGTGATAAAACGGTTGTACGAAAATAATTTTGCACATTAATTTTTGAGTTCGGTGCAAAATTGAATTTTGATCTGGCACAATTCAATCTTAGTGTGCGCATTAGTCCTTGGGCCTTAGTCCTGAGCATTAAATCTTGGTTTTGCACAATTAAACTTTTTCGAATATAAGCAAATCTTGATGCAGCACAATCAAGTCTTGATCTTGCACATTAGATCTTCATTCTTCTGCATCACAAAGCTTTTACACAAAGTCCAAGATCAAGACCAACTCTGCTCGTCATTGTTGCACCCAACTTAATCTAAAATAATCCACAAAACCAGTTTTAACAATAATTTATTATTAATTAATTCATACAATTTTCAATTAGAAAACAATAATTAATCACTGTATTGTCGCATAAAATACTGATGGAACTCTTTCAGTCTTTCCAACATTTCTTTCAATTGATCAATTTGTGGTCCAATCGATATACGCAAATGATAAGTACCCGATTGTTGACCAAAATCCGCTCCAGGCAACACACAGATACCGGTCGTTTCCAACAATTGCAATGCGTAGAATTCATCCGGCGCCAAATCGGCAATTTTTGCCGCTTCGATTGCTCTGCGAGGCAATTTGATTTGTGGAAAAGCGTACACAGCACCTTGGATTGGATTACAACGGAATCCGTCCAAGGAATTGAACGTGTCGGCTACCATCTCGGCTTTCAGCTGAAAAACAATCATAATAAGAATTTACAAAAAAAAAAATTGAAAGTGCGTGGAACGCCGCGCGTTAGAAGTGAAACTTCTTAGGTTAGAGATGAAGTTCTTAGTTTATTTTTTCGTTCCAGAGGGCGCGATCAATGCCACCAACTCTAGACCTTAGTGTTGATTTTACACAGTTGGCAGAACTGACAGAGTATGAGCGGCGCTATTGGCAACGCTCCCACCCTTCCCTCTCAACTGTCTATTAGAGGGGAGGGTCTCGCATTTTCATTACACCCAAGCGCGGCTAAAGAAGTTTCACTTCAAAAAATCAAAGAAAAAATAACGAATACTTTGAACGAATTCAATACTGCTTGTTTTTCTTTGACAAACAATTCATAGCTCTCTTCGCCTTCTTTGGGTGGATTAACAATAGCCTCCACACAAGCTTGGCCTGGAACTGTTGCACACAACATAGCACTGAGTGCTTTGAAAAACATGGCTCGCACTTGCGTGCCCAAATTGATGACTTCAGCACAACCACCACGTAAACCGCCTTCACCCATATAACCCTTCGAACACGACATAAAACTGGCTAATTGCATCCGGCAATACGGCTCGCCCATCTCCATCAAAACGCGTTTGAATGAATAGAATTCCGCCGTATAGATATTCTCCTGGTACACTTCATCGGCAAGTATCAACAAGCGTTCTTTGTATGCAAATCGGATGATGTCTTCGATATTGCCACGTGTCAAAACGTGACCGGTCGGATTGCCCGGATTAATAACGACAATAGCCCGTGGATGCGACACAATTCTAGCTGCATCGATGGCCCGTTGTAATTCCCCAACATCAACACGCCATCCATGCGACTCATCCAAATAATAGCCGATACGGTGCATATTGAATTCGGCTAACGTTGCCGAATATAGCGGACATTGTGGGATTGGTATTAGAACACCCGGTCGCTTACCATCAACCTCACAAATTAACAATTTTAGAACGTTCTTGATACAATCTGTGGCACCGAATCGTAAGACGATATCTTGCCAATCGGCCGGTACACCAGCATCACGACGTTGGATATAATCGGCGACATGTCGCCGTATCAATTCGATACCTTGTGCCTCCGTATAGGAGCCGATCGAATGGCCCCGACAACCGGTAAGGATTGTGCGAGCGCGTTGTTTAATATCATCCGGGAATTGGGGATTCTCAAACAATTTCGGATAACTGATCAATGCTAAGATCTGTCGGATGAAGGTGAGTGGTGTTTGACCACCAATTGCTTGACAATCACCAATGTTGGCTCGTATCACTTGTTTGAAAGGTTTCTTGATGCCCTGCAAATTTCCAAAGTATTACGGCTAACTGTCTGGTTGGTATTGTATGAACTAGCCAAACCTTATAGACTAAATTCATCGACCAAAGGATTCCTAGATTTAAGTTGGTAGTCTTGAATATAGTGATATTTCTAGGGGATTTATTTGTTTGTGTCCATATCCCGCTTACAATCCTCGGAGTACGTACTTTCTTTACCGAGACATCTATCAAATTTAGTAACCCTTTGGTCCGTGAATTTAGTATACCTGTTTTAATTCCATTTCAATGGCATTAGCCCGCATCATTAATCGTTCTGTTGCCGTAAATTCGATAGATTTAAGGTTTGGATTTATATTGTCCAATGTAAGATAGGTTTCACGTCCTTTACTGTTACGTACTGACGATATATTACGACTACAAGCAGTTGCACGTTGTACTAATCCGCTCAAACTTTTTGTTAATGGCATAATTATTCGTCCTTCTTTCTCTTTCACAACTAAACTGAATTACAGAAAGACAAGGATAGATGATTATTATTATTATTGCAAAACACTGTACAGTTTAAATATTATTTATTATTATCTTATCTGTAACTTGAATAGGAATCGTAACCGCAGGCGAGATAAAACTGAACAAATGTCGTTTAGATATCGAATTAAAACAATTTTTGTTTTGGTTTTTTTTTTGTAGAAAATGTTTCATAAGTTAATAGTTTATCGCATTATCAAACTTCCAATTATGCGTTGATAATCGTTCAAGGTCGTTTTGTATGTGTGAGTCAAGGTAATGTCTTCAACTGTCTTGGTTTTGATAGGCTCGGCTCCTGAGGCTGCGAATTTGCTTGTTTGCTTTATGAAGTTGAAGGGGTGTCGTTTTGTATCAAAATTCACCATTTTCTTTACATGAAGACAGACTTTATTGGCGCCCCCATGTTACAATCATTACTAATTTAAAATACACTTCAAATTTGTTTTGGAGAGTATTTGGCGCCCCTCTGAGTGGCGTCCGGGTCATGGTAGACCCTCTTGCACCCTGCTTGCTACGCCACTGCATGAAGATGACGTGCATAGATCAGGAATACTACTTCTCCGTTTTCGTTCTTCTATTTCTTCCATTAGATTATCAAACATATTGAGCAATACTGTTTTAAATCAGTGGTCTTCAAAATGTAGCATCTATCTATTCGAAATAAGATCAATCTATGTTCAGTCACCCTGTTGATACCTCAAGGCAAACGGTTTTTAAAGGATGTCTTTAAAGAGGCGCGTGCATAGACATATATATCAGAGATTCTCCTTGTTCTTTTTCTTCTTCTTCTTCTTCTTTAACGTCTTCTTCTTCTGTTTCTGCATCTCCTTTTTGCTTGAACATGCAATTCCTATCATCCATTCGGCTATCACTTATTCTCCTCCATCTTTCTTCTTTTTCTTCTATCCGTTCTTTTTTCTTCTGCTTGTAATTCCCACCTTCAATTTATTGGATTGATTTGCTCAATTAAGCAAGCTGCATGACTTTCGTCTTTTTCTTCTTCTTCATCTCTTTGTTTTTCCCTTTTTTTTCTTCTATTTGGTCTTCTTCTTTTTCTCCTCTTCTACATATTAATAAGATCAGTCTATGTTTACTCATTATCCTTGCTCTTCTTCTCTCTCTCTCTCTCTCTTTTTCTTCGAATTGTCCCACTATTTCTTTCCCTCTTTCTTCTTCTTCTGTTTTTGCGTCTCCTTTTTGCTTGGGCATAGAATTCCTATTTTTCCCTTCATCGCCTATTACATTCTCTTGTGCCCTACGTATTTTCTCACTTATTGTTCTCCATATTTGTTCTTCTTCTTCTGCTTCTTCTACCTGTTCTTTTTTCTTCTGCTTGTAATGTCTACCACTTCAATTTATTGGATTTATTTGCTTAATGAACCAAGGAAAAAGTATACAATTTACCAAGAAAAAAAAACAAGCTACATGGCACTGATATGAATTTCGACTTTTTCTTCTTCTTCTCTTTGTTTTTCCCTTTTTGTTCGTCTATTTCGTCTTCTTCTACTTCTCCTCTTCTACATATTAATAAGATCAGCCTATGTTTACTCATCATCCTTGTTCTTCTTCTCTCTCTATTTCTCTTCGAATTATCCCACTATTTCTTTATCTCTTTCTTCTTCTTCTGTTTTTGCGTCTCCATTTGCTTGGGTATGCAATTCCTATTTTTCCCTTCATCTCCTACTACATTCTCTTGTGCCCTACGTATTTTCCCACTTATTGTTCTCCATATTTGTTCTTCTTCTTCTGCTTCTTCTACCTGTTCTTTTTTCTTCTGCTTGTAATGTCTACCTTCAATTTATTGGATTGATTTGCTTAATTAACCAAGGAAAAAGTGTACACAAGAAAAAAAACAAGCTACATGGCTCAGATATGAATTTCGACTTTTTCTTCTTCTTTTCTTTGTTTTTTTTCTTTTTGTTCTTCTATTTTGTCTTCTTCCTTTTCTCCCCTTCCACATATTAATAAGATCAGTCTATGTTTAGTCATCATCCTTGCTCTTCTCTCTATTTTTCTTCTAGTATTCCCCATATTTCTTTCCCTTCTTCTTTTCTTCTGTCCATTCTTCTTTACCGTCTTCTTCTTCTCCGCCTGTGTCTCCTTTTTGCTTGGGCATGCAATTCCTATTTTTTCCTTCATCTACTTATTGTCCTCCATCTTTCTTCTTTTTCTTCTATCTGTTCTAGTTTCTTCTGCTTGTAATTCCCACCTTCAATTTATTGGATTGATTTGCTCAATTAAGAAAGCTGCATGGCACAGATATGACTTTCGTCTTTTTCTTCTTCTTCATCTCTTTGTTTTTCCCTTTTTATTCTTCTATTTGGTCTTCTTCTTTTCTCCTCTTCAACATATTAATAAGATGAGTGAATCTATGCTCAGTCATCATCCTTGCTGTTTCTTTCCTTCTTTTTTCTTCTTCTGTTCTTTGGGTCGCCTTTTTGCTTGGGCATGCAATTCCTATCTTTTCTTTCATCTCCTTCTACGTTCTCTTGCCCTACGTCTTTCTTACTTATTGTTCTCCTTCTTTCTTCTTCTTCTACTTGTTCTTTTTTCTTCTGCTTGTAATTCCCATCTTCAATTTATTGTATTGATTTGCTCAATTAACTAGGGAAAAAGTATACAATTTTCCAAGACAAAAAGACAAGCTACATAGCACAGATATAAATTTCGAGTTTTTTTTCTTCTTTTCTTTGTTTTTCCCTTTTTGTTCTTCTATTTCGTCTTCTTCTTTTTCTCCCCTTCTACATATTAATAAGATTAGTCTATGGTTAGTCATCATCCTTGCTCTTCTTCTCTCTCTTTTTCTTATAGTTGCCCCGCTATTTCTTACCCTTCTCCTTCTTCATCTTATGTCCATTATTCTTCACCGCCTTCTTCTTCTCTTTCTGTGTCTCCTTTTTGCTTGGGCATGCAATTCCTATTTTCTCTTTCATCTCTTTCTACGTTCTCTTGTCCTATGTGTTTTCTCACTTATTCTTCTTCATATTTCTTCTTCTGCTTGTTGATTTTTCTTCAGCTTGTAATTGCCACCTTCAACTTATTGGATTGATTTGGCCAATTAATGTCGACGAAAAATAAGCAAGCTGCATGGCACAGATATGAATTTCGTCTTTTTCTTCGTCTTCTCTTTGTTTTCCCTTGTTGTTCTTCTATTTCGTCTTCTTCTTTTTCTCAGATCAGTCTATAATATGCTTAGTCATCATCCTTGCTTTTCTTCTCTTTCTCTCTTTTTCTTCTTCTGTACATTCTGCCTTACCGTCTTCTTCTTCTCTTTCTGTGTCTCCTTTTTGCTTGGGCATGCAATTCCTATTTTCTCTTTCATCTCTTTCTACGTTCTCTTGTCCTATGTGTTTTCTCACTTATTCTTCTTTATATTTCTTCTTCTGCTTGTTCTTTTTTCTTCAGCTTGTAATTGCCGCCTTCAACTTATTGGATTGATTTGCCCAATTAATTTCGAAGAAAAATAAGCAAGCTGCATGGCACAGATATAAATTTCATCTTTTTCTTCGTCTTCTCGTTGTTTTCCTTTTTGTTCTTCTATTTCGTCTTCTTCTTTTTCTCAGATCAGTCTATAATATCCTTAATCATCATCTTTGCTTTTCTTCTCTCTCTCTCCTTTTCTTCTTCTGTACATTCTGCCTTACCGTCTTCTTCTTCTCTTTCTGTGACTCCTTTTTGCATGGGCATGCAATTCCTATTTTCTCTTTCATCTCTTTCTACGTTATCTTGTCCTATGTGTTTTCTCACTTATTCTTCTTTATATTTCTTCTTCTGCTTGTTGATTTTTCTTCAGCTTGTAATTGCCACCTTCAACTTATTGGATTGATTTGGCCAATTAATTTCGACGAAAAATAAGCAAGCTGCATGGCACAGATATGAATTTCGTCTTTTTCTTCGTCTTCTCTTTGTTTTCCCTTGTTGTTCTTCTATTTCGTCTTCTTCTTTTTCTCAGATCAGTCTATAATATGCTTAGTCATCATCCTTGCTTTTCTTCTCTTTCTCTCTTTTTCTTCTTCTGTACATTCTGCCTTACCGTCTTCTTCTTCTCTTTCTGTGTCTCCTTTTTGCTTGGGCATGCAATTCCTATTTTCTCTTTCATCTCCTTCTACGTTCTCTTGTCCTACGTGTTTTCTCACTTATTGTTCTCCATATTTCTTCTTCTGCTTGTTGATTTTTCTTCAGCTTGTAATTGCCACCTTCAACTTATTGGATTGATTTGCCCAATTAATTTCGAAGAAAAATAAGCAAGCTGCATAGCACAGATATGAATTTCGTCCTTTTCTTCGTCTTCTCTTTGTTTTCCCTTTTTGTTCTTCTATTTCGTTTTCTTCTTTTTCTCAGATCAGTCTATATTATGCTTAGTCATCATCCTTGCTTTTATTCTCTCTCTCTTTTTCTTCTTGTTCTTTTGAACATTCTTCCTTACCGTCTTCTTCTTCTCTTTCTGTGTCTCCTTCTTGCTTGGCATGCAACTCCCATCTTCCATTCGGTCCACAGAAAAGTTGAAAAACAATATGTCTGCATATTATCATTATTACCTACATCAAGAATTTTTTTCATAGATTAACTTCTTTTTCTTCATCTCCTCTTTCTGTCACTTCTCCTTCTCTTGCTTCTTTCTTCATCTTCTTCACCTTGCTCTTTTTATTCTCCCCATCTTTTCTTCTTCTTCTATCTGTCCTTTATTCGCTTGCAGGTAATTTCTATCTTCCGCTCCGTTTGCTGGCGTCAATAACCGATACCCATTGCTTAAGAATAACTTGAAATCGGCACTACCAACTTAAAATTATTGCCACTTTCGGCGCTACAATTCAGGAAATTTGATTGCTTGAAAGTACAGGAACTTTTTAGGTTTTTCAGGATGTCTTGAAAGAAAAAGCTGCTGCAACTACGATATTGTTTTTTTTAATCAAATTATCGTACAACAAACACTTATCGAATCATCGTCACAATTACAACAACTTTTACAACAAAACCAACAACAATCCTGATCAGTAGCCTCAACTGTAACGTTGATCATCTGTTTCGTTGTACACTAATTAATCAATTAATTAATTAGAATTAAATTAAATTCGATAATAAATTAAGAAAATCTAGAAAATAATCTTACTTTAAGCTCGTTTTTGAGATTATTCTGTGTATAAATAACGGAATTATCCGCCATTATTAAAACAATTAATTATAATAAAAATAGTTTTACCATAAATGGTATAATTGTAATTATTTTTACCACCACCCATACTCAATTATTATGATTCAAATTCGTATTCAGATAATCGACAAATAATTTCGCTAATTGCTGTTGTTGTGGTTGTTGTGGATTTAGTTTCGCAAAACTCAAATACTGTCGCCGTAAATTGATCAATTGTTGTACGCTAGCATTCGTTATATCCAAATATAAATCCGTGTAATTATCAATTTTGATACGTCCATTAATGTTGGACTGTTTCAAATTGATCAAATTATCAACAATTCTCTTGGTGATCTGATCTAAATCGTATAAGTAATTCGTCGACGATAACGGAAGGTTTTGTGTGGATTTATTCGGTTTTAACGATTTCCTTTTGAACAGACAATCATCGATTTCGTCCATATCCAATTGTTGATCGTTGAAGACCTGTATTAACGGTGCATCCCAACGATTATTACCGTTCGGCTCCTCGTACCGTTGCCGCAAATTATCGAAAATCTCTCGAGAATACCGCTCATCCTCGCCACGACTCTCATTGAATTGCCACGCCGTCTCGTTGTTGATAATCGTATAGATCGTACACTGCGTGGTTGATTGGTTCTTCGACAAACAAAACAACTCATAACGGTAGCCTTTGATGTAGTTTAAACCGTCCAAAATCACCAAAGTTTTTGCGTTCAAATATTTACCGACTTGCGATTTCAACAGCGACCGGATGTGCTTCTCCTTATTCGCATCTAGAATTGTACGGATTATTCGATTGTTCGTCGATATTCTAACCGGATTTACCTGCATACACTTGGTTTTTGGTGAAGCCAGCATTACGAATTGCTTCAATTTCACCAATTACAACAACGGATTTTCCGATTTTTTCGAAGTACTCTTGAATCGCCTGCGTTCGGACGGTTTTACCGCTCGACGGTATGCCGGTCAGGACTATTAACGGCATTTTTGGGCGAACGCTACACGAAAACACCAAATCGCGAAAGTAACATAACCTCACACTTGCCACAACTGAAAAGAATGCGTTCGGCGATGCGTCCAAATATTTTTGTAATTAAGTAGCGTTTATTTAGTAATTGTTACAAAAAATAGTCGATAATAAATATAAAGTGTGCAGAAATTTGTTGTAATTAATACGAATTTATTTGTAATTTGTTTGAATTAGGTGAAGCGATTGGTGAACGCAGTGCTTGATTCGAGACAACTTCACGTCAATGCCGACATAACCTCAACTAACCTAACTTTTTTTGCTGGATCAACATGAATAGTTTGGCGAGAAATTCGATCAAATTTCGCCTATTTTCGAGTATAGCACCGTACAAAAGTGCCATCTCTTTAGAGAATCTCTATCCGAACAGCAGCCTGAAATTAACAACACCATCAACGGTAAATCTATGCGATTTTATAACGATTATAGTAAAACTACAATTTTCAGCCGATTATCGATAAAAACCAACAATTCTCCGGTTATATTCCAATCGATCAACTCGCCATCACGTACAGTAAAAGTTCCGGACCTGGTGGCCAGAATGTGAATAAAGTCAACACAAAAGTGGAGATACGTTTCGAGCCCCAGAAGGCCACCTGGATTCCCGACGATATCAAACCGAAACTGATCGAAAACGTATCGTATCGCGTTCAAATCGAATCGAATTGCTTTAATTGTGATTGTTTTAGTTGAAGAATCGATTGACGAAAGACGGTTATTTGATATTCCGCTCGGATCTGACCCGGTCGCAACAGTTGAACGTGGCCGATTGTTTGGAGAAGATCCGCACAACGATACGGAATTGTTGTGTGGAACCGCCGCAAGCACCGGGTGAGGAGTCGGTGGAGAGGGCGCGCAGGCGATTAGAGCGGGCCACACGGGAGCGATTGGCGGTGAAACGGCAACGGTCGCAGGTGAAAAACGAGCGACAAGCGCCGATTGTGTAGTTAACTTAAAAGACAATACACACGACAAATCAATCAGTTTATTTGCACTTAAATTATGGCTATTTGATTGAGAGAGAAACAAAACGGAAAAGGAGAATTGTTCAAATAAACTTGTTCAACATTTGGATGTTTTTACGTATTTAAGAAATTGCACAACCATATTGATTATAACTTAAATTACACCAGAAAACGAATTATGCTACATTATTAGTAAATTATCTTAATTAATCCAATAAATTTTTCAAATATATACACAATTAAAACCTATAAAAACTACACTAGAATCCTCCAGTCATGGTAAATTTGTAGGCAAAACAACACTTGAAACTGGCACGAACGATTTCAAGTGTTATTTGCTAGAACAACAAAAGAAATGTGTGATAATCCCTGCATTTGTTACAGATGATATGTGTAACCATGCAAATTTATAAATAAATTAAATTGCGTATAATTGGGCCGGTGCTACAATACTATCTTCGATTGAAGCCCTTACTACCATCCGGACCTTTCGGTAATCGTATCACATTCTCCATTTCATTAGTCTTCGGCCGGTTCTGTACTATACTCACTCTGCAATTGTTTTTTTTTAACACAAATTAATTGATTTGATTAATTATAGCAAAAATTACGTTTCTTCGGTTCTCTCTAACGTTTCGCCCAATATTCGCAGTCTAGCTTCTGCATACTCTTGTTCTCTCTGTTGTAGCGTCTTCTTCGGCTGTAATACTCTGGTGTCTTGTGTGATTTGTTGTGTATCTTTAGATGGTCGTTTTAAGATCTTTACAGTAGGTTCAGGAGGCACATATTGAGATCGTAAGGCATCATCACCTGTTAGAATTATCTTAAATGGTGCTTTCATACCGTTACTACAACACACACAAATCTTTAATTATTGATTAATAAAAGAACAAATAGAATTACCTTTTCGTATCGATGGATTTTTGTGTGGGTGCTATAATTGTATCGAATTTCTTCTCTAATACCTGCAAAATTAAACAGAATTTCTATTAAAAGTGGGGATAACCTCAATTGATCACATTCTTTTCTTTTGTGTACAATACAATTTTTTTTTTGGTGTAAATTCAAGTAAATTATCTAATTTTATGTTAATTGTTTGTTAGATTTTGTTTAATTTAATTAGAATTACATCGGTCTCATCGATATCTTCCCAATTTTCTAAAACTTCCAATTCTTGCTGTTTCGAAGCCATGTCGGGGCCCATTTGACTTTTGTGAAAGTTGATTTGGTTGTAAAACGAAAAGCACTAGATGCTGACGTATACAACCAGTAATACACAATAGTCCCTGTTCACTGATTCGTCTGTATATATATATAGCAGATTTTCTCAATCACTGTGCGGTGGCACTTTTGCGTACCGCTAAATCTGTGACGTGTGCCGCCAAATTTTCGAAATGCAAATTATTTTTTATTTATTTTATGAAATGTTGAAAGTGGACCGCAACAGAAAAAAGGTTGAGAACCACTGGTCTATATACAGGTTACGTCATTGGTATGGTAAGAAAAAGAACAACAGTTGGCAACAATGAGCATTCGTTTAGAGAGATTCGAACAGTTGGTAACCATTTGTTTACTACTAGAGCTACTAGATGCCGGCAGATGCAGGTAAACGAATTTAATTGTTTATAATTAATTCAATTATCCAAGTAAAATTACGTTAATTGTAGCACTTTAATATAAAAAGATCTTTAATTTTAGCCCTGTTAATCAAACAAATATAGATATATTGGGTTTACCCAACCTCAAACGATTAACAAAACAAAACGTATACTAAATTCACCGATCAAAAGGTTACTAGATTTGACAGATGTCTTGTTAAACAAAGTACTTAGTCACAGGATTGTAAGCAAGAATATGGACACAACTAAATAAATCCCTAAAAATATCACTAAATTCAAGGATGCCAACATAAATCTAGGAACTCTTTGGTCGATGAATTTAGTATATATACTTTTTTTCTTTTATTATTTTCGGACGATAAAGTTTCTAATTGAAATTGATTTGCTTTCAGACATTGTTCAATCAATTATGACGATATTCGGCATCAACAAGAGCTCAATTTGGAAACCTAAAGCACAATATTATAATATATTCGATGGTATATGGTCGTTGATGTCGAATAATGGTTTTTAATAAAACCAAAGATTCATAGGATAAAAGGTATGTGTTTGTTTTGATACAACAAATCATTAATTTAATTAGTTTTTCGAATACTGTTTGAATTATCATTTACAATATTTTAATCGAAACCAATATCGATCGTAGCTTCGACATTAAAGAAAGATTTTGAGATTATAACAAATCTTCGAAATCAGCATCGTTTTTTTATCATTAAATATGTACAGAATCTTGTTTAAATAACTTATGAAACAATTGATTTGAATTTACCGCTAATTCTGAGACAGCGCCATCTCGTACAGAAATTGCAAAGCAAAAGAGCGATGTCGGATCCCAGTCGACTTGGTTGTAAAACGAAAACCACTAGATTCTGCCGTATGCAACCAGTAATACACAACGGAGACAATTTTGTATAGTCGGACAAGTTTTGCATCGGTTTATAGGGGAATGACTTTATGATCCTCAGAATTACTGCCAAATTTTCCACAAAAAATATTAAAATAGTAGCACAGTAAATTACCATAGACCGAAAGTGTCGATCGTCATGTCTAAAGATTTCCTACTATGGTTATGCAAGCTTATGCATTTTTTTTGCCCATTTTGCTCTCATATTCACCATGACCTTAGCCTAAGGCTGAAGTCTCCAGCTTTTCGGTTCTCGTGTCTTAATGAAAGAGGGAGACGAGAAAGAGAAATCGGTAGTCGAGAGAGTTCGGTAGGTTCGCCGAGAGACTTCTGAAGATTCGTCCAAGCTCGCCGAGTCTCCAAGTTTGACTGAACGTTCACTATGTGCTTAGCAAAATTGATAAGGTACGCAAACAAACAGAAACACAACAATTCGATCTTTATTTGACAATCACCTCATCAGAAACAACCAAAAATAGATTCACAAAGATAGCGAAGGCTAGATCCGAATGAAAACGTCAAAATAACGCTTGCCAAAGGCTGCCAAAGAACTAAGCAACTAATTTTGACAATGGAGGGTGACAACCGCTGAAATTACAGCATAAATACCTCTGATGACCTGTAAAATCAAGTTTCTTAACGTGATTCTTCAATTTTTTGTGTCGATCGTCAGGTCTAAAGATTCCCTACTTTGTTGCACCTCTATGGTTAAGCATTGTCTACTGTGCCCGCTACTTTGCCCATTTTCTCTCATCTACAGCATGGCTTTAATCTAAAGCTGAAGTTTCCAGCTTATCGATTCTCGTACCTTAAAAAAATTGCGTAAATCTTTGTATAGCACGACCAATCAAACAGGCAGAAAAGAAGATTCTAATCTGACCCATGAAAATCAGTACCCGAGGGAGTTTTGTAGATTCACCGGAACCCCGGAAGACTTCTGAAGACTCGTCCAAGCTCGCCGAGTCTCCAAGTTTAGCTGAACGTTCACTAAATGCTTAGCAAAATTGATTAGGTACGCAAAAAAACCAGAAACACAACAATTCGATCTTTATTTGACACCAGAAAGAGCCAAAAATAGATTCACAAAGATAGTGAAGCCTAGAAAAAGCATTTCCTGAGAAGCCACCTATTCCGTGAAGGCTAGATCCGAATGAAAACGCCAAAATAATGCATGCCAGAGGCTGCCAAAAAAATCTAAACCTCTAACCAACTAATTTTGACAGTGCGAAATCGTCTAGTTGCGCTGCTGGAGCGTAACAACCGCTGAAATTACAGCATAAATACCTCTGATGACCTGCAACATCAAGCGTTTTAAGGTGATTTTATAATTTTTGTGCACATTTACAGTTAATCCTAGCACAAAATTGATGGAATAATTTTGCGAGAGCCGCATTGAAATGATTTTCTGTGCACAAATCAGTGTGATTAAATAGAGTCGACGGTTTTGGCAATTCATGGTGCACCAATCGACTTGCTGTAGTAATACGTGATTAGAATTCTGCGTCTACAACAAAAAAAAAACATAAATCTCCTCTTCAGACAATTTTTGTACATCTTACAATATTTTCAATCGATTGGCCTGCAATCAAAATACCACCAAAAGTCACGGATGCGCACAAACAAGCTGCAAAAATAATAAACAAATCGATGGTATTATTCGAGCCCTTAAACACAATTCTGTCAATATTTTTGTAGAGTGAAAGAGTCAAAAAATTACAAAAATTACACGAAGGCAAATATTTGCCAATGCCAAAAATCCGCCTGTTAGTAACGCAAGAAGTACAGTAGACGTTTCTTTAAGTTTCTGATGGCCACTCCTGAAACATTTTCGAATAAATAACAGAATAATTGAGGTGAAATTTCGATTTACATCAAAAGTTGCTGATGCCTTCGTATACACCATACCAATCGCTGCTTGATTTCCTGCTGATAACGCTCATCATTTTCTTGGCCTGCTGCACAACTCTTCGTTATTTCGCCGATATAATCATGGATCAACAATATCTGGTGTTTCATGTGTTGCGTATAGTAAACGATTTGATAGAAATGCGCCTGAGTACCTGACAATACTGCAAAATCCGTACTAATCTTGAAGATCTGTCCAAATTGTTTTGCACAGGTTTTTGGTAAATAATCAATACAGAATTTGATTGGTAGCATGAATTCGTAATCGTTATCATTTGAATAAAAGATACATATACAGATGATCAAGAAGGCCGTGAAAACTGTTGCAAAATGGTTCAGATGTTTGATTTCGGTACGAATTTGTTGGGCTGTGACGGTTGTGGCACTATCAATCGGCCACATGTCGACTTCATCGAGCAGATTTTGCACCAGTTTCGGTTTCAATAGTAGCATAGCTATGACGATGATGTACTGGAACAGGCGATAATTTGGTGTCTTAGAAAAACTGGATCTACTCCAGAGCCAGCTCGATACGTTTTTATGTGCAATAAAGCAAAGATTTTCGTGCACTGAGCAACTTACGTAAACCTGGCCCGGAGGGCTCAGACATGGACTTCCTTGGGCCGGAACCGGCTCTCCCCATCCCCAAAGCTCGTCAGAAACGGGCACTGGAGAAATGGACCTCCTCATCCCACTTGAAGGAATGGAGTGAACACAAAGGACTGCGTCAGTCTAGGATCTTTATAGAAGGACCTAACGCTAGGCGCAGTAAAGATCTGCTGAGACTTGGTAGAAAAGATCTCAGAACAATTGTGGGACTGCTCACTGGACACTGTCCCATGAATCAACACCTACACAAGCTCGGCATCAGTGATGACGAGATGTGTAGGGCGTGCTTAGAAGATGAGGAAACTCCTCTCCACATACTCTGCGAGTGCCATGCATTGGCTGGCCTCAGAGAGCAACACCTGGGGCGACGATTTTTGGAACCAGAAGACATTCGGAAAGCCGAACACGGCAGGCTACTGAGCTTCATTAGAGGATTGGAACAGCTGTGGTAAGGCTCTGGTAAATGGAGGTGCACACAATGGGCCAGATGGCCTCAGTGTGCGGCTCTCACGTAGGGCCCCTCCCAAAAGGAAAAAAAGGAGAAAAAAAAGAAAAAAAAACTTACGTAAACCAATATAAAGAATACAGGTCCGTATTGTAGGAATTGTTGGAAATTTAATTCAAATAGAAATAAATAGATTTGAATAATTTGAAAAATGCAATGTAGAAATAATTGAAAAATCAGGATGATTTTGATCAAATAAAATTGATAAATGGTCGATCCGAAAAACTTGATTATTTTCAAACCATCACTTTTCATCTTTGGTTTATCGTTGAACTCCATAATTTCAACACTGATAGAAAACTGGAAGAGACGATAAACCGGCAGAGTCCTACTGGGTCGTCGCCCAATAACTTTCGATTATTTGAAAGAAGAAAAAAACGACCAAATTGATGATAATGGGAAAACTTTCTTGGATATCATCAAAAATTGAAGACCAACGATTATCGTAATGGATCAGTCAAATATAGTCTTTAATCGATAAAGAGCGTGGTGGCGGAGTAACGAGTGGGCGGTAGCGGGGCGGCCGCAATTAACAGAAGATAGCGCTTTCTGAAGCGATTTTCGCAGTAATTTTAACCGAATTTCGTCTACAAGAAGAGAATAGAAAATATTCTACCACTATCTCTCTTTCTCTATTGCCTGCTGTCGTTGTGTTGGCAAGAATGGTGAGATACAACTAGAAAATGGGACTCAATTGTAGAATCGACCCTTAAGACTTATATGGATCTGAGACAATACAGAGTCGGAGGTTCGATTCCCAGCCAGTGTCTTCCATTTTTCATAGCGTCTTCTAAAGCGATTTTGGATCTTTCCGAACGAACACAACGAAGTGCCTTCTGAAGCGTTTTTCAGAGTAATTTTAGGCCAATTTAATTCGGCAATTTCGCCCACAAAAAGACGATAAAGAGAGAATAGAAAGTATATTCTACAACCATCTCTCTTTCTCTATTGGCTGCTTTCGTTGTGTTGGCAAGAATGGTGAGATACAACTAGAAAGTGGGACTCAATTGTAGAATCGGCCCTTAAAGTTGATATGGCGCTGCGACGCAATACAGGATTGGCGGTTCGATTCCCGGCCGGTGATTTCCCCATTTTTCTTAGCGTCTTCTCAAATGATCTTCGGATTTTAAACCAATTTACAGCCGATTCTACAATTTCGCCAGCTATTCTAACGGAAATTGTCTTTCGATGTAAATCGTAGAATTTAAGTTTCGGCTCCAGCCACAAAATTTAACTGAACTTTAGTCTGTACCACCATCTATCTCTTTCTATTGGCTGGTTGTGTTGAAAGAGACTAGAAAATGATGTCCTTAAAAGTGATATGGCGCTAAGGCAATACAGAGTCTGGTGTTCGATTCCGAGCCGGTTTTTCAGAGTAATTTCTAAGCTAATTCAGGGACCACAAGAAGAGAATAGAAAATATTCTACCATTATCTGTCTTTCTCTATTGCCTGCGCTCGTTGTGTTGATGAAAATGTGGAGATGTATCTAGAAAATGGGATTGTAGAATCGGCCCTTAAAACTGATATGGCAATAGAGAGTCTGGGGTTCGATTCTCAGCCGATGAGTCATGCATATTTCGCATTAATCATTGATTATTTTCGCACTTTTTGCTAATTATCGCGCATATTACGCTATTTAGGTGAAAATCGTTTCTATAACGGAACTTCTATCTTTCTCTACTTGCTGTTTGTATTGACAAAGACTGTAGAAAATGGGCTGATACGGTGCTGAGACAATACAGAGTCTGGGGTTCGATCCCCGGTCGGTGAGTTGCGCATTTTTCGCCTCCAATTCTTCGATTTCTACAACGTAATTAGAACAACTTGTAACAAAACAAAACACTTGACCTTTAATAGAGAATTTATTAATTAAAATGATTGATTTTTAATTGAATGGCAAAAAATGCAATTACAATTCAATAAAACAAACAATAAAAACAACTTTTACTGGCGATTTTACGATGTTATTCCGATCGAGCATTGAAGAAAAACAAAACAATGCCATGATTTATAAATAAATTAAGCGATAGTAGCGATGGAATGGAAGTTGTGGAAAACGCATGGCGGAAAATACGTAAAAATACACACAACTCAGACATATAAATAAATATTTAAGGTCAAACCTATTCGTGTATACAAGACAGAGATAGATAGTTTGGAAACATGTATATATGATGATAAAATTGTTAATAAAAACTTATATAATTCCAACAAACAAACTAGTAGAATATTAGCCGAGACGCAGTCACGTTTCGCATCCAATTTCCTATATCGCGCTTCCCCATTGTTATTTATTTATCGATTATTTCAATATTTTATCAACGAATTGATAAGGCATTTATCGATTAATAATCGTTTATCACAACAATTCACAACAAAACAAAAACGTTGCAATTGCGCCTATTTTCGTCCCGTGTATAGAACCCAGGCATATGCTCTTCGATAAATGATGGCACGTGAAACCAGTGAAAGCAAAACAATACCAACGAAACGTGTGTATTTGAACGATCCCAACGAGTTACCATCGTGTTACTCATCAACGCCCGGTGGTACGCTGTATTCAACAACACCCGGAGGTAATCGTTTGTAATGACCTGAATTTTTTGTTTATATTAAAAAAAAACACAACAAATGTTGTTGTTGAAGGACAAATATTAACGCCACGTGCTGTTATGAAATTGTCGTTATTACTACGGCAAGAATATGATTAATACTCGTGTTTTTTGTAGGTACGAAAATTGTTTATGAAAAATCGTTTTTATTAAATTTACGCAATTCACCAATTTCGAAAACACCACCAACATATGGCATACCGGACAATCTAATCAAAGGCAACAATAATCCGCCACCACCAAATAATGTAAAGCGAAATAATCGTGCTGATAATAGGAAACAGGCGTCGTGTAAAAATAAGGCGAGCGATGATGACCACCAGTTCCAGATGGATATCTGAAGAATTCCGACATTTCTAGGCCGTATTCGGTCTTTTTGTTGTTTTTTTAATTGTATAAAAAATTGAAATGTTGCAAATTGTTTGATTTTCCCGAGAGCGACTGGGCGAACAGTGGCGTAGCGAAGATAACTGGCGCCTGGGGCGCGAGATTTTATTGGCACCCCTATCTTACGATTATTACTAATTTAAAATACACTTCATATTTGTGTTGGAGAGTATTTGGCGCCCCTCTATGAGTGGCGCCCGGGCCATAGTAGACCCTCTTGCATCCCCCCACGCTACGCCACTGTGGGCGATATGCGGAGACGCGTCCAACGGTGCGATAACATTGTCCGAATTTCCAAAGTCCACGACACGTTTTGCATTGATTGTGTGTGCAGCATTTGACCTTCCAGATGCGGATCCGCGACGAAGCTATTACGTTGTTATGCAAATGTCAACGTGTCGTCGTCTACCATTTGTGGGAGACATCCGCCTCAGGGTCATTGTTCGCTCCCATTATTTTGTTTGTTTAGTGCGCAATATGCGGTTTGCGTACACATTTTTCTTGCCACTTTAAAAATACTTTCTTCAAGCAGTCCACTGGTATGGTTGTCGTTGTGAAAGCTTAGAAAAAAATTGGTAGATTTTCTTTGGGATCAAACGAAACCTTTATTGCTGTTCAGTAGCTTCGTAGCAAGTAACAAACAATCATCTCTTTACTGGGCGTCGTGCTCCAAATTTTTTGCAAATTAAGTTGTCCTGTACTGAGCTGAGCCTTCTTCGTTCTAAGGCCTATTTTGTAGTGCCCAAATAGTTCCTTTGGAGTTACACAACGTTTGTCCATTTCTTCAAGCACTATCATTGGAACGGTTGGCATCACTGAGAGCCTAAGAAAAAATTGGTAGATTTTCTTTGGGATCAAACGAAGCCTTTATTGCTGTTCAGTAGCTTCGTAGCAAGTAAAAACAATAATCTTTTTACTTGGCGTCCTGCTTCAAATGTTTTGCAAATTAAATTGTCCTGTTCTGAGCTGACAA
This sequence comes from Epicauta chinensis, assembly GCA_021725515.1. Classification (NCBI taxonomy): domain Eukaryota; kingdom Metazoa; phylum Arthropoda; class Insecta; order Coleoptera; family Meloidae; genus Epicauta; species Epicauta chinensis. The sequence goes on along the minus strand of JAEDXX010000157.1, from coordinate 116,754 downwards.
TGAGCCTTCTTCATTTTAAGGCCTATTTTATGGTGCCTGAATAGTCCCTTTAGAACTACTTTGGTGTTTCAAAACGTTTGTCTATTTCTTCAAGCACTACCATTGGAACGGTTGGTGTCAGTGAGAGCCTAGAATGGTAGATTTTTTGGGAATGAAAGGAGGAAATCATCTCTTTATGTGACGTTCTGCTCCAAATGTTTTGCAGATCCATTTGTCCTACACTGAGCCGAGCCTTCGTCGCTCTAACGTATTCTTTGTAGCACCCAAATATGCCCTTTAGCACCATCTTGGGCTTTCAAAACATTTAGCCTTTTCTTCAAGCACTACCATTGAAATGGTTGTTCACAAGGCGTCAGTGAAAGCTTAGAAAAAACTGGTAGTTTTTTCTTTATAGACGCTTAATATAGAAATTACCGGATAAAAGAAATCATCTCTTTACTGGCAGTGTGCTACAAATTTTTTGGAAATTATGTTGTCCTCTACTGAGCTGAGTCTTCTTCGTTCTAAGGCCTATTTTGTAGTGCCCAAATAGTACCTTTAGAACTGCTTTCGAGTTTCAAAACGTTTGTCTATCTCTTCAAGCACTACCATTGGAACGGTTGGTGTCAGTGAGAGCCTAGAATGGTAGATTTTTTTTGGGAATGAGAGGAGGAAATCATCTCTTTACATGACGTTCTGCTCCAAATCTTTTGCAAATTCAATTGTCCTACATTGAGCCGAGCCTTCGTCGCTCTAGGGTCTTCTTTGTAACACCCAAATATTCCTTTTAGCATAACCTTGGACTTTCAAAACATTTAGCCTTTTCTTCAAGAGTCAGTGAGAGCTTGGAAAAAACTGGTATGCTTCTTTTTATAGGCGCCTAATACAGAAATTATCAGATAAAAGACATCATCTCTTTACTGGCGGTGTGCTACAAATCGTTTTCATTATTTTGCACGTCAAAGTGCCCCGCATTCAATTGAGGCCTTCTTCGCTCTAAAGCCCTTAGTGCAATAGCGATTTTCGTGTTTTTAGGGGCACACATTTATGTCAAAAAAAGACTCCCAAGTAGCAGAATTTCTACAAAAAGAGCACAAATTCACCGAGCAATGGTCCGATTATCTGTATCGACAGTCCGTCTCTGGTTATTTCATATGGTTTTCAGCTGAGAAAACATTTTTCGCCTCTCTTCAACCACTACTGGTGGATTGGTTTCCACATGGAATCAGTGAGAGCTTAGAAAAAACTCGTACACTCTTTACTGAGAGGAAAGGAGGGCTTTTAGAGGCTCTGAAGGTCACCAGGGAGTGCCGAAGTTTGCATTCGATACCAACAAACAGTTGCCATCAGTTTATTTGGCGTCATTCATTCTTTTGCAAATCGAATCGGCTCTTAGTAAGATGAGCTTTCTTCTTTTTGACACCCGTTTGCGGAGCCAAAACACTATCTTGAGTTAGAATCAGGTTTAAATGTCTCGAAAATGATCTTTTTTAAGCCATTGCGACTCGCAAAATTTTACTGCATCGAAATCGTGCCTTCGGTAGCTTTTGGCAACTGCACAAAAATTTCGACTGGCAAAATTCAAAGGAATCAGGACACGTGCACAATTATCGTTAACCAAAAAAATTTATAGAACCTTCAAGGGTCAAGGACTAAAATTGTATAAATGTCTATAAGTACGTTATGAACTCAATAATTCATTGATGATGTTTACTAAAAACAAAAGTTTTCTCATCATAAGTAAATATTATTCGAAATAATCGATGCTTACGGAAAGAAGGCACTGTATAGCGTTCTATTCGCTGTTCTCGATTAGTGAGTTATTTGGATGATTTCCGGTCTTCATTATGAAGTTTAGTGATAAGCCAAAGATGAAAAGTGATGGTTTGAGCATAATCAAATTGATTGGATCGAGCATTTATCAATTTTATTTGATCAAAATCATCTTCGTTGTTCAATTATTATTTCATGGCGTATTTCAAGTGATTCAAATATATTTATTTCTGTATAAATTGAGTTTCCAACAGTTTCTACAGTATGGACCAACATTTTTTATTTTATTTTATGTAAGTTCATAGCATAGTTTGTTTCCAAAGGGGTTACCTAAACGGGGCGACGGGGGATTACACTGCGATTGAATTGATTCACCAATAATGTGCAGTGAGGTGTGGCCTAAGAGTGTTTATATATTTTGATTCGTTAGAATGTGACTATTACACAGTCTTATCGTAAACATTGTAGTAATTTGCAGAAACAAGCCATAAAAACAACAAATCATTAGCACTGTAGCCACAACATTTCACCACCTACTAACAGTGCTAGTGATTATTGCACGGATTGACCTTGACCTCTGTTTATTTCAGTTTATGGTAGTTATATTGACATTACTAATCAAGCCGAAAATGGTGGAGAATCTATTTGATGAACTTCACATGTGGCCAATAAATAGTGGACAAAAGACAACAGAAATACGAATTAAAAATGAAATGAAATATTTAAACATTTTCACAACGATTTTCACAGGTTACCTCATTATATTTTTATATTTTTACTACACATATAAAAATGATTACGAATTACTTCTACCAATCAAATTCTGTATTGATTACTTACCAAAAACATATGCAAAACTATTTGTAAACATCTTCAAAATTAGTTCATGTTTTGCAATATTCACCGGTATCCAAGCACATTTATTACAAATTGTTTACTATACGCAACATGCAAAATACCAAATACTACTCTGCCATGATCATATCATGGAAATCGTTGAGTCTGTAACAGGAAATTTACCAGAACTGGAATATCGCGTGAATGATGTGCATTATCAGCAGGAAATCAAGCAGCGTTTGATTTATTGTATACGAAGACATCAAGACTTCTTAATGTAAACTGCACTTATTTATGAACACGTTCGATTTCTGATGGCAAAATGTTGTAGACTTGGCAATAGCAAAATCAAAGATGTCGCTAATATCATCGTTTGTTTGTCGACAAGTGGCTTTTTGGCAGCTGCAAGTATATGCCTTCGTTTATTTCTAGTAAATATACATTTAATTATTATTAAACCACTAACAAAAGAATCTTTAAGGCTTCTAATAGTGTTACCGATTTGATTATGATAGGTGTTGCTTGTTTGTTTGCATCTGTAACAGTTGCTGGAATTATGATTGCAGGCCAATCTATTGAAACTATTGTAAGATTGTTTCAATCAGGCGATCAGTGGACTTGATTTGTTGTTTTTTTTCCAGGCGGATGGCAATAGTCAAGTACTACAAGAAGTCCAATGGTACCATATGAACAATGAAAATCGGAAATTATATTTAGTTTTATTGATTTGTGCACAAAAACCATTCACAATAAGGTTTTTCCAAAGTTATTCTCTCAATTATGCATTAGGATTAAGTGTAAATTATCCGTAATTGCAAATATTTTCCGTATTAATTGATTGTTTTGTAGATTGTTAAAGGCATTTATGGGATCGTTTCAGCTTTTATAACCATTCAAAATAGTAATCATGCAATTTCAAGCGTCTAATCCAGTGACCGCCCAATTATCGCACTGTTAGCACATCAAATTTTCAAAGACACTTAAACGGAAGGCCGCACCTGTAGTAGTACTTAACTTGCCGACACTGTATATTAGATTTATGTCAAACTTACACCTAAAACGCAATGTTGCCAATCTGAGGAAAATGTTACTAGATTTAGTGATTATTTCTGGATATTTTTTTTTTAATTTGGTTTAATTTATAAAGAAAACATGCAGTTTTTTATAATTTTGATTTTTTATACCTAAAATAATACGTATTTTTATATTTTATTGCCGATTTGGTAGAATTTTAGCGGAATCTAGTAACATTTAAGAGTTGGCAACATTGCGTAAACTTCAACATAACCTCAACAATTTCACCGAGTTATTTACAAGATGTGGCGTAATTCGTTACATTTAATTTGTTGTAATTTTCCCAGAAAAATTGCACAAATTCCAATAAATTACGAACGGTGCTTAATCGTTTTGCCGATTTGGTAGAATTTTAGCGGAATCTAGTAACATTTGAGAGTTGGCAACATTGCGCAAACTTCAACATAACCTCAATTCCACCGAGTTATTTACAAAATAGTAAAGATGTGGCGTAATTCGTTACGTTTAATTTGTTGTAATTTTCCAAGAAAATTCACACAAATTCCAATAAATTACGAACGGTAATTAATCGTTTTTTGTTTAATTATCAATTAAACCCTCATTGATTTTTCCAGATGTAATCTACAAACGAACTTGCGATTGTTTCTGAATAAACAACAATTCTGCGGTATCACAACAACACAACAATTATTGATGTTTATCCAGACCCAGGACACGCCGAATCCGAACAGTTTGAAATTTCTACCGGGTGTCAAGATATTGGAGGCGGGCCATACGATCGATTTCCCAAATCGTGAAACCACCAACGTATCACCGTTGGCAAAATTGTTGTTTCGCATTGATGGTGTGAAGAGTGTATTTTTCGGTAGTGATTTTATCACAATCACCAAACAGGATGATGAACGTATCGAATGGAAACTATTGAAACCGGAAATTTTCGCGACAATCATGGATTTCTTTGCTAGCGGTTTGCCGGTGGTTAAAGAAGCACAAATCAATACAGACACACGTAATTAATATTACCAAAACAAAAATTCAATTGTTACTGGACTAATTCGATTTGTTTTGTTCTGTATGCAGAGATCAATGAGGATGATAGTGAGATAGTGCAAATGATTAAAGAATTATTAGATACACGTATACGGCCGACTGTTCAAGAGGATGGTGGTGATATCATCTTTCTCGGTTATGATAATGGTATTGTTAAATTGAAGATGCAAGGTAGCTGTTCGAATTGTCCAAGTTCTATGGTGACATTGAAGAATGGTGTACAGAATATGTTGCAATTTTATATACCGGAAATTGTGGCTGTTGAACAAATTGACCAGGATGAATTAGATATTGTTAATAATCAAGAATTTCGTAAAGTTGAACAGAAAATAGCCAAAAATGATACAGAATAGATTAGGTGATTAATTTTTTTAGGATAAATAAATTATATTATTAATGATTTGGAGATACTGTTGAATTTATAGACAGTGTGGCATTTTTCCACTGTCTAAATGTAAAGGAACCTACTTTTTTTTATACATGTTATTCGTTCAGTTCCTTGATAGTTTCCTACCAGGAAGACTTATGACAGCGCAAACTGTATGACCGCTTCCCCTCTTTTTCACAATTTCCTTTGATCCTTGCTCTGTCTATGTCTCTATCTCTATCTCTCTGCCTTATGTCTGTATCTCTCCGTCTATGTCTCTATCTCTACTTCTCTTTATGCCTCTATCTCTCTATATATGCCTCTATCTATCTCTCTATATATGCCTCTATCTCTCTATATATGCCTCTATCTCTCTATATATGCCTCTATCTCTCTATATATGCCTCTATCTCTCTATATATGCCTCTATCTCTCTATATATGCCTCTATCTCTCTATATATGCCTCTATCTCTCTATATATGCCTCTATCTCTCTATATATGCCTCTATCTCTCTATATATGCCTCTATCTCTCTATCTATGCCTCTATCTCTTTATCTATGTCTCTATCTCTCTATCTATGCCTCTCTATCTCTCTATCTATGCCTCTCTATCTCTCTATCTATGCCTCTATCTCTCTATCTATGCCTCTATCTTTATCTATGCCTCTATCTTTATCTATGCCTCTATCTCTCTATCTATGCCTCTATCTCTCTATCTATGCCTCTATCTCTCTATCTATGCCTCTATCTCTCTATCTATGCCTCTATCTCTCTATCTATGCCTCTATCTCTCTATCTATGCCTCTATCTCTCTATCTATGCCTCTATCTCTCTATCTATGCCTCTATCTCTCTATCTATGCCTCTATCTCTCTATCTATGCCTCTATCTCTCTATCTATGCCTCTATCTCTCTATCTATGCCTCTATCTCTCTATCTATGCCTCTATCTCTCTATCTATGCCTCTATCTCTCTATCTATGCCTCTATCTCTCTATCTATGCCTCTCTATCTCTCTATCTATGCCTCTCTATCTCTCTATCGATCTCTCTATCTATGTCTCTATCGCTCTATATATGTCTCTATCTCTCTATCTATGCCTATATCTCTCTATTTATGCCCCCATCTCTCTATTTATGCCTCTATCTCTCTATTTATGCCTCTATCTCTTTATTTATGCCTCTATCTCTCTATTTATGCCTCTATCTCTCTATTTATGCCTGTATCTTTCTATCTCTTTATCTATGTTCTCATGTCTCTATCTCTATGTCTTAATCCCTCTGCCTCAATCTCACTGATGTCTCGCTCTCTTTATCTCTGTCTCTCTGATTATCTCTCCATCTCTGTCTTTATCTCTACCCCTCTCTTTCTCTGCTCTTTTCTGTATCTTTCTCTCACTGCCCTTCTTTGTATCTCTCTCTGATATCTATCTGTGTGTGTGTGTGTCGCAATTTATATCTGCCACTGCTTCTATCACTCACTTTCTCTGTTACTGTTTCTGTCTGACCTGTCTTCGTCTTTGTCTCTCTCGCTCTCTGCCATTGCACCATCTCTTTCGGTGCCTTCTATTATTCCATAGGTCAACAATTAACTGGAATGACTGAGACACATGATAAAGTGTAGATAATTCTACAAAAGAATTATAAATATTTGATTTTTATCACTAAACGGTGTACAACCATCCTCGATTAAATTTACCAGTAAACCAGCTAAAATTAGTAAATTTTATCAACAATCAATGGGTCAAGTTTCATTTGAATTACTATATTATCACAAGTTCTGACACTGGTTGATAGATGGCGCTGTTACAAGTTCTCCTTTTTCATACATACACACACACACAAACATGCACGCACACGTTTCACAACAACAACAAACCGTATTTTTATGAAATCATCATTCTTTACCAAGAAATAAATTGTTCCAACGATGAAAACTTGAAATAAATAAATAATGGAAACAGATTCCAATCATATTCCGAACGAATTAATGGTAAGTTTCATTTGTTAAAACAATCAATAAAAATAATAACAATAGACCAAACAAATTCATAAAAAATGCAAATTTTTAAATGGACAACATTAATAATCAAGCAGTAGGCCCTCGTTAGTGTACAGGTGTGCCAACCAAAACCACCAATGTTTGTAAACATACCGGCCAATCAGAACACGTAAATTGATCTATCTGAGTCGGCTGTGGTGTTTACCTGTTTTTGTTTGTTGATTTATCAAAGCCGGTTTGATTATACGAAAAAGTTTGGTTAGATTTAACATGTTCCCTTCCGGTTTTGTGAATTATACCGGTTATTTTATTAATTATTATTAGTATTCAGCAAAATATGACACTTCCGGTTTGTTGTAGTGTTGATGAGTATTTCTGTTTAAATGGCGATTTTTTTAAAGTAAATACGAGCCATGTAAGTAATTTGCAGAAAATTTGCAATAAAAAAAAACAGTCAGCAATTGACGCTTTTTTATCGTCTCATCAGTTTTATAATAATTTGCTTTTATTCGTTTTGTTTTTAGTTGGACGCACCGATTGTTGCACAAATAAAACAACAGATCGAATATGGACAAGTTTCTGTACGCTTAGTAGATTGTTGCAGGTAAATTTTCTTAGTTTATTTTTTTATATATGCAGTTACACTTGTAAAAATACATGTGGTCGTTTTTCCGGTTTTATCTCTATCGTTGGCGATGCATTAGAAAGAGACCGGTACACGTTCACCTTGACATTGGTACTCGGTTCAAGTTCCCCAAAGAGACCGGCCCACACACACACACACTAACGGGGGTTGAACAAAATTGTATCAATTTCAAAGAGGGTTTGGGCCCTTTAATTTACCACTTAATAAGCGGTTGTTCTTCATATCGAATCGATTTTATCGCCCAAGATTCTTTCATCATCTAGTCAGTAGAGTCGATACTTGAAATTGTTGAAACTAAAGAATATTAAATAAAGGGACTTGAAATGAATCATTTGACAAGTACCGGGTGGGGCCGTCTTTAATAAATCAATCAATTCGGCTGTAGAGTGTGAAAAAGAAATAAACGAGAGAAGGCCCCCCCGTGTGACGATTCCCTACACTTTTAGTTTTCATAGATAAATAATAGAGTTGCCCATAGACCGGGCAGTGGGATTGTGGAATCCGTTATGGACACTTGTCGTTGATGATGAGATCAGTTTGTAGATCGACCAGTTGAAAGGTTAACAAATTAGTCATTGAGTGATATAATAAAATAAAACAAAGCTCTTATCTTTTATTAAAAAAAATGTTATTTTATCAGAATTGGAACGGTAAGTATTTGTAATTTAAGAGATTAAATATCAACAAAGACATTGATTCATAAACGATAGAAGCGATTTATCTAAAAAAATGCGTAGTAGTGAATTAGCAACTACCCGATTCAGACGTGCTTGGGATCTCCAATAAAGGGTGTTTTGTACTTTAGTGTTTCAAAATTAAGTTTTGTTTTGCATCCCTATACAAGTAAGATGAATTTATAAGAAGTTTTATTGCGTGAAAAAAGGGCAAACTTGCACCCCATCGTGCCGTCCACTATAGACCCTCCACAATCGCTTTCAGTTGGATATTTTTACATTGTTACGAGCAGAGATTTTTACCGTTTGATAAATCAGTGACAATCTGAAATTCCAAACACATCACTTCTTTTTATTGGTAAAAGAATCTGTTTTTCCTCTCGAATGTAGATTAGAGGTCGTCTCATATCTATTCCTTTCGAGATCTTATAGTCGAAACATTGACTTGAGAGATTGAAGTCAAAAAAATAACAATACTATAATAGAGTCGTATAGAAGATGTATTAGAGTGGTGCCCATTGCTACGGCTAGAAATCACCAGATATGTTTCAAGTCAAACTATTTCAACCATAAGAGATTTGCTAATTTCATTTAATTTGACTTTAATCTCTTTTTATATAATATAATAAATAGTTAGTTTATTTGGAGAATCGCTGGTATGTTTATGTCTTTTCAGGATGTACTCACTGTTTTCCTATACCATTAACCGTATGGTTGGAATCATTGGGTTATAACCAGCAAGGTCATGACCAAATCTTGTACACAGGGGGAGTTTTCTATCCGTGAATAATAGTAGGCTGGGGTAGTTGTCTACAAATTTAGGACGTATATATTAGGGTGCTTCATTTTAGAGCAAAAATTTTTTTTTCAAGTCCCCTGAAAATCTTGTAGTCGGTGGAAAAACAAAAATTTTGAGCCGCATAGTAGCTCTTAATTCCGATTTTAACTCGTTGTTAATCCATTTTCTATTTTTCCTATTTAAATAACATTGAAAATGAATTTTTTTTCAACATTTTCCTTCCGCTCACCGTATTAATTTTTTTTTCGTATGTTGTCCTTTGACTCGAGTTCGTAACTCGATAAGATTTCTTCACAAATCGCTTCTTATATTAAAATTTTATACTTTAAGAGGCTGTAGTTACTAAACTATGAGAGTTACGACAAATTGTTTAATTACAAAAATTGTAGGGCATGAAATTTCCTACAAAATTGTTCCTGACATTTTTTATCCATTTTCAATAGTTTGGGCGCTAGATGAGATTTCAATTTTAATATAAGAAGATTTGTGAAGAAATCTAATCGAGTTACCGACTCGACTCAAAATACCTTTTTTGTAGCAAATTTAGTCCTCTACAAGAGCCAATAAGTCAAAATACGAAAACAAAATTTAATATGGTGAGCGGAAGGAAAAAGATAAAAAAAAATTACTTTTCAATGTTATTTAAATGGGAAAAATAAAAAAATGGATTAGCAACGGGTTAAAATCGGAATTAAGAGCTACCATGCGGCTCAAAATTTTTGTTTTTCCACCGACTACAAGATTTTCAGGTGGCACTTGAAAAAAAAATTTTTGCTCTGAAATGAAGCACCTTAATATACAGCACTGGTGGCTCTCCTGGGCACATAGGAGAAACGTTCGCCCCTCCCATCTGTAGCACTTGCATATGAGTTAGAAGGAGATAAAGAGAATGTAGGTGGTGAAAAAAAGCAGAGTGCAGATGGGGTAAAAAAAATGAACAATAAATATACAATACTTTTATTGAAAAAATACATCTTTGTATTTATTCTTTAACAATAAAGTAAGGATTCTAAATTCTTCTATAACTGTTGTTGACCCTATCATAAAACCAAATTTGTAAACTATTCCCCTTTTTCTATTTCAAAGAAAATACTTACAATTTTACGAATAATGGCATCTTGTGAATAGTCCCTTCTTTGTCTGATGCGTTTGATCAGGGATGTAATTTCAGAAATTCTGATACTGTGTGACAAAGATACCGAACCTCTAACATGTGGATGTTGACAATTTGTAAAATATGGGATATTTGTGGAGTTTTTGTTACAATCGAAAGTGTTCTGTTTGGTCAAGTGTCTAAGGGTGGGTGGTGCATTTTTAATTCTTTCACCACCTACATTCTCTTTATCTCCTTCTAACTCATATGCAAGTGCTACAGATGGGAGGGGCGAACGTTTCTCCTATGTGCCCAGGAGAGCCGCCAGTGCTGTATATTGGTATTTCGTTGTCATATGAAATGCTATGTAAGCATGTTCTCTATTGGGCCGTCTACCACGTTCCCTAACAAATCACCGGAAGTACCTAGTGCTCACTTACAATTAGCTTCCTAATTGTCTCCTTTTTCCTGTCTCTAACATCGACAAGTCGCGCTTGCAGACAAAGTTGCAAAGAAACGGCTTTTTAGCGATAAACACCTGCTTCTATTACGCATAATGCAGAAAACACACCTGGTATTCTAGTTTGCTATATAATTAAGCATGTGGTAGCGTGTTATTAACAACATTAAAATTGTCTGAAAATACAATGTAACGAATGTGTTAAAAAAAGGGTAATTTAATAGTCGGGACCATAAAAAATTGCACAGCATAATTGTATAATTTAAGGATAAGAAGTACTTTAGTGGTATAGTAATGCGCGTAGAAGAGGAACAAAAATTAGAACCATCAGATCACTTAGAAAAACTGAAATCCTAATCTCAAGTCCTAAAGATTAATGTGAACATTGATTAGAGCTAGTTCTCAAGAATTCTAACTGTTATCAACATATTCGCTGGCATTTCAGCACTTAAAACATTATTTTATATTTAAAATAACAAAGCAGCTCATACATTAATAAGATAATGCAATGTTTTTAGATAACAAATACTGTTTTAGTTTGATTTTTTTTCTGGGAATTCTTATCATGTTTCCGTTTGTTTTGCTGTGATTTTTTTATCACACAGTATCTCTGTACTGAATGCATATTTTCACATTGCACATACGATAAAATAACTGACTTATAGGCAAAATCGTATAACAGGACAGGGGAGAGTATTGCAACAATTCCTCTACCTGCATTTAGCTTTCATTGGAATTTATTTAGAGATGCTGACCGTAGTCAGATGTGGGAAAAGATTGTTGTTGTACGTGATAAAATGAATATTCCCTTATCTAAAGTCGATTGTGTGTTTATGATTTTTTCAGTTGTAGGAGCGGCGCCAATTTGATTTTGTTGTGATCCTTCAAAATTGCTAAAGTCGGGATAATAATAAATTGTAGGACTAGCCACTTCGATGTGTAGTAATGAATTAACGGCGTTTGTTTATGGGGAGTTTTAAATATCTACTCCCCCTCTTTTATTATTTATTCGGTTTAGTGTATTTCTTTTGTTATCATAGTCCAGGTGCTGGAGGTACTTAAGTCTGCATGGAGGGGGTGACGCATTTTTTTTTGAAAATATGCTTCATTGACCCTTAATTAATGAGAAAGTGTTTGATGCCAAGCGAAATTCGTGTTCAATTTTTTTCTATAACGATAAATTCCGTAATTATTTATAAAATTTATTATATTATGAACTAAATCGGTAGAATATTTATCAAATATTAACTTAGAAGTCAAATATTTATCGTTTGCCGTATTTGTTTATAATAAATCCATGTGTTACTAAAAAACGGCCAATTCTATCGTTTTAGCATTATATTACTTTAATGGTACGAAATATGAAAATATCATCGGGAATAATTTTGTAGAAAATTTAATTTCGAACAAATCATGTCGTTAGCAAAAATTCGAAAAAACTAACATTTTTTATGTTATATAGCTTTAAAGGTCAGATGTGCGAGCGCAGCGGCACTTTTATACCTCGCGGAGAGCGTTTTTTGACTTTGTCGCTCTATAAATAATTAACTAATTGAGATAATCATCTGATTCTAATTTTATTTTGTTTAAAAATTAATTATTTACATTAAATTTATGAAAAATTTCATGAATTCGATTAATTTATATTTTAAAATTAATTTTAATCTATACGCATAACACTTCAAAAAATAATATTCTCACATATTTTTTAAATTTATTAGAAATACAGTCGAACCTGGATAAGCGAGAGTTCAAGGGCTGCAATCTATTTTTCGCTTATAGAGGTTTCTCACTAACCCAAGTTTCTAGCTTACAGAGGTTCAGGAGACTGCTATCTGTTTTAAAGAGGTCTATAAAAACACAGCCAATAAATATCGATAAACATGCATGCATTGTATAGATGATATTTATTAGAATAATACATGTTTGCAGATAAATGCTTAGAAAAAAATAATAAAGATCTAACATTAAATTTACTTGAAAATATCCATTAATTTTTTCTGCGTTTCAGTGTTTACATTTTGTGTGTATTTTTCTATATCATATATGCAAATTCAGGCCTTCCTATAAACTAAGAGTTCTTTGAAATTTAAGAATGACAATACGTTTAACTCTCGCTTATAGAGGTACAGACAATTAACAATCTCACTTACAGATGTCCATGAGCGAAAAATGACTCATTTATGCAGGTTTTTGTCTCTCACTCATAGAGGTTTTAGAGGGGTAAAATTTCGGGACCTGACAATTACTCTCACTTATAGAGTTTTCTCGCTTATCCAGTTCTCCCTTACACGGGTTTGACTGTATTTATTTTCAATAACATTTTTAGTTGTTGGAACATGAGTTTGCCAGGTACAATTGTAGAAATATATTTTTCTACCGCGATTGTCGAATGAAAAGAAAGAAAAGGTCAAAATTTTGGACGTGTTTCTTATTTATTTATAATATTTCTTACTATAGAGAAAAATGTTTTATATAATTGATTTTTTAAATTTTAACTAACAATTGTCATTTATTTTCAGTAGAAGTAACTGTTTTAAGTAAATTTGTCATATAATCAAAAAAAAACTGTTATGTAACAATTTTTCCGAATATCGTTTAATAATTAAAATACATTCAAACTGAGAAGCAATAAAGTTTCGAAATATTTTTAACAAATTGTGGTTACAGTATTGAATTTTGAACAAAATAAAATTAGAATCGGGTGATTATCTCAATTAGTTAATTAGTTATATGGTGACAAAGTCCGCAAGGTATAAATGTGCCGCTACGCTTGAACATCTGAGCTTTAAAGCTATATAACATAAGAAATATTAGTTTTTTCGACTTTTTGCTTATGACATGATTTGTTCGAAATTAAATTTTCTACAAAATTGTTCCCTATAATTTTTTCATATTTTGTACCTTAAAAGTTATATAATATAAAACGATAGAATTGGCTGTTTTTTAGTAACAAATGGATTTATTATAAACAAATACGGCATGCGATAAATATTTGATTTTTAAGTTAATATTTGATAAATATTCTACCGATTTAGTTTATAATATATTAAATTTTATAAATAATTACGGAATTCTTGAGCTGATAAGCCTATTATTTTATTTATTGTTATAAAGAAAAATTGAACACGAATTTTTCTTGGCATCAAACACTTTCTCATCAATTGAGGGTCAATGAAGCATATTTTCAAAAATAAAAAACGTATCGCCCCCTCTATCCATATTCAAGTACCTCCAGCGCCTGGACTGGGATAATAATTAATTGCAGAACTAGCCACTTCGATGTGTAGTAATGAATTAACGGCGTTTATAATTGGGCATTTTAAATATCCACTCCCCCTCTTTTATTATTTATTCGGTTCAGTATATTTCTTTTGTTATCAGAGGAAAGCTCTTATCAAATGTCGGTTGCACAGTTTTCCGGTATTATTATTAAACAATCATTTACAGATTTTTCTTGTTTCTGCAGTGTTTCTAAGTGATTTGTGTATTTTCCTTTGTAGATTTCCTCTAGAACAACAAACAATGAAAACTAATAAAAATGAAAATAAACAACAACAACAACAGCAACAACAACAAGAACGGCGTAAAAAACGTCGTCTGTGTGAACAGAAACAACAATCGCATTTATTAAAATTATTTGGTACACAATGTAATGATGTTGAAGTATTACCAACAAAACGGAAACGTGGTAATGATTTTTCTAGAGTTAATAATTTATTATATGCATTTGAAGATATTTATGATGATATTATTAATGATAATGATCATCAAGTGTTTCAATTAGCAAAATTTGAATACCAACAAGAATATGCTGTTTATACAATGGAATTATGTAATTTAATTAATTATGATAGTATTAAAATGATTGATAAACCGAAGATACTATGTGCAATGATAATGACAAACAAACCGGTCAAATTTGAAAAGGAGACAATTATTGATTTGACCGATGACTGTAAGTGTGAAGACAATAACAACAATAATAGCGGTAATAATGATACGAATAGTGGTAGTGATAATGATAACCAAAGACTGAGTGAAAGAACTTCAACAATAGATCTCGCTAATAATAATAATAATACTAATAATAGTAGTAATAATAATAAGAGCAATCATGACAATAGTTTTATCTTGTTAATTTACAAATATTTAAAGAAATATCTAAAACTGATTTATAAATTCGAGGAATGTTTACAAACGTGTACGGAAGTCGTGAATGATAAATTCGAAAATGCCAAAGATCTATTTAATGTACTTGATAATCTGGCGAATATATTAAGTGATGAATTAATCAGAAAAATGATGATTGTTATTGTAATGGAACGATTACAAACGATAACAATCCATGAGATTTCATTGAAATTACGTGCATTATTTGAAAGAGATCATCTAGTTTTTGAAAGGTATAAAATCTTACGTTGTTTATATAGATTGTTGAAGCCACAACGTCAACATTTTGCTCATATTAACGTTCTACAAAAGATGTTCAATGAAATTGAGCTGTTTTTGGTGCAATCTAAACGAGATTCGATACATCAGCAACAACTACAAGTCCAACAACAGCAGCGACAACTTAGAGAGCAGCAACAAGAACAACAACAGCAGAAAGTGGAGCAACTTGAAAAACCACTACAAGTTAATCTGCAACAAGAACAGCGACTGCTTAAAGAACAACAAGCACAACAACAATTTCAACAACAGCAGCAGCAGCAAGTACAGCAACAAGCACAACAGCAGCAGAAACTGGAGCAACTTGAAAAACAACTACAGCTTAATCTGCAACAAGAACAACAACAGCTTAAAGAACAACAACAATTTCAACATCAGCAGCGCCAACAAGAACAACAACAGCAGCAGCAGCAGCAAGTACAGCAACAGAAACTGGAGCAACTTGAAAAACAACTAAAATTTAATCTGCAACAAGAACAGCAACAGCGACAAAAACAGCAACAGCAGCAGCAAGTACAGCGACAGTTTAAAGAACAGCAACAAACACAACAACAATCGCAACAATTTCAACAACATCAGCAGCAGCAAGTACAGCAACAAGCACAACAGCAGCAGAAACTGGAGCAACTTGAAGAACGACTTCAATTTAATCTGCAACAAGAACAGCAACAGCGACAAAAACAACAACAGCAGCAGCAGGTGCAGCAACTTCATCAACATCGACAGGTTAAAGAACAGCAGCAGCAACAAGAACAGCAACATATGAATGTGGTCGAAAAGCAATCAACACCACTAGAAGAATCATCAAAAATTAAGCAATCTCTTAGGAATTATCGAATCAATTTAGTGCCATTAAAACGTTTAAGTTTACCAAAACAACAACGCCAAATACAACCGAAACCACCACAATCACCACCAATTCTATTTACAGCTCTACAATTAATTATATTGAAAAATCAAATCATTAAATATCATCAATTATATATGATAACAAAGAAACAAATCGATTATTTTAGAAGACAACAAATTATAAGACACATGCAACAGCAGGTCCAGCAACAAGAACAACAAAGACCACAATCTTCTTCAACACATCAATTTGTTAATAATTTAAATACTATTATACGAACTGTTGATTCAGCATATTCAAATCAACAGAATACAAATACAAATCAGAGACTTGGTGGTGGTGGTGGGATTGTTACAAGAAGTATGTCGAAAAATCCTTCAACAATAGCACCTGAACAACAATTAGCTGCAAGTAGGCCAGTATTACGATCACAGAACAATTCAACAGTATTACCTCAGTTGTCAGCAACAACAACAACAATAACTTCGCCAGTATTATCTCAGCAAATATCTGAAATAGGGAGACGTTCAGAATCTTGTAGAATTAATAATGATGCTCTCGAAAATAATGTACGTAAAGCAACATCCATGACAACTACTACAGCACCTGTACGTACGGTAAAAACGAAATTAACGTTTAAAGTACCCGCACCAGCATCATCATCAACGGACAGTACAAATCAATTATTTAAGCCATATCAACCAAATGTTATGGATCGATCGGCACCTCCAATATATAGAACAGCACAATTCCCAGTTTCTGCGGCTGAAAGTATTTTAAATACTTTAAGTGCATCATCAAGAGCAGAAGTAATGTCAACACTTCCGAGTTTACCAGTTTTGTTACCACCAAGACAAGCGTCTATGGTGCCGTCGACAGGAGCATTACCTGTAATTCCCATATCGTCTTCATTATCCACAATGGTATCTTCATCAGAGACAATAAAGCCTTCGATAGCGGCTTTACAGCAAACACCGCAATCACTGGTAATTCAAGTGCCTTCATCATCATCATCATCAAGAGCAGAAGTAATGTCAACAGCTGTGAGTTTACCGGTTTTGTTATCACCAAAACAAGCTTCTATGGTGCCGCCACCAATACTCTCAACACGAGCATTACCTGTAATTCCCACATCGTCTCCATTGCCTACAATTCTATCCTCATCAGAGTCAATGAAAAGTGTGGAAACACCACAATCATTTGCGCTCCAAGTGCCTTCTTCATTATCTATAACTCCATCATCATCAGTAGCGCCAACGCTTCCGAATTTACCTGTTTTGTCATCATCAAGACAAGTTACAATGGAGTCGCCACCAGGAAAAACAACATTATTACCTGTAATTCCCACTTCGCCGCAATTGTCTACACTTCTGTCCTCACCAGAGACAATAAAAGCTTCGATAGAAGAGGCATCTGCTTCATCACTGGACACACCACAATCATCTGTGAGTCAAGTGCCTTCTTCATTATCTATAACTCTATCATCGTCATCATCATCAGCAAAAGTAGCTTCAACGCTTCCGAATTTGCCTGTTTTGTCATCACCAAGAGAAGTTACAATGGATCCGCTATTAGGAAAAACACCATCATTGCCTACACTTCTATCCTCTTCAGAGACAATAAAGCCTCCGATAACGGCACCTGTTTCGTTATCTTTAGAGACACCACAATCATCCGCAATCCAAGTGTCTTCTTCATTGTCTACAACTCGATCATCATCAGTAGCATCAACGCCTTTGAATTTATCTGTTTTACCATCATCAAGAGAGCCACCACTAGGAAGAGCACCATCTTTACCTGTAATCCGCACATCGTCTCCATTGCCTACAATTCTATCCTCTTCAGAGACAATAAAGCCTCCGATAACGGCACCTGTTTCGTTATCATTAGAGACACCACAATTGGCGAAAGTAGTGACAACGCCTCCGAATTTACCTGTTCTTTCATCACCAAGACAAGTTCCAGTGGAGCTAATGACAGGAAAACCTTCAACGCTATGTACATCTGTAATGCTCACACCGCCTCCAATGCCTACAATTCTATCCTCATCAGAGACAACAAAGCCTTCGATAACGGCGGCACCTGATTTGTTATCACTAGACACACCACAATCGTCAAGTCAAGTACCTCCTTCACTATCGATAATTCCGTCCTCACAAGCGCCTACGATTACAACACCTGCACCATCGGTACCTTTATCTGTAATTCAAGTGCCTTCTTCTGAAGCAAATACAAATACACCACCACCACAATCAAATCCGACAACAAACAATCAAATGGAAGACTTTGAAGAGTCCGCAAAATTACTGCAATCTTTCGGTGTTAAAAAAGAAGATCTGGAAGAACTCTATCCGAATGGTATTAATGATGACACTGTTTCGATTATCGATGAAAAATACGATATCATCATTATTGATGATGATGTGGAGATGAAAATGAAAACTGGCAGTGTATCACCATCCGATAGTGGTCTTGGTAGTCCTTTTGATATTGAGATGGTATGTTGTATTAATTTTCAATTTAACCCAAAACAAAATCTAATTCTCAACAATTTGAAATAATTTAGGCTGATTTAATAAATAATAATAATCAAGAGATCGAACAAATTGAACCAATCAATTATAAAATCTTTGATAATCAACCAACTGAACAGATGATATGTTTATGTGGTAAAAGGGTGCAATTTATTTGTTCATGTCGAACGTCGGTATATTGTAGTGAAGCTTGTCGGGTAAGTGATTGTGTTTGTGTATCGTCGGCGTACTGTAAAATCTGTCATTTAGTAGAATCTCTTGCTAAAGTGACTTCATCGAGCAAAGGATTACTGGATTTGACAGATGTCTCGTTAAACAAACTACGTAATCCCAAGAAAGTAAGCGAACCTATGGACACAAAGAATAAAATCCCTAAAAATATCACTATCTTCGAGGGTACCAACTTAAATCTATCAACTCCTTGGTTGGTGAATTTTGTATTGCAAGGAAACTATTCGAGGTGCCCGACTTCGATTTTTTTGCGCTTTTGATATGTTGTTGTCCATCGAAAAATAAGCAATGCATATTTTTTTAGCGACCCTTATTGCGTTTTAAGGGGTGAAATGGACCCTCAAAGATTCGTCAACATCCGGGTGGTTATGTAGTTTTGCATAAAAGGACGATAGCAATCAGTTCCAAACCAATTTTACGTTATTTCTGATATCAAATAATAAAAATAAACACTTTCAGATACCACCTACCCCTGTTATAAGGGAATAAACCACCCCTTCAAAACTTTAATCCTCCATAAAAAGTTATTGCATTATCCGATTTTAATGAAAATAACGTCATTTGTTAGAGCAAAGAAAAATAAAGTTTACCTGTTTTTGGATTTTTTGAAGAAAACAGTTTTAAGGGATGAAAAATTATTTTTATATTTTGATGACAATAACTGATTATAAGTGGGAGATTTTGTTAAATTATTTGTCAAGTGTATATTTATTCAACAATCCAACAGCAAAACATTACAGATCAAATATATAATCATTTTTACATAATATATTAAATATAAGTATAATTTTTCCACCCTCGAAATTGGTAATAGAATTGTGACGATTATCCTAACCTTCAAATATACACACATCATATATGAATAAATAAAATACTACAAATCAAGGCATCGCCAACCTTAACGTCAAAAAATCCCAAATTTAACCTTGAAATTAATTTTCCAAAAGATTATAATTAGTGTTATTTACCGCGTGAAATTAATCAGTTCAATTAGAAATTTTAACTCAAAAGATACTATCAATAAGTGAATTAATTCAATAAACATTTTAGATCTTTTGTTAATATTATTTATTGCAATTTTCTCAAATAATAACTTGGAGATCAAGTTAGGGATTTTCCGCTGCTTAAGTTGGTAGCTCCTTGATTTGAAGTATTTTGGAAATACAGGTTAGAAACAACCTTCACAATTCAATCATTTGTTACATACGTACTTAAGGGATGAAAAAATCACAAATAATTTAATACATTATCAAAAAATTATTGTACATTTGATTTATAGCGGTTTGGTATTGGATTACTCCATAAATATTTACGTGACAAATTATTTAATAAAATCTCCCGCTCATAATTAGTTATTCTCATCAAAATATAAATAAATTTTTCATCCCTTAAAACTATTTTTTTAGAAAATCCAAAAACACCTAAACCTTATTTTTCTTTGCTCTAACAAATGACGTGATTTTTATGAAAATCGCATAATGCAATAATTTTTTATAGAGGATCAAAGTCTTTCAAGGGGTGCTTTACACCCTTATAACAGGGGTAGGTGGCATCTAAAAGTGTGTATTTTCATTATTTGATATCAGGAATAATGTAAAATTGGTTTGGTATTGATTGCTATCGTCCTTATTTGCAAAACTACATAACCACCCGGATTTTGACGAATATTTGAGGGCTCTTTTCACCCTTTGAAACGAAATAATGGCCGCCAGAAAAAATATGCATCAATTATTTTTGGATGGACAACAACATATTAAAAGAGCAAAAAATCGGAGTTTTACACTTGTTCGAAAAAGGTTAGGCATTCTACTAAATGACGGATTTTACACTACGCCGCCGACATATGAAATCATTTGATTTTCATTAATTATTTGGTTTTTGTTCTCGTTTGTAGATGATCGATTGGGACGAACATCAACGTGTATGTTCACAAATTGTGGAATTATAATTTGCATATAATTGTTTACGATTTTTATTCTCACCTCTTTATTTTGAACACTTTTATCAAATTTATTTTTTATGTTGAATCATTATTGAATTGCGAAATTCGCGTTAGTTTTTTTTACGAAATATAAGAATTTCTGAAAAAAAAAATTCAAAAGAAGTTAGTGATTTTGTGTTGCCATTTTGTAATTTGTAATGATAACCAAAGTTAATGTTAAGTGTTGTTTTTAGATGTGATAATGTTTGAATGTAGTGTTGAAATTTTTATCGCCAAAAGGTGGTGATGCACAACATTGCAATTTATATATTTATACAGAGGCGGCAAATAGAATAGGCACAAGATCAGTCATATGCCTTCAAATTTGTTTACATCGACAAATTTTCGTACATAGTACAAATAGTCTCTTCTATTCGCCATCACTGTATATAGAGTGTGTGAGTACCAATGTTAAGTCACTAATCCACTAAAGTCACGTTTGTCTTTTGCTGTTTGATACGATCTCGGTTTTGTACGTCGATTTTAAGTTTTAGATTTTGAAACATTGAGAGTTTTGGCCGTGTAGTATTTTAAATGGGGACCACCATAAACAGAGCTGCCAATTTTCTTCCTGTAGCTGAAAATCATGCTCAAAACAACACCATCAGTGGTCATTTTTCTCTCGAAGAGCTAAAGTGGAAGCCATTCCCACCCAATTGGGATAATCAGAGTTGCGTCCAAAAACGTTCCTATAAAAAAAAAATTGAAATACTCAGGACCGTATTTGGAAAATTCTGAACTTAATGAGCGTAAAGTTAAAACTACTTTAATTCGCTATGGTGCTAAATCCGGGCCCGAGTACTTAATTTTTCAATACGGAAATACCGCTAAAAGTATTGCCAATCGGCGCTTGACTTAAGAATTGTTAGTTTGCGTTTTTCTTTTTTTTTTTTGTTTCACTGAAAGTACTTGCATTTTTTACGGTTTAAAATGATCAAAATTGTGCCAGACTGAATCGCCTGAAAGCGGTAAGTGTGATCAGTGTTCCGCAACCTTTGGTGCTCACCGACCGTAAAATGGTAGGGCGAGATATTTACATAAATGTCCCTTTAATCGCGACCCATCTTTGAATTGCCACGACACAATTGGGTCGCGTTCCAATTGTTGCGAACCGCTGGTTTGGGTCACCATAAACCGTAAACAATAATGCTTCATTATTTTATGGTTTTAGAAATTTATTGGAGACATATCAAAAGAAAAATTTTTTGTATTTAGTATTCTAGAAATATACATTGACTGAAAGATTATTTATCAAATGCAACAAAAATTAAGGTTTTCATAATTTACTTTAATGTTAAGCTTTTGTAAAAGTATGAAAATGATACTTTATTTTTGTTTTAAATTATATATTTTTTGTTAATTTTCTTCAAATAAACATTTTCTAAAATTGTAATTTGTTGTAATTGTAGCCTCGAAAGGATTCCCCAAAATTGACAGAAATACCAACATCAAATGTAATGTCCCTGAAGCGTCCTCCTTGTCAGTTTAGCCAACAAAACGGACTAAAAATCTCCCGACAAAGTTCATTTTTCATCGTTTCAATTGGATTAAAGGTGCGGCTCTTATGCAAAAGATAATAAAACCTTTATGAACTGAAAATATAGTAAATCCACGCCTTGAGTTTGTAATTTCAAATGTCATTAATTACGCAATGAAAAGTAGAGCTTACAAAAGAATCGTCTGCTTTTTTAAACAAATCACAAGTTCAAAAGTACACGAAAACTATCTCCAAATAAACAAATGAATCGGTTAAAATGCACTAAATCATCAATAATACACAGTATTTTGGGGTTAATTTTTTGAAAGTGCCGCTTCAATGTGTAAACAATCGCGTAGCGTTTTATTGTCTCAGGTGTGCCAACATACATTGAAAGTTACTATTATAATTATAATAGTAACTTTTAATAGGTAATATTTTATTTTTAAAAAGAAAATATTACATTTGATATCACTTAATTTTTGTTTTAAATAGATTTACCGAAAATTAAGCGATTTTTATCTTAATTTTAAATACCGAATTCAAATTATAAATAAATTCGACATTAGCACCAACCTACCAAAGACAAATCCCCTAGATTTAGAGATTAGCTTATTTCGCGATAATTATCAAATAAATTATAAGACGAAATAAGAATTAACCTCGCTTTTATCAGATCAAATACAATAAAAACAGCTTTAAAGCTAATAAATCTAATAATATTCCGCTAAACGATTGTAAATTAATTGAAATGATGTAGAGGTTAAACCCATCTCTACCGTGACATTTGACGTAATGTACGGTGGCGATTTTTAATTTTCCTAAAGGGAAAATTTCACAGAAAAACCACCGAAAATTGCACCAATTCGTGTGTATCAATAGCGTAACATCAATACAGGTATTTCGCATTCAATTGTTTAATCAACGACTTAACGAATTTTCCTAGTTGCAACAACATAACCTCAAATTTCTCATTATATAATTATCTGTTATTGTTTTTATATTTTCGATCATTTATTATTACAGGAATCATGTTACGTACAACCGTCAATCGATTATTGAACACAACCAAAACAAATCATGTACTATTATTGGCACGAACATCCGCATCGGCTGTTACCAATCAACCGCAAAAGATCGAAGTCTTCATCGACGACAAACCCGTACTCGTCGAACCCGGCACAACCGTTCTACAAGCCGCCGCTATGATCGGCATCGAAATACCGCGGTTCTGTTACCACGAACGTTTAGCAGTCGCCGGTAATTGTCGTATGTGTCTGGTTGAAGTTGAGAAATCCCCGAAACCGGTAGCCGCCTGTGCAATGCCCGTAATGAAGGGTTGGCGTATCAAAACCGATTCGGAGATGACACGACGGGCCCGTGAAGGCGTCATGGAATTCCTGCTGGTCAACCATCCACTAGATTGCCCCATTTGCGACCAGGGCGGTGAATGCGATCTACAAGATCAGAGTATGGCGTTCGGTTCGGATCGTAGCCGATTCACAGATATCGAATTCAGTGGTAAACGTGCCGTTGAAGATAAAGATATTGGACCTTTAATAAAAACCGTGATGACACGTTGTATACATTGTACGCGTTGTATACGATTCGCGTCCGAAGTCGCTGGGGTTGATGATTTAGGTACAACTGGCCGTGGTTCGGGTATGGAGATCGGTACTTATGTACAGAAATTCTTTTTGTCGGAATTGAGTGGCAATGTGATCGATTTATGTCCAGTTGGTGCACTAACTAGTAAACCGTACAGTTTCACGGCACGTCCGTGGGAGATCCGTAAGATCGATTCGATCGATGTTTTGGATGCGATCGGTTCGAATATCGTTGTATCGACACGTACCGGAGAAGTATTACGTATTATGCCGCGTACCAATGAGGAGATCAACGAGGAATGGTTATCGGATAAGGCACGTTTCAGTTATGATGGTTTGAAACGACAACGTTTAGTTACACCAATGGTACGTGATCGTACTACAAACGAATTAGTGGCGTGCGATTGGGAAACGGCTCTATTAACCGTTGGTAAAGTGTTGAAACAGAATAATCGTAATATTGCCGGTATTGTTGGTGGTTTAGTTGATGCGGAAGCTTTGGTGGCTCTTAAAGATCTATTCAATCGTTTAGGTACGGAATTATTGTGTACCGAACAAAAATTCCCATTAGATGGTGCTGGTATTGATTTCCGTTCGAATTATCTATTAAATACACGGATCGCTGGTGTTGAAGAAGCTGATTTTGTTCTGTTAGTTGGTACGAATCCACGATTCGAAGCACCATTATTGAATTCACGTTTACGTAAAGCTTTCATACATAACGAAACGAATATTGCATTGATTGGTAGTGAAGTTGATTTAACTTATGATTATAATTATTTAGGTAATAATCCGAAAGTATTAGAAGAGATTATAGCCAATAACCATCATCCGATTGCTAAACAATTGAAATCCGCTAAGAAACCATTGATTATTATCGGTGCTGAAACATTAGAACGTCCCGATGGTGGTGTGATTCTTGGTAGTTGTCAAACATTAGCTTTAGCATTGTTGAAAGATAAAAATTGGAAGATTTTGAATGTTTTACATAAAGTTGCAAGTCAAGTGGCAGCTTTAGATCTGGGTTATACACCGGGTATTGAAAAGATACAAAAACAATTTGATAAATTAAAAGTTTTCTATCTATTGGGTGCTGGTGATGATGATGAATTACTACCATTCAATAATAATGATAATAATAAAGATAAATTTATTATCTATCAAGGTCATCATGGTGATAATGGTGCACAGATAGCTGATGTAATATTACCGGGTTGTGCATATACTGAGAAACAGGGTACTTATGTGAATACAGAAGGACGGTCACAACAGACATTACCAGCTGTAACGCCACCGGGTTTGGCACGTGTTGATTGGAAGATACTACGTGCACTATCTGAAGTTGTTGGTTGTAAATTACCATATGATACATTAGATGAGATACGGAATCGTTTAGATGAGATTGCACCACATTTAACACGTTATGGTAATGCTGAGAATGCTAATTATTTTAAAGAAGCTGAACAATTGGCAAAGGTAGGAAACAGTCTTTATTTTTATGGGGGTTTTCAGTTGTTATCCATGTGTATTAACAAAAGAAAACAACAACACACAAACAGGCATATACAGTGTTGGCACTTTATCCAAGTATTGGTGTTTGATAGCGTTCTAGTTGTATCATAAATAAAATTGCTTAATTGAGATGCCACCACTGTGTAAAAGTGTGGTTTAAAGTGGATTATTATATCATTCACTACTTTTTTTGCTATTGCATCAAATTATATACAGTGTTGGTATTTTATACAAGCATAGTCTAGGAAGTATTGGCGTTTGATAGTGTTGTAGTTGTAACATAAATAAAATTGCTTAATTGAAATGCCACCACTGTATAAAAGTGTGGTTTTGAGTGGGTTATTATAGCATTCGCCACTTTTCTTTTGTTGTGGCGTCAAATTATATACAGTGTTGGCATTTGATCCTAGCATATTCTAGGAAGTATTGGCGTTTGATAGTGTTGTAGTTGTACAATAAATAAAATTGCCTAATTGAAATACCACCACTGTATAAAAGTGTGATTGAATGTGGGTTATTATTTAATTCACCGCTTTTTTCCCCCCGATGTGGCATCAAATTATATACAGTATTGGCATTTTATCCAAGCATAGGAAGTATTGGCGTTTGATAATAAAATAAATAAAATTACTTAATTGAAATGCCACCGAAAGTGTGGTTTCAAAGGGGTTATTATATCATTCAACACTTTTTTTTTGCTGTGACATCAAATTATATACAGTGTTGGCATTTTATCCAAGCGTTTTCTAGGAAGTATTGGCGTTTGATAATGTTGTAGTTGTCACATAAATAAAATTGAGTAATTGAAATGCCACCACTGTGTAAAAGTGTGGTTTAAAGTGGGTTATTATATCATTCAACACTTTTTCTTGTTATGGCATCAAATTATATACAGTGTTGGCATTTTATCCAAGCGTATTCTAGGAAGTATTGGCGTTTGATAGCGTTGTAGTTGTACAATAAATAAAATTGCTTGATTGAAATGCCACCATTGTGTACAAGTGTGGTTTAAAGTGGGTTATTATATCATTCACCACCTTTTTTGCGATGGAATCAAATTTTATACAATGTTGGCATTTTATCCAAGCGTATTCTAGGAAGTATTGGTGTTTGATAGTGTTGTAGTTTTAACATAAATAAAATTGCTTAATTGAAATGGCACCACTGTATAAAAGTGTGGTGTAAAATTTTGTTATGGCATCAAATTATATACAATGTTGGCATTTTATCCAAGCGTACTCTAGGAAGTATTGATAGCGTTGTAGTTGTACAATAAATAAAATTGCTTATTTGAAATGCCACCACTGTGTAAAAGTGTGGTTTAAAGTGGGTTATTATATTATTCACCACTTTTTTCTTGTTGGCATCAAATCCTATACAGTGTTGGCATTTTATCTACGTATAGAGAAACAATTTAAGTATAGGAACAGGATTATGTTAAACTATTTGATAGATTGTGGTTGTATCTTTGTCTACGAATATACAGGGTGCTTTTCCTAACTATTGATAGTGGCACAGAGCTTGTTATATTTTTTGTTCAAATACACTGAAGTTAAGTGTAACTAAAGAAGCTATTTTTATTTATAGAGGAACAAATAGAAGGTTCCACACGAATATCCATAGTTAGAATAGACACCCCGTACATATAGAAGTAGACACGTTTTGTTCTTTTAATTGAGCTGAAAAGAGCTTATTTTATGAGGAAATAAGTGTATTCGACAAGGATAACACATGCTAGAGAAAAATATGCTATTTTTTTGTTCTTCGATAAGTTAGAATAAGATAAAGACAATTATTATTATTACTTCTATACTCGACAAAGATACCTGATATTAATAATCTATCTCTTTTTAATGCACGTAAAGATGTTAGGACTTATTTTGTATGCACTTAGATAGTATGCCGTTGCTGTATATGCCATTATTTATTTATACAACAAATCGTTTAACACACTGACTACCAACTCCAAATTAAGAGTGTATACGGTAATGCTCACAAAACGTAGAATGCCTTCTCTAATAATAGAGGCATGTTATGTGTTTTGTGGGCCTTACTGTATATGACTTATCACCACATGTTGATTTGATTGCAGATGAGTGGAAAGAGTTTGAATCAGAGTGCACCCATCGATGTGAAACTGAAAGAATTACAAGATTTCTATATGACTGATACGATAAGTCGCGCC
This sequence comes from Epicauta chinensis, assembly GCA_021725515.1. Taxonomy (NCBI): domain Eukaryota; kingdom Metazoa; phylum Arthropoda; class Insecta; order Coleoptera; family Meloidae; genus Epicauta; species Epicauta chinensis. The sequence continues at coordinate 89,211 of JAEDXX010000157.1, read as the reverse complement.
TCATCGACAATGGCGAAATGTGTACAAGCTGTCATCAAACAGAAACAATCCAATTATTAAAGAGGTAATAGTAGTTTAAATACAATTTATAATAAATAATAAGTTGTATTTTTTAATTGCTAAATTTGTTGAAAAAAATGATTTATTTGTAAATATCCAAAAAAAAATTAATTAAATTAAATTAAATAATTACATCTTTCTCTAAACCGAAAGCGTACAGTACACATGAATTTTCTAAATCATCATCAATAATAGCACCGATTTCCATTAAATTACATTCACTTACATCGAATTGATAACAATAAATTGATAAATTCACATCATCATTTAATAAATATTCATAATTCTGTTTAATATAATTGATTAATTGTTGATTTTGTGTTGGTAGAATTTCTAATTTTGTTGTATTATTAATTGGATCATCTTTATTATAATTTAAACAATTTATTAATCGTAACGTATTATTACGATTAATTGTTAATAATTTTATTGTTAATTTAATTGGTTTATTAATTAGATAGAATAATAAGATTTGTCCATTTAATATTAAATCACATAGAAATAATCGATGTACATAACAATCGGTTTTACTTAGAAATTCTTTTGTTATCAAACAACGTACACCTTTTATTGGATAATAACATTGTAAACAGTTGCATTTATTCGCTAATGTTGGTATATTTTTATAATCATCATTTGTGATCAGTTCGTTTGGTAATAATTTCGGATGTTTGATTTTCGATAGTTGTTGGTGTTGGGCGAACACATTATAAATCATCTGAAACAATTACAGTTCGTTATTAATCAGGCACTAGGGTACTCGACTTTTAGGGGTGCTCAACTTTTAAGTTCTACGAACCCCTTTGAACGAAGCAATAAATCGTCGAACACCACAAAAATGTTTGGATACACCCCAAGCGAACAAACGGACCTCCTGAAATCGTTCCAGAAGTCCCCGGTTAATAGCTCGTGGAGTAGAGGATCAGATTCACCGCAATGAGCGTTTTCACGCGATCCTTTGGATTTGTAATCACAAATTGCAAATCCAAAAACAAATCCGTTGCAATCGCAACGGATCTGATCTTACAAGGAAACTATACGAGGTGCCCGACTCCGATCTTTTTTGCTCTTTTGATATGTTGTGGTGCATCCAAAAATAAGTGACGCATTTTTTTTAGCGGCCCTTATTGCGTTTTAAAGGGTGAAAAGGGCCCTCAAAGATTTGTCAAAATCGGGGTGGTTATGTAGTTTTACCCCCTTATAACAGGGGTAGATGCTATCTAAAAGTGTGTATTTTTATTATTTGATATCAGGAATAACGTAAATGTGGTTTGGTACTGATAGCTATCGTCCTTATATGCAAAACTGCCCTTTAGGGTAAGTGATTGTGTTTGTGTATCGTCGGCGGCATACTATAAAATCCGTCATTTAGTAGAATGTCTTTTGCTAAAGTGACTTTATCGAGCAAAGGGTTACTAGATTTGACAGATGTCTCGTTAAACAAAGTACGTAATCCCAAGAAAGTAAGCGAACCTATGGACAAAAAGAATGAAATCCCTAAAAATATCATTATATTCGAGCCTACCAACTTAAATCTATCAACCCTTTGGTTAGCAAATTTTGTATTGCAAGGAAACTGTCCGACTTCGTTTTTTTTTCGCTTTTGATATGTTGTGGTCCATACAAAAATAAGTGATGCTTATGTTTTTTTTGTTATTTCGTTTTAAGGGGTGAAATGTACCCTCAAATATTCGTCAAAATCCGAGTGGTTAGGTAGTTTTGCATATAAGGACGATAGCAATCAGTACCAAACCACCTTTACGTTATTCCTGATATCAAATAATAAACATACACACTCTCAGATACCACCTACCCCTATTATAAGGTGGTAATCCACCCCTTGAAAAACTTTAATCCTCAATTAAAAATTATTGCATTATCCGATTTTAATGAAAATAACGCCATTTGTTAGAGCAAAGAAAAATAAAGTTTACCTGTTTTTGGATTTTTTGAAGAAAACAGTTTTAAGGTATGAAAAATTATTTTTATATTTTGATGACAATAACTGATTATAAGTGGGAGATTTTGTTAAATTATTTGTCAAGTGTATATTTATTCAACAATCCAACAGCAAAACGTTATAGATCAAATATATAATCATTTTTACATAATATATTAAATATAAGTATAATTTTTCCACCCTCGAAATTGGTAATAGAATTGTGACGATTATCCTAACCTTCAAATATACACACATCATATATGAATAAATAAAATACTACAAATCAAGGGACAGCCAACCTTAGCCTCAAAAAATCCCAAATTTAACCTTGAAATTAATTTTCCAAAAGATTATAATTAGTGTTATTTACCGCGTGAAATTAATCAGTTCAATTAGAAATTTTAACTCAAAAGATACTATCAATAAGTAAATTAATTCAATAAACGTTTTAGATCTTTTGTTAATATTATTTATTGCAATTTTCTAAAATAATAACTTGGAGATCAAGTTAGGGATTTTCCGCTACTTAGGTTGGTAGCTCCTTGAAGTATTTTGGAAATACAGGTTAGAAACAACCTTCACAATTCATTCATTTGTTACGTACGTACTTAAGGGATGAAAAAATCACAAATAATTTAATACATTATCAAAAAATTATTGTACATTTGATTTATAGCGGTTTGGTATTGGATTACTCCATAAATATTTACGTGACAAATTATTTAATAAAACCTCCCGCTTAGAATCAGTCATTCTCATCAAAATATAAATAAATTTTTCATCCCTTAAAACTATTTTTTCAGAAAATCCAAAAACACCTAAACCTTATTTTTCTTTGCTCTAACAAATGACGTGATTTTTATGAAAATCGCATAATGCAATAATTTTTTATAGAGGATCAAAGTCTTTCAAGGGATGCTTTATCCCCTTATAATAGGGGTAGGTGGCATCTAAAACTGTGTATTTTCATTATTTGATATTACGAATATAGTAAAATTGGTTTGGTACTAATTACTAGCGTCCTTATATGCAAAACTACATAACCACCCTGATTTTGACGAATATTTGAGGGCCCTTTTCACCCCTTAAAACGCATTAAGGGCCGCTAAAAAAAATATGCATCACTTATTTTTGGATGGACAACAACATATCAAAAGCGCAAAAAAATCGGAATCGGACACCTCGATTAGTTTCCTTGTTATATTCTGCCCAAAAATTAGGTATAAAATTTCAAATTGCAGATGATAGGTTATAGGCAACTTAATGTATGAAAAGTCCCCAACTTTTACATGTTTACATGAAAGAAAAAGAACATTATATAGTGGCACTCCTGTTTGAATAAAACCCTACGCATTTGTTTACATAATTTTCTGTTAATTTTTCAATATTAACCCTAAATTTAGATATTTTATATTTCTTTGGAGATTGTGAAATCCCTTTCGAATCAATTTTCTGTTTAAAATAATAAAGATTTTAAATTTTAGGAATCTTAATAGAGGAACTATTTATCGTTGCGTTGTTGCATTTCTGTCATTTGAAATTTTATACTTAATTTTTTGACGGCGTATAACGTATTGTAATTGTGAATAATTTGAAACCGTACCTGATTGGTGCCGGTGAAGAAACTCGTCCGGAAAAACTCCTGTATCGGATGCGTATACAAATACGGCCATAAACTATTCCAAAAGGCACAATCTCGATTTATATAGTATTCGAAAAATTCCTGATCAGTAACAGTTGATTGTTGTTTCAATAGTGTTTCATGTGTCCAACCGGGTGCAAATAATGCCATCGATAAATGATAACGTCGTATAATCTGTGCTGCTTTATAACAATTGAAATTACCACCCCCGTACGTATTACGACCGAACACATCAATACCCACATAAACATCATTCAAACGATGTTTGGCATAATCACACGTCCGTTTGATATTCTCCAAATTCCACACATAATTCAAAAAGATACCATCACAATTATCAAAGAAATACTTGTTGTTTTGATTCAATTCATTCTGCCATTTCAATTCACCAGTCTCAATGATACTATCATACCAAATCACCAAACTATCCGGATTCAATTCGTGTACCTTGATTGTTAGATACGAAACGAATCGTTTTAATAGATCAGTATTTTTCATTGGATTCTCGATATTCAATAACCAACCGTCGAATTTGAACAATTTCGTGATTTGCACCAATGATGTAGCGAAAATACGCATCGTATCCTCATCTTTAAAGATCTTCTCGCAGATCTTCTCACCCTGATCGAATTCGGTGATTAATGTACCCAGAATCTTACAACCGTTCCGATGGGCCGTATTCAACCAACACAACGGCGGTATTGTTATCAGATAATGACTGAAATATACGAAAATATCGATATGATTCCAATGATAAAACGAATACAAATTGCCAACATTCGTACTCGATAGAAACCTAAAAAATACGCAATTTTAACAATTATCATTGCTGATAAAACAACGTTTACCTGTCCTCCAGGTAGCCACCTTTATAGTCGTGACAGACGAGCGTTTTCGGTATGCAACGACGATCTAAACGTTTCTGTGGCCGATAATTTTTGATGTCCACATGACAATCGTTGATCACATTCGGATAAACGTTGTCGCTGCGTTTTTGTAACGGTAGAATACGTTCCAACCATACCGGTGGATTATCGATGATATCATTGATATCATCCAATACTGTAATTGGGAATGATTCGTTGTTAAAATCGAACGATTTCATTTTTTTCGCATCTGGTGGTCCATCACCGGTTTCTTTCACATCTACAACACAAATACTAGAATTTAACAATTAAACAATAAAAAACAACCAACCACTAGATTCCATTGTGTTTGCTGTTCAATCCAACGCTATGTATACTTATCGTAATTGTTTATAAGAACGGAAATAGGAAGTCCGTTAATTACAATTTTTTTTTTGTTGTGATAAGTAATGTTGGTTTGATAATTGTAATAGAAAAATGCGTTTTCCGTTTATTGTTTATCAATTATGTAATCGCGTTATTTTCAATTGTGAAAAAAATCAATTTTTATAATTCTAACCTGAATTTTTAGGTTATGTTATAATTACCGGTTTTGATTGGCTATAATCGGCGGCAAATTCAAATTAATTACACTGTTTAATGATAATTGGGATAACAATTGTTTTTTATTCATAGTTAATTAGTAATTATTACTGTATTCTTTTGTAGAAATTGTAATTGTTAGGTTATGTAAAAATTCTCGTTTCTCATTGGCTGGAGAAGGCGCTAAATTTGAACAATTTCAACAATATAATTAGAAATAATCCCAATAATTTTATAAATTATAGTAAAACCGTTAGGAATTTGCCTCTAAAACCCATTATCTGTGATAATTGATAATTTCTAAATCTTACCTTATCATTATTAGGTTATGTTTGTAATTACCGATTTTGATTGGCTATAATCGGCGGCAAATTCAAATTAATTACACTGTTTAATAATTGGGATAGCAAATTGTTTTTTATCCATTGTTAATTAGTAATTATTACCGTATTCTTTTGTAGAAATTGTAATTGTTAGGTTATGTAAAAATTCTCGTTTCTCATTGGCTGTAGAAGGCGCTAAATTTGAACAATTTCAACAATATAATTAGAATTAATCCTAATTATTCTATAAATTATAGTAAAACCGTTAGGAATTCGTCACTAAATCCGTGAAAATCGGTAATTTCCAAATCTTACCTTAATTTTGAAGGTTATGGTTAAGATTCACGATTCTGATTGGTTAGAACACGCGCTAAATTCAAATCGTACGTGTTGAATTTGTGGGATACGCATCAAAATTGATTAGATATACGACAATTCGTAGTAAATAATTGATAATAATCACAAAGATCCAAATCCGTTCATTATTTATTGCTTAACTATAAATAATATTAATTTTATCAACTTATAGGTTATGTTCGAGCACCTTTATCCTGATTGGCTATAATCTGCGGCAAATTCAAATTAATTACAATTTTTAATGACAATTGCGATAGCAATTGTTTTTTATTCATTGTTAATTAGTAATTATCACTGTATTTTTTTGTAGAAATTGTAATTGTTAGGTTATGTAAATATTCTCGTTTCTCATTGGCTGTAGAAGGCGCTAAATTTGAACAATTTCAACAATATAATTAGAAGTAATCCTAATTATTATATAAATTATAGTAAAACCGTTAGGAATTCGTCACTAAATCCGTGAAAATTGCGAATATCTAAATCTTACCTCAATTTTGAAGGTTATGGTTAAGATTCACGATTCTGATTGGTTAGAACACGCGCTAAATTCACGTGTTGAATTTGTAGGATACGCTTCAAAATTGATTAGATATACGACAATTTATGATAATAACTGATAATAATCACAAAGATCTAAATCCGTTCATTATTTATTGCTTTTTACTATAAATTAAATAATTTTTATCAATTTAGAGGTTAGGTCCGAGCACCTTGATCCTGATTGGCTGGAAGAGGCGCCTAATTCAAATCAAACTATCCATTTTTTGAGTAATTTTATTATAAACGAATGATAAATTATTAAATAAAAGTAGCACCGTCTTCTTATCACTGTATCGTAACAGAACTGCGGCCTACTTTGAAGATTTTACAAAGAAAAAATTAATACTCATCTCTCTCTCTTTCTCTCACACGCACACACACAAAATCGTCTCAATTTTCCGGCTAATTAGCGGTAACCGTAGGCGGTGTTACAGTTGTATTCGTATCATTATTCACATGATTGCCTTCAACGCACTTCCATAAACCGTACGTTTTACCAATCGTGGTCTGCCACAATCGTAACGTGCCATCTTCTGAGCCGGACGCGTACAATTCACCATCTGGCGAGAATCGGATACAATGTACCGGCCCGAAATGGCCCTTTGATGATTCTACAAAACAATTTCGAATATATTGATTCCTTTCTGGTGTACAGGGTGGCCCATTTTCGATGGTTTTGCAGGGTATCTCCTATAAGGAGTCTACTCAAATAGTGTAATTAGATTTTTGCTATTTTCTTTTGTTTTCGAGTTATTTCCGGTTTTTGGCGATTTCGAAGATGCCTCATATCTCGTAGGCTATCAAAAAAGTTCATTTTCTTTTCATTGTTTTCAATGTAGTTTTTAAAGCTGATTCTATTTAGCTAATTAGATTTTCTCTAGCTTTCACCGTTTTCGATTTATAACACAAACTTATGTTTTTTTAAATTGAACATATATTTAATCTATTGCTCATTAAATTGCTTATTTTTTTCTGATTTCAAATATATATGGTTTGCTATAGTTATTTTCAAAAATGTGAGAGTTATTTGAAAAATTTCGATTTCGAAGGGAAAAATTCCTAAAATCATATTCGAAAAGACTTTAGAGTGCTATGAAACAATTGTTTTTTAGCTTGTCAACGAACTATTATTTTGGTTGCTATTTATTTATTCTTTTGTTTTCTTATTTTGCAACAGGTAAAATTTGTTTCATGGCACTCTAAAGTCCTTTCGAGTATAATTTTTGTAATCACTACTTGCGTAATCGAAATTTTCAAAATAACTCCCGCATTTTTGATAATAACTATATCAAACTATATATATTTGGAATCAGAAAAAAATAAGCAATTTAATTAGTGATAAATTAAATATATGTTCCATTTAAAAAAACATAAGTTTGTGTTATAACTCAAAAACGGTGAAAGCTAGAGAAAATATAATTAGCCAAATGAAATGAGCTTTAAAAACTGCACAAGAAACAGTAGAAAAAGTATCGACTTTTCCAAAATTCTACGAGATATAAGGCATCTTCGAAATCTCGAAAAAACGAAAAACCGGAAATAACTCGAAAACAAAAGAACTATCCATTATTTTGTACAATCTCCTGCAAAACCATCGAAAATGGTCCACCCCGTACACAATGAAATCTTACCAATCTCTTGACCTGTGATATAATCGAATTTGTAGACTTTAAAATCATCACCACCCGCCACAAAAACGCTTTTATCCGGATGTAAAGATGCTGAATTCACAATACACGGTACGGTGAATTCATTGATTTTATTTAATGTTTCCGAATCCAAGAATACCACATGATTTGAATGGGTAACAGTCAAAACGGTACCATCACGTGACACTTCCAGACTATTCGGTATTGATGTGAAATCTAAACGTTGTACAACCTGTCCAGTTTTACGATCCCATACACGTAACGTTTTATCATCAGCACACGATACTAAATGCGTATCGTTGCGGAAGAATAGAGCGTGTTTGATGCCGGCCGTGTGTCCATTGAAGATTTCCGGATCTACAATCAATCGATTTACTCCAAAAAAAAACAGTTACAATTTTATATTAAAACCGCTTACTAGCATCGGGACGATTTAAATCGTAAATTCTAACTAATTTCTCATTACTACCAGTAACTAATAATCCACTATCATTTGAGAAATTGACGCTTTTCACAATATGATTGTGTTGGAATGAATGCAATTCTTCACCGCTAACAGCATCCCATACTTTACCGGTAAAATCGGCTGCACCGCTGGCCGCACGTTTCGCCTGCTTGTTCAATGCCACACCCCAAACAGCCCCCTTATGGCCTTCGAATGTACCAATCCAATCGCCGGTATCGCCGTGTCGTAGCATTGGTTTTCCATCTGACCGAAAAAAACAAAAAGAGAAAAAGGTCAAAACGACGATTAACCTTGATTTCGTTGAATTATTCAACAAACAATAACACATTGTAAATCAGGCCAAGGTGGTTGGTTTTTTTTTCTTTCAACTTTTTACCTTTACAGGCTGAAATTAGAAAGTAACTCTGGTCGGTTATGTCGCTGAAATCGAGATGGACAACGGGCCGTGTGTGGCCGCTGCACGTCAATGGGATCTGTCGTAGATTTGCCATTTTTTTCTAGCCAATATGTTGGGGTCTTTGTGATTGTCTTTGTAGGTCTTGTTCTACTTCTTCGTCTTCTTCTGTAACACTTGGAATTTAATAATTGTTAACTGTATTAATTAACGGAAATGTTTGAGAAAATAATAATTGGAGACTCGCACACGCACTCATACAAAAGAAAAACCAAATTTTTTTCAGATACAACACACGAAAACATGAAACTGATAAGGTGATGAAATGATTACAAAATGACAGATGACAGACTTGAAGGATTCTAGAGGATTTTGTTGAAAACAGTATAGCCAACATTAATCCCCCAGAAATAAACCATTTATAGTCGGACTAAAAAATAGAGATTTTGCTTATACAATGACTTTTTGCATTTAAATATAATCGATGGGATAATTACTGATTTTTCTTTAAAAAGAAAAGCCAAATTTTTTCCAGATACAACACACAAAAACATTAAACTGATAAATGATTAAAAAAAATGACAATTTGAAGGATTCTAAGGGATTTTATCGAAGACAGTATAGCCAACATTAATCTCCCAAAATCAAACCTTTTATAGTCGGACTAAAGAAATAGAGATTTTGCTTATATCTATGACTTTTTGCATTTAAATATAATCGATGGGATAATTATGGATTTTTCTTTAAAAAGAAGAATCCAATTTTTTTCCAGACACCACATAAAAACATGAAACTGATAAGGTTAAAAAATGACAGATTTGAAGGATTCTAGGGGATTTTGTTGAAGTCAGTATAGCCAACATTAATCCCCCAGAAATAAACCATTTATAGTCGGACTAAAAAATAGAGATTTTGCTCATAACAATCACTTTTTGCATTTAAATGTAATCGACGGAATAATTGATTTCTCTTAAAAAAAACCAATTTTTTCCAGATACAACATACAAAAACCTGAAACTAATAAGGTGATGAAATGGTTAAAAAATGACAATTTGAAGGATTCTAGGGGATTTTGTCGAAGACAGAATAGCCAACATTAATCTGCCAGAATTAAACCATTTATAGTCGGACTAAAAAATAGAGATTTTGCTTATAATGATGACTTTTTGCATTTAAATATAATCGATGGGATAATTATTGATTATTTTTTAAAACGAAAAACCAATTTTTTCTGTATACAACACACAAAAACATTAAACTTATAAGGTGATGAAATGGTTACAAAATGTCAGATGACAGACTTGAGGGATTCTAGGGGATTTTGTCGAAGACAGTATAGCCAACATTAATCTGTCAGAATTAAACCATTTATAGAGATTTTGCTTATAACGATGACTTTTTGCATTTAAATATAATCGATGGGATAATTATTGATTATTTTTTAAAAAGAAAAACCATTTTTTTTCCAGATACAACACAAAAACATGAAACTGATAAGGTGATGAAATGGTTACAAAATGACAGATGGCAGACTTGAAGGATTCTAGGGGATTTTGTCGAAGACAGTATAGCCAACATTAATCTCCATGAATTAAACCATCTATAGTCGGACTAAAAAAATAGAGATTTCGGTTATTGACTTTTTGTATTTAAAATATAATAATGGGATAATTATTGATTTTTCTTAATATACGAAATATTTCCTTGCCTTAAAGCTTTTTAACTGTACTCAATTGGTGTTCAAGTACTCAAATTTATTAAACAATTTTGTTGGGCGTAAAAGACTGTTTGTGATGCATAAAATGATTGATTTCAATTTAAAAAAAAGCGAATGCCACCAGGACAAATACTAGAAGATTCGGTGCCAACAGTAGCATTTTAACAAATGTATAAATAAAGAGCGGATTTACAAAGTCAAGAGATATGGAGTATAGGCGAGCATTTTTTTGCTCGAATCCATTTCTCGATCATTCTCTCATCTTCACCATCATCTTTCTTTTGTTTCGCTCTAAAACAAGAGCCCACGACGGTTAGACTTTCGTTATTTTATAAAAGCTGAAAGAGTCTGTTTTAAATTTGAATTTCTCCAAGTCTTTCGTGAAATGAGTCGACTTCACTTGATCAGGTCCAGTTATGTTGCACTCCAGCCGCTCAGATTCAAAAGAAGAGAATCACTAAAAATTACTTGACTACGGAGTCCTAATTTTAAGCGCAAGTCTTAAGCTTCAGCCCTATTAACCTCATAGTAAATCAGTCGCTAGCAATACTGCTTCAAATCACTGTTAGGGTGTGAATATTTGTGCACTGGGCGTAGTAGTGATGAATAAAATGATTCGCGACCTTGAACAATCGCACAATGCAAAACTTTCATTCCTACCTGGAAGAAGTTGACGCTACTGTAGATTTTAACCGAATTAAAGATCTAATAGCGAGTAGTCAATTTATTCATCACAAAAGCCTGAAGTGACTTGATTTCAAAACACTGTGCACTTAAGAAAATCGGACAAAACAGCGTAAAAACTAGGTTTCTGTATTTTTTATTTGTTTTCTAATTATGGATAATTAGGGTGCGGAATTAATTTGGTCATGGTATCAAATTGTAAAAGAAAGCTGTTCCGAATTTTTTATTCCTTTCAGACATCCCCGCCACTCTCTATTTTCTTTGAATAATTTCGTCAACTTTCTCTACAATTTCTTCAATTATTAATCTCTATCAAAAACATATTTGCTATTTATTAAAAGACAATTATTGATAGTTCAAAGTTTCCACAATTAACGCAAGAAATGAAGATAATTGAACTCTATTATAAATACATTTTTATCATATATTGTTTTAACTCATTTTTTCCAATACAATTAGATATTGGCTTTCACTTTTTTTCCGCACAAAAACAACAATGATTCAGTGTCAATATTTTCAGTATCATATCGTCTAAAGTTGGGCGAACATGTTAGAAAAATTGGCAAAACTCCACAATTACTTCCACTTCAACAACAATAACAACAACGAAGAGGAGGAGGATGTGAAATGGTTGAAATTTCCCTACGAAATCACCGATATTGATCCGGCAACAAACCGAGAACTCCTCAAGAATTTCACAGGTAAATCACCATATAAATTGTTTTTTTTTTGGTTTCTTAATTGGTGAATGTAGGCGAACGTACTGGTTTCGTGCAAGTTGGCCCGAAAAAATGGTTCTTCCCCAACGCGTATCGCGCCAATGCTGAATCCTATTATAATTTTCAAGTGCGCCGCGACGACGTTTGGATTGTAACGTTTCCAAGATCGGGCACGACATGGACACAGGAAATGGTGTGGCTATTGGCAAACAATTTAGACTATCAAATGGCTACAGAGACACCGTTAGAGAATCGTTTCCCGTTTTTCGAGTAACAAACAATCTATTTTTTTTGTCGTTTTTTTTTTAAACCACTATTTCAGATTCAACACCTTCTTTCATCCGCAAGTCAAACAAGAATTAATCGAAATTAATAAAGATTCAAGCGAAAATTGTGAATTAATTGATGAAATCTCCAAACCAGCTGCGATAAATTTAACACAAACCAATCAGAGGCGTTTCATTAAGACACATCTACCGTTCGAATTACTACCACCGAATCTTTTACAAGTCGGTTGTAAAGTGATTTATGTGGCACGTAATCCGAAAGATGTAGCCGTATCTTTCTACCATTTGAATCGTTTGTTTCGTACACAAGGCTATTTGGGAGATTTTCCACAATACTGGCACTATTTCCGAAACAATCTACGTAAGACTAACTGTTCGAGGAATTGATTCGGCTTCTAATTTTTATCGGAATTGCAGAACCGTGGACACCGTACTGGGAACATATCAAACAAGGCTGGGATCGTAGATTTGAGGATAATCTCCTGTTTCTATTCTACGAAAATATGAGCAAGGTAGTTGTATTTAACACCAATCACGGACGACTGGCCAGATTTTTAACAATGTTAGCCGCGTGTTAGATGTGAAACGTCTTAGGTTAGAGATGAAGTTCATTTTTCTGCATTTCACTTATCTGAAAACAATATTCATATATGATTTAATGAAATTAATTAATTTATGAATACAAAAATCATAAATCGCAGTAGGCCAGGAAATTTTAGTGTCGCTCGTACAGAATAATGGATTGCTGCCCTACTTTTTTGAGACTACTCCAACGGTGTACTTAGATTTTTGCTATGTTCTTTTGTTTTCGAGTTATTTCCGGTTTTTCATTTTTTCGCGATTTCAAAAATGCCTCATATCTCGTAGGCTATCAAAAAAGTTCATTTTCTTTTCATTGTTTTCAATGTAGTTTTTAAAGCTGATTCTATTTAGCTAATTAGATTTTCTCTAGCTTTCACCGTTTTTGAGTTATAACACAAACTTATGTTTTTTTTTTAATGGAACATATATTTAATATATTGCCCATTAAACTGCTTATTTTTTTCTGATTTCAAATATATTTGGTTTGCTATAGTTATTTTCAAAAATGTGAGAGTTATTTGAAAAATTTCGATTTCGAAGGGAAAAATTCCGAAAATCATATTCGAAAAGACTTTAGAGTGCTATGAAACAATTGTTTTTTAGCTTGTCAACGAACTATTAATTTGGTTGCTATTTATTTATTCTTTTGTTTTCGTATTTTGCAATAAGTAAAATTTGTTTCATGGCACTCTAAAGTCCTTTCAAATATACTTTTTGTAATCGCTACTTGTGAAATCGAAATTTTCAAAATAACTACCTTATTTTTGTTAATAACTATAGCAAATATATTTGAAATCAGAAAAAAATAAGCAATTTAATGAGCAATACATTAAATATATGTTCCATTTAAAAAAACATAAGTTTGTGTTATAACTCAAAAACCGTGGAAGCTAGAGAAAATGTAATGAACCAAATGAAATGAGCTTTAAAAACTGCACAAGAAACAGTAGAAAAAATATCGACTTTTCCAAAAGTCCAAGAGATATAAGGCATCTTCGAAATCTCGAAAAAATGAGAAACCGGAAATAACTCGAAAACAATAGAACATATCAAAAATCTAATTGCACCATCTGACTAGTCTCGAAAAAGTAGGATAGGAATGTACTATCCACTATTTTGTACGAACTCTCCTTATAGGAGATACCCTGCAAAACCATCGAAAATGGGACACCCTGTACATCGATCAATAATACCACAGTTGGCAGAACTGACAGAGTATAAGCGACGCTATGGCAACGCTCCCACTCCTCCCCCTCAACAAACTGTTAGAGGGAAGTGTTTCCCCTCACGGCATCACGCTTTGAAAAAAATTTACTACCGTAGCGCGCCTAAAGAAGTTTCACTTAAAAAACTCCCAAATAGCGGCCAGTTCGATTCTGAAATCAACCATTTTTAACAATCGTAAATCACGGAAATTTCCCAACAGAATCTACAAGCTTCGATACGGCAAGTTGCGCGATTTCTCAACAAATCCTACACCGATACCGATTACCAACAATTAGAGAACCATTTAACGTTTGACAATTTCAAAAACAACAAATCCGTATGTTTAACAACATTGAAACATCTGAAAATCATCAATAACAATGGTGAATTCGTACGTAAAGGTAAAACAGGCGGTTGGAGGGATTATTTCGATGAAGCCTTAAATCAACAAGCCGATAAATGGATTGAGGAGAATACCCAAAGAATTGGAATAAAATTTCCGTAATATCTTCAAACGGAAACATTCTATTTGAATTGTTAAAATTTACAGAAAATAAATTATTTTTTGAAAAAAAAACTGTAACTAGTCTCGATAACAATATGCAAGAAATGACAAGTGCACGATCATTATTATCACTATTAATTGCAACTAACCGGAATTTTGATAGACTAATCACATTTTCATGGTATATCTGAAAAATTATCGAATTATATTGATGTGTAACTCAATAAATCCATATTACGACTCACTGTTTCGGATTTTACATTGTTGGATAGCCTCATTGAAACCCTGACATAATGTTAAATCGGATTGTGTCGAAGCACACTGTAAGAATTGTTTAATTTCCCAAGCACACGGTCCTTCAGGCTCATTAGATCCGTAATGCTGTTGTACGGGTTGTTGGGGTACTGCAGCTGCAACCGGTACTGGGGCACTCTCCGAACTACCACCGCCGCTAAACAGACCGGTGACAGCATGGCCTACAGTGTGGCCTATGGCCGAGCCCACAGCCACACCACCAGCAGTTGCGGCCATTTGTCCAAATAAACCCGGTTGTTGGGGTGCTGCCGGTGCTGGTGCTGGTGCCGGAGCCGGGGCGGTATGTTGTGGCGCCCTAGCCGGTAGAGTTGTCCTGAAATCAATACCGTCACATAACCTCACTTTTTATAAATTATTTAAAAAATAATAATTACCTAGGTGTAGGACTTGCAGAACGTCCACGTCGTGGCATTGTTTTCAATCACAAATAATTTTGTACACAATACAAGATGAAACACTTACGAATGTTTTATGGAATTACGTAAAATTCGCAAGATCACACGACTTTTGACAATGAATCGATGATTCTAGAATTTTGGCAACGTTCACATTTACCATCTCTATTTCCGCAGATATTCAACATGTATTAGAAAGAGATAGAAAACTCTATAATTAGCGTAGACTAGAGCGTAAATATGACGTCACGTGTACAAAGTCTATCTAATGCTACATACAGATGGAAATCTGCGTTACAAACAAATAACGTAATTAATTTAAAATTACTACAAAAAAATTTATATCTATTTATAAATAAACAAAAACGAAACACAATATTGTAGAATATTCTACTGATAATTATCTAAAAATTAACAAAGTACGCGTCGCGACAATAAGGCGGGATTCACACTGCGTAGTTTCTACGTTTCTATTTAAAAATTATGATATTCAGGTGGATTTTCGAATGATTCCGCATCATTACGATAACGATTCGTTGGTGGTGTTAAATAGATTTGTGATGGATTCTCATTTAGATCCGGTTGGAAATTGAATTGATCCATCATTGGATTTGTTTTCATTAAATTAAAATTGAACAATTTCAAATTCTTCTGATTCGAATTTAAGAATTCCTCAAATGTATCTGCATTCTTATCACTAAATATCGATACATCTATATTACTATTCGATGTAATTTGGCGTATTGGTAATTTATTTTTTTGTGCAGTTGCTGCTGTTGTTGCCATTGTTGTGGATTGTTTTGTTGGTATCACCTCAATATCACCTTCATTTGTTTTACGTACATATGCTAAATGTTCGGTTTGTTTGATCTGTTTAATTGTTGGCCGTTTCAATAATTGTTCCAAATATTTTTGATAATCATCACAGGTCTCTTGGATTCTACGATCTTGTTCTGAAAATTCTTCTTCAATTTCACGACGTGTCAATTTCTGTAAAGGCACAAATTTACGTTTCCTTATCAAACGATTCGAACTACTATTCGATGAGCTTTCCGGGAACTCTTTCAAATTCTTCATTACAACTGTAGAGGAGTTTGTTTTTGTTGCGGTTCCAGAACTGGTACCTCTCTCATGATTATTATTATTATTATTATTATTATTACTACTACTACTATTTGGATTATCATAGACTTCCGGTTGTGAACCGGAAATGACCGATGGATCAGGTGATTGTAATGGTGAATAAGAAATCGATTGATTTTCCACACTTTGTCCGGTAAAAACGATAGTATTCCTATCTAAATTACTTAAATTTTCTTCATAGAAAGGATCTTGGCTACAATTCTCTTCTATCAATTCTATTCGACTATTATTAGTTGTATTTAAAATCAATTCACGTTCGGTTGTATTTAGAATAACTTCCGGTATGAATTTTCCCATATTTTCACTAACAACATCATTATCGTTATTATTATCATTATGATAATTTGATTGAATCTCATTTGATTTCGTACCACCACCACCACCACCACCAATTCTTGTTTCATCTAAATTCGTAACAGTTGTTGTAATTTGTAATTTCAATTGTGTATCACCTTGGATTTTCAATTGATCACGATAACGATTCAAATACTTATTGATTTCGGAACGTGTTAATCGACCGCATTGTTTTAATTTACGAAAATGCGATTCTAATTCGTATTTTAAACGGACACGATCATCGATACGCGAGAAATTCCCCGACTGAAATGCAGAGTTTTTAATTATAGCACTAGATTTGCGTTATAACACCGTATATCACAGCAATAATGGTCTATAAAGGTACAGATAGAACTAGTTATCGTTGATGTAAAATGAAATGGACTATTAACACGTTGACGCTGAACTGATGTTCAGACTCTGGAGGTACTCGAGAATGCCTGGAGGGGGCCGCGCAATTTTTTTTGAAAATATGCTTCATTGATCCTTAATTGATGAGAAAGTGTTTGACGCCAAGAGAAATTCGTGTTCAATTTTTTTTATAACAATAAATAAAAAAATAGGCTTATCAGCCCAATAATTCCGTAATTATTTATAAAATTTGCTATATTAATCAAATATTAACTTAGATGTTGAATATTTATCGTATGCCGTATTTGTTGATAATAAATCATTTTGTTACTAAAAAAACGGTCAATTCTATTGGTTCCTCATTATATTACTTTAATGGTACAAAATGTGAAAAAATCATAGGGAACAATTTTGTAGAAAATTTAATTTCGATCATATCATGTCATTAGCAAAAGTTCAAAAAAACTAACATTTTTTATGTTATGTCGCTTTAAAGGTCGATGTTCGAGCGCAGCGCCACTTTTATACCTTGCGGACAGCGGTTTTCGAGTTTGTCACTATATAAATAATTAAGTAATTGAGATAATGACCTGATTCTAATTTTATTTTGTTCAAAATTCAATATTCTAACCAAAATTTGTTAAAACATTTCGAAACTTAATTGCTTCTCAGTTTGAATGCATTTTAATTATTACACGATATTCGAAAAAATTGTTACACAACAGCTTTTTTGATTGAATGGGGTGATCATCTCAATTAGCTAATGATTTATATAGTGCAGTCCGCAAACTATAAAAGCGGCGCTGCGCTCGAACACCTGTCTTTTAAAGCGATATAACGTAAAAAATGTTAGTTTTTTCGAATTTTTGCTAATGACATGATATGTTCGAAATTAAATTTTCTACAAAATTGTTCCCTGTGATTTTTTCATATTTTGTATCATTAAAGTAATATAATGATAAAACGATAGAATTGACCGTTTTTTAGTAACAAATGTATTTATTATAAACAAATACGGCATACGATAAATATTTGACTTCTACGTTAATATTTGATAAATATTCTACCGATTTAGTTCATAATATATTAAAATTTATGAATAATTACGGAATTATTGAGCTGATAAGTCAATTTTTTTATTTATTGTTATAAACAAAAATTGAACACGAATTTCGCTTGACATCAAAATATATCTGCATGTTCTCGGATGTTTTAAAATTTTCTGGACCTTCAAAAGAAGCAGGGGCGGACTGGCCATAAGACTGATCAGGCAATCGCCAGGTGGGCCGTTGTTCGTCTTCTAGAAATTTAATTTTTTCAAAACCTTTTTATTATCAAGGGGCCGTTGTTGTGCAGGACCTGGTCCAAGCTGTAATTGTCAGTTCGCCTCATGAAAATAAGTGTTCTAGAATGTTCCAAACCATTCTAGACATTTTATAGGACTCACTACAAATAGTATTTTTGACTCATTTTGAATACAATAGAACGCCTTAGCATCCAACTTTCGTTTCCTGCTTTTTATTTCTAATAGATAGAAAAACCAAATTAAAATAAGACATAAAGGTCACATATTTTTGACCCCCTCATCTAAACTAGAAGAAAAATCTTTGTGATCTTAAAAATAAAGTAAAGCTTTTTGGACAGAATCCTATTTAAGGATAAGCCAACATCTATTAAGGCGACTGATTGTGAATAAAATAGGCACCTCCCTATCCTACAGAAAGTTTTAGTTTAGAACTGTCAATTGGGCTTGGGCTTGGAGATAAGGCTATCGCAAAACGGCATCACATGAAGATACTCCTTCTGAGAAATCGGTGAAACAATTGAGAACATTTCTGCAGGTCCTCAAACGTTCCAAAATGTTCTGGACTTGCGAGGGAACTAATGAAATACGAACATTTGATAGAAACTGGCCGAAAACGGCTTAATAAAGAACAAAAACAGAACTCCTTATAGGAGGTAGAGGAGGTTTAAATTCGAACCTCTCTAAAGTGCTTTAACCAGTAGCAAAATTCTACTTTTAAGACAACACTTTTCTAAGATCCTGTGCATAATATACGGTGCTTTAGAACTTTCTTGTATAAATACCTGTCCGTCTTCCAATTGATTAAGAATCCTGTAAATTTTCCGCAATAGAAAATTCGGCCATAGATTTTTCGTTAAAGCTAAAGCATAACGTTTCAATGGTGTCACGCCCGGTATCAAATTGTATTTAAATTGTAATGTTAGATTCTCTTGATCATCACCAGCTGCAAGACTTTCCATTTGCCAACTACAATAAAAAATATTATAATTTGATCATTTAACAAAAATAAAACAATAAAACATACATTTTTACATTCAAATACAAATCACTTAATTTCGTCAATAATGTATAATGTGTACTAACTAATAGAAATGTTGATGTTTTACAAAATCTCTCACAAATTGCCATTGCTAAAGCCGTACCTTCTTCCAAACAAGTCGACCGACACGGCTCATCCAGAATAAATAGCGAATTATCCGTCATTACCGTCAACATATATTGAATTTCTTTAATCTAGAAATTTTCTTCCATTGTTAATTTGTTATTTATATAAAGTTAAGATATAAGACATGCACCTCTAAGGTGAAAGCTGAAGCGCCCCATTCCATATCGTCTTCAAGATACACCCGGGCAAACATACGATCAATTGGACGAAATACCGCCGAAGTTGCTGGTACATACGAACCGATTTGTGCCATAATTTGCAGCAACATCACCTGTCGCAAATAGATACTTTTACCAGAACCATTTGGGCCGGTTATTATTTGTACATTGTCATCTTCACTAATCGACTATAAAAAAAAGAAAAAATTGAAAGTGAGTGGAACGCCGGGCGTTAGAAGTGAAACTTCTTAGATTAGAGATGAAGTTCATTTTTTTTATTGGTTTATTTTCTTTCTGACGTTGCCTGAAGGCTCAATTTTTTTCTGCAATTGTCTTTTTCTGCAGTTCACTTATCTCAAAATAATAATAATTTAACGCCATTAATTTATAAATATAAAAATCATAAATCGCCGTAAGCCAGGAAATTTTAGTTTAGTTCCAGAGGGCACTGTATATTGATAAGTGGCACCAACTTTAGACCCTATTGTTTATTTTATACAGTTGGCAGAACTGACAGAGTATAAGCAACTATGGAGGGTAGAGGTAAGGAGCACAATCTCTTATGGCTGTTTGGTTCAAAAAGTGGCCCCAGAATAGCTTTAAATAAGGAGGCGCTGGTGTAGCGGAGGGTATGGTATGAACTTGGCCGCAATTGGCGGCAATATAGAAAGTGAAGTTTGCTTACCTCTACCCTCCATATTAAAAACGGTCCTCTGGAACACCAGCGCCATCCTAATTTGCTGCAATTTGAGGGCCACTTTTGTAACACGGAGATTGTGCTCCTTACCTCTACCCTCCATATAAGCAACGCAATACCAACGCTCCCACTCTTCCCTCTCATCTGTCTGTTAGAGGGGAAGGGTTTCCCTTCACGGGCTCCCGCATTTTCGTCACGCTCCGAACAAATTTACTACCCTGTCGCGCCTAAAGAAGTTCCACTTCAAAAACAAATAACATTTTCAATTTGTTACAAACACAGTGATATACTATATTCACCGACAAAAAAGGGTCACTAGATTTGACAAATATCACAAATAAATCCCTAGAAGTAACACTATATTCAACACTACCAACTTAAATCTAGGAACCCTTTGGTAGATGAATTTAATATAGAAATACTAACAATAGGATTATCGACTAAATAATCCGTACATAAATGTTCTAATAATGGATGTCGAGCGTGTGTTAATTCGGTGAATTTATTAAATTTCGGACGTGTATACTTATTGTTGATTGCAGCTTGTGCCAATGATTGGATTATATCTAGTTTTGCTATATCCTCGCAGAATTTGTAGAAGAAACCGATGTATTCTTTAATTTCTTTGATCGTATTGTAGACCATCCTGCAAAGATTTTTTTTTAAATTAATTAAGAAGCCTCTTAAGAGCCTCAAAAGATTAAAGACAGAACAACTTACATGTTGCTAATCCGCAAGATCTCCATCAAAATATCCTCAATACGTGTCGACAAATTGATCAATTCAACCGTTTTCATGGTAAAACTGCCAGCCAATCGACAAACTTGTATGAATTCGTGCGGTAAATCCGACTTGTTCATAAATTTCTTTTGTTGTTTATTCAATTTCAACACAATATGATAACCTTTTGTATTATTATTATTTAAAACTAACGGTAAATTGTATTTATTACTCAACAATTTCACATACTCTCTCATATCATCTAAACGTTCCGAATACACTTTCCTTACCAGATCTAACAGTGCATTCAAGCCGGGCTTGATGGCAAAACAACGTTGCAAGATACCCTCCTCACCTTTAGCCGGTTGAGCTGTTGCCACCAACAGATTCTGTAATTTGTCTTTGATCAACAAAAATATCCCATCATTCTGTAGATTCTCAGCGATTTCAATAAAGAAATGCTGTCGACAATTCTTCAAAATATCATACAACGGCTGGATCAAATCAATCAAATTATTCAACAACAATAGATAGTTTAATTGACGAATCGATGCATTCTGTGGATGATAGCACATGATTGTTGTTATTGATAGTAATTGATCGATATTTGTTAATTTCTGTAAGATCTCCTGGACTTGTAACAATTTCTCTGGATGTTTAATCAATTCAGTGACACAACTCAAACGCTCCTCTATCAAATGTTGATAGTATAAAGGTTGTAGGATGGTTGAACGTAATGTACGGCCACCGATTTTCGTATAGCAATGATTCAATATACCGTAAAGTGTGGATTTTTTCGGATCGGCTTGAGCCGGTTTTAAACTGGACACCAACTCTAAGCGGTCCACCGTTGAAATGTCTTTAAATAAACAACAAATTAGGGAAGAATTATAAACAATTTTTAAGGGGATTACCGATAATGGCGTAGCCTTCCGATTCCTGATAGACTACATTAATTGAACCGTTCATATAATAGATATTCAGATTTTTGTGTAAGTACATTAGGAGAGCCGAACTAGCTGCTAGAGCATAATACCGATACTGTAGACCGATACAAATCGTATTAATCGATGGTAGACACAGTTCGAGTATACGTTCCATGCCGTTGGTTTTATTGAACGTCTTCCTGGGCACACTGACTATCTTAATATCGGGGAATTGTTGCTGGATTTTACCAACCAAACGATTATTGTGTTCGATAAAAGTAGCCGGTACTAGCAACTACAATAACAACAAAACTAGTATTAATCGCAGAATTTACGAAATTGGTACAGAAACCTACTTCTGATGGATTTAAAATATTAATCTTAGTCAATGTGTTAATGTAACTTTGTACATCGGAAATTTGGCACAATACCAATGTTGGTAGAGAGGTATCAATGAAGGCTATACCGACTTCACAGCGCGCTTCACCACGGCCTTCCGTTAAACCTACAATTTTACACAAATCTCCAACAAATCATCAATTTTTAATAGTTTACAATACCAAGAATACGCCGTTGATGTTCGTAATCCGAAACGGAAGTACTAGCCGATTGAGGACTGGAACTATTCCCAACACTACAATTATTTGTTTAATAATTAATTAAATCATTGATTAGATGGTAATTAATGGACCTGATATGGGTTCTACCCCAACGGGTACTTGTCGAAGGTGTCGATTCATTCCGACCAGGTACGGGTGGTTTCCTTGAAGGTACCACCGGAAGTCGGCGCACAGCTAAAACAATCCAATTATATGAAGTCGTAAAGAAATTAATTAAAATTTACCTAAATTCTTCTTTTTATTGAGCGATAATTGATTTAAATTCATTTTAATTCACAATAATCCACAACACTCCTCTTCTAACGGAAGTCATAGTCGATTTGATGATGGTTGTTTATGTTAAAAACAAATGAATTTTTCTACAGAAATCACAGCCAACGTTCGGTTTTTTTACAATTAATAAAATAATACAATATTGTAATAATTTTAACTGTAATATAAACAAATAGCGATATTAATTGGAGAATAATTATAATTATCGCGATTATTGTAGCAATTTCTAAATTTTTAAATTTGTAATAATTACGGTTGGTAGAATAAAAAGTCCCTAGATTTGTGCGTAAAAATAATTTATAGGGAATTTCAGAAATAATTACATATTTAATTAATTAATAACTCGTTTTATAATCAAGATTTTGTTGATTTGCGATAATAATAATGAACAAAATTAATTATTTAATTAATACAATTAATAGTTGGTAACGTAAAAATCCCTAGATTGCAACTCGAATTTGGCGCTAATTTCAAAAATTAATTATCAATCAATTAGTGTAGGTGTATGATTAAGATTTTATTGAGTTGCAATTTCGTACTAAAAATTCTTCTTTTTATTGAGCGATAATTGATTTAAATTCATTTTAATTCACAATAATCCACAACACACCTCTTCTAACGGAAGTCACAGTCGATTTGATGATGGTTGTTTATGTTAAAAACAAATGAATTTTTCTACAGAAATCACAGCCAACGTTCAGTTTTTTTTTACAGTTAATAAAATAATACAATATTGTAAAAATTTTAGTTGTAATATAAACAAATAGCGATATTAATTGGAGAATAATTATAATTATCGCGATTATTGTAGCAATTTCTAAATTTTTAAATTTGTAATAATTACGGTTGGTAGAATAAAAAGTCCCTAGATTTGTGGGTAAAAATAATTTATAACGAATTTCAGAAATAATTACATATTTAATTAATTAATAACTCGTTTTATAATCAAGATTTTGTTGATTTTTGATAATAATAATGAACAGAATCAATTATTTAATTAATACAATTAATAGTTGGTGACGTAAAAATCCCTAGATTTGCAACTTGAATTTGGCGCGAATTTCAAAAATTAATTATCAAACAATTAGTGGTGTATGATTGCGATTGTGTTGAGTTGCAATTTCGTACTAAAAATTCTTTTTATTGAGCGATAATTGATTTAAATTCATTTTAATTCACAATAATCCACAACACACCTCTTTTAACGGAAGTCACAGTCGATTTGATGATGGTTGTTTATGTTAAAAACAAATGAATTTTTCTACAGAATTCACAGCCAACGTTCAGTTTTTTTTTACAGTTAATAAAATAATACAATATTGTAATAATTTTAGTTGTAATATAAACAAATAGCGATATTAATTGGAGAATAATTATAATTATCGCAATTATTGTAGCAATTTCTAAATTTGTAATAATTACGGTTGGTAGAATAAAAAGTCCCTAGATTTGTGTGTAAAAATAATTTACAGGAAATTTCAGAAATAATTACATATTTAATTAATCAATAACTCATTTTATAATCAAGATTTTTGTTGTTTTGTTGCTTTGGGATAATAATAATGAACAAAATCAATTATTTAATTAATACAATAATTGGTAACGTAAAAATCCCTAGATTTGCAACTCGAATTTGCCGCGAATTTCAAAAATTAATTATCAATTAATGTAGGTGTATGATCGAGATTTTGTTTACTCGCAATTTCGTACTGTTCCCTCCAACTCTCTGGCTGATGGTCACCGTAAACCTTTACAAAAATCCAATTTTCTATACTCGTAAAAAAATTATATTCCAACTTACCTTACAGACGAATTCAAGAACTTGCATTTTACTTATCTCAAGTTCTGCATGAATGCCCCATTTGAATGTCAACTGTTTCGTTGTTGGATCCGTTTCCGTCTGTAGATATTTCCGCCCAATTAACGTTTGATTAATGAAATCATTCACATTACCAAAATTCAAATCAACGACGCTGGTTTCGATGTCTAATTGTTTCAAAAACGAATAGAGCGAAGCTAGAATCGGATTACAATAGAAAATAACGTTTATAATCAATGGGAATTAGCAATAAAACAAACTTTCATTGACCGAACCGCCGGACATGAAGATATGCGTCAGCACCAACATTAACAGAATCTTTTGTTTCTGTTCAGTGTTATCATTGTTATCATTTTGATCAGTAGGCGTCTGAGGCGGTAAAGCACTACTCAAAAAATAAATCTTATTACTACCAATTTCACCAATCAATAGATTTATACCGTAGACCTAAAAAACAAACAAATTAGCCACTTTATAATCATCGATATAACACGATATCGACATTTTTAAGGATATTTTTCGTCCTATTGATGATTTCATCAAATGCTCGTCCGCAATTCTTCAAAACAAGCTTTTGTAGTTCACTTTTACGAAATTCCGATTGATTCGAATGGTACACCATATAACGAACACAATTATTAACAAATTCTTCCAAATACGTTTGGGAATTGGTGATATTTTGCGATAATCGACCGGAACTCCGCGATACGCGCGGCATTTTTTTCGTGTCTATTATTTGAGGTTATGTTTACCAACAAAAATTGAAGTTAGACAACTAAATGTCGCCCCAATTATTACACACTTCTAAAATTGAATTAAACCGAAACATCTGCTACAATCACACTAATTATCAAACTTATACCAAAAATTATCCGACTATAATCGAAATTTGATAAAAATATTACATTATAAAAATCCAAATTTGGTGGATTTGGTTTGGTTAGGTTGGTATATTTGATTTAAATCTAGGGCGCCTTCCACTTGTGACTCTCATGGCTCACATCGACCACGGTCGTCATGCGCAATACAGTCTTGAGATCCATGGGCGAAAGTAGCCAAGTGGAACGGCTAAACGGTCGATAACGCCCCCTCGCGGAACGTGCTCACAACAGGTTTAAAGATAACCGCCCCGTGGCAGAACTGTTGAGACAGAGACAATAACTGATAAATAATTATAGGAAATTAGAATAAATAAAATTATTTCTAAAAGTTTATATTATTTCCCCACATCCAATATAAATTAAATTAATTGAGATGATACATTTTTCAGTGTTTTTTTTTACTGTTGCAACGCTTGCTTAATCTTACTTCTTTTTTGAATTGCGACATTTCGTATTCGTTGAGTATTATTTGTCGCATTGTCTTTCGTGTAATTTATAAGCAGCATCACTTACAAGGTGACTATCTAACGGAAATTTTTCGGCGTCATTTAGAAAAGTACACACATCTGATTATCGGAACACTCTCTGATCGTGAACAGAGCCAGGATGTCCAGTATGACAATGTGTTATTAACATTTTGTGATCACATACCACCTGTAATTAGACATACAAATAAGTACAGATAAGAATGTATTTTACTGTATAGAAATATAGATGATTATTACCTGTATTTGAATGGAATAAAATGCTTTTCGATTAATATAATCTGCAGCATTCTCATTAGGGGCATTGATGCGAATATGGGTGCCGTCGATGGCCTCATATGATTCCTGGAAATCTACTGTATGAGTCCATAGTATTCAGTTTCCAAAGGGCTATCAATAATTGCTGCCGAGATGGAATTGCACGACAGCCTGGGACTTTTCTGATTAAAACTTTATGAACATATTCGAATGTTGCTCTTGATATTCTGTTAATAGAGCGGAAATAGTAAAATATAATTCTGTTTAGATATAACACAAGTAATATCCACAATTAGGAAAAATGATAAATACTAACCTAAAATAACTTTTAAATTCCTCATCTGTATAGCGTTGGATAACATCAACATAAACTATAATCCGAACACGACATGATAGTTCTTATCGTTTGTATAATTTTATGTATAATTCATCGCATTCATCGTCATCATAGTCGGAGGTTGAACTTGATTCAAACTCGTCCATTATGAGTGCCCTAACAACCCCCAGAATTTCTAGATCAAAGGTTGACGCAGTTGATAATCAGATAATGGAATAATTAGTAATAACTCACCATCAACCGATTCACCAGTTAATTCCTGGCATAATTGATATGCAAATTCTGAATCTGAAAATAACATATACTTTTTTGTATTGTGAGGTTATGTACGGATTTATTGAAAAATCATGCACAAAGGAAAAATACAATATGATAATCAGATAATAGAAAATCGATTAAAAATATTTACCAGTCTTGGCACGATTAGCCATTTCATTTGAAACAATTTGAAATAATAAATTTCGTTTCGAATAGTTAACCAGCTTTAACTATAGCAAACTATAGTAACTACAACTCGCCCTCTAGCGGCGACCAGAAAGCCTCACCTAAATTCTGTGGACGATGTGATCCATGTGAGCCAAAATTGATGACGTAAACGATGACGTCGAGAACGACCATGGATCATGCGCAATACAGTCGTGTGAGCCAAGTGGTCGATGTGAGTCGCAAGTGGAAGGCGCCCCTAGTGAGAATCCATTGACATGCTTTCTAACCTCAAAATCGACTCGTTTTATTTAGTGTTGTTTTAATCGGGAAAATTCGGGGAAAATGACGAGATTCGCACGTGCTCGCGGCTCTAAAGCCTCAAATCAACGTGTACCACAACCGGCTACCGATTGGTGTGAAATGAAACAACAACTGTTGGAAACAAATAGTAAACGAAAAGGTGGCGATAATGATGGGAATGCAGACGAATTCAAGAAAATGCGTCTACAGAACTACCAGAAATTCATAGATGAAGAGATCGACAGTAAAACCACCACAGAATGGGCTGAATTTGAGGTGAAACAAGAGAATAATCAAAACGAACAAGAGACAGATGATGATGATGAAGCACCAGTTGAAGTCAGTGCAAAACAACCAATCGAAAATCCAATTAAAACGATCGTGAAGAAGGCGAAGAGTAAGAAGATTACGGATATTCAACCGCAAGAGAAGAATAAGGTGTTGAGAATGGTGAAGAAAGAGACGAAACTGACGGAGCGAAAAAAACAACGACAACAGAAACAATTGTTGAAGAAGAAGGCTGAAATTGGTGGTGATTCGAAAGAAATTGTAGACGAACCGGAGAAATCGAAAAAAACGAAAAAAGAACCCTCCGAATTGACCGAAAAAGAATTAGAATTGATCGAACGTAAACAGAAGAAACGTTTAGCACAATTGGCGAAAAAGAAACTAAAAAAGCAACAAAATCTCGACAATAACCCCAATTATTACGATGATAGCATCAATAATAATACAGCTGATAAGAGGGTGAAATTAAAGAAACCGCGCCGCAAGCCGGCCGAAGAAACGCAAATAATAAACGGCCGCCCCGTTGCTGTAATGTACATGGACGGTTTCCCCATCAAAAAAGACGATTACGAACGTCTGACACAACTGAAAAAAGATCTGCAAGCGAAGAATATCCCCAAAGAAGAGCTTGATCATGTGATGAAACTGGAACGGCGTAAATCAGAGAAATCGTTGACACGCGAACGCAAGAATGTCTGCTACAAATGCCGTCAATCCGGCCACAATTTGTCCGAATGTCCGGAATTGAATAGTGAATCCGCCGGATCTGGCATTTGTTTCAAATGCGGTTCAACCGAACACAAACAATTCCAGTGCCGAGTGGTGCGTAACGACGATTTTCGGTATGCGAGTTGTTTTATTTGCGGCGAAGAAGGCCATATTTCGCGACAATGCAAAAGTAATGATCGCGGCATCTATCCGAAGGGTGGTGGTTGTATGGTGTGCGGTTCGAATGAGCATCTCAAGCGGGATTGTCCGCAATTCAAACAGCAACAACAGCCGCCGGCCGGTGGTGATGATGGTGTGGTTGTGGGGACGTTGAACGATCACGATAATCCCGAAATTGATGATGTCGGTGGGGTGGTTGAAACCAAAAAGAAAGTC
Organism: Epicauta chinensis; assembly: GCA_021725515.1. Lineage (NCBI taxonomy): Eukaryota > Metazoa > Arthropoda > Insecta > Coleoptera > Meloidae > Epicauta > Epicauta chinensis. The sequence continues at coordinate 60,387 of JAEDXX010000157.1, read as the reverse complement.
AAACATATTAAATTTTAATTGTAGTTTTTTGTTTTTGGCTATATTAAAATTCTTTTGTTAATTGTTCGTTTTTATTTTAACCACAAAGTCAATGGTACGTGAATTTCTCGATAAAAAGCTCCACTTTCATTTTCCTGTAAACTTTCATTTCTCTCATCCAAAATCCAATAAATAGCGAGACAATCATAGTATACAATTATTAACAATTCAGTTTTCCACCGTACAAAATGTACCCGAAAATGATTGTAAGTTTATCGTTGATTTAATTGAAACGTTTTTGAAGAAAAATTACATTTACAGATCCACTACGTTGTAATGGTTTTGATGGTAGTTGCAGCCACTTTTGCAGCAATCTATCCATCTGATAGTGGTAAGTTTTAACAAAATACAGATTTGTTGGGTATTGATTTGGGGGTAATAATTTGCAGTTGTATCAGCTTCTGAAATTAGAGATAAACGACAACACCATCATGGTATAACGGGACCAGTGCAGACATTTGTTAAAACTGATAAACATGCGAATTTTAAATGGGGCGTACGTCATCATGTAGGCCACGAGTATGCTGGACGTCGTTAAATGTGCTGAATTTTTATAAATAAATTGTTTTTTATTAATAAATAAATAATTAATGATGAAACGCCTATAAGTTATGCAACCAACAATACACGCCTGCCAGATAGTTTCCAATACTTTTAATTTATATAAATGACAAAAACAAGTGGGCTATGAATTACATAATAATTACGCTCTTCTAACAACGATTTATCGCTTAATTTGAGTGTTTTTTTTTCAAATTAATCATGTTGCGAGTTATGCAACCATTAATACATTGCCAAGTGTGGTGTATACAGGTATGGCGTGCGAAACGGGTGGGTGAGACAAGAGTTTTCTTGTATAGTCGGTACATTATTGTAATCTAAAGTGTGACATTTCCAAGTTGTCAAATTTTATGCAACTCAGTATTCCGATAATCCCTAACTATGAGGATTTAAAATTCCGATCCCAATGCCCTTTGATAATTTTCTCATAAGAATGTCGCTATCAAAATCAAACTACAATAAATTAAGAAACAAAAGAAAACTATTTTGATTTTTTTAAAATATATAAACAAGGGCTTAAGATTTTATCACCTAAAGTATGTCAAAATCTAGGAACTTTCAGAACATAAGTTGCATAAATTTGTCTGTCAAAATTTTATATTACAATAATGAACCTAGTATATAAAATTACGAATAGAAGAGAGAGAGAGAAGGAGAAAATTTTCGCCCTCTGCCATAGAGTAGTCGACAAAGATCAAATGATATACTCGGTACATTATTGTAATATAAAGTGTGACATTTCAAAGATGTCAAATTTTATGAAAGTCCCTAATTATGAGGATTCAATTACAATCCCAATGCCGTTTGATAATTTTCTCATAAGAATCTCACAATCAAAATCAAACTACCATAAACAAGAAAACAAAATAAAACTGTAAATTAATCTTTTAAAAAGATACAAACAAAGACTTAAGATTTTATCATTTCAAGCATGTCAAAATCGAGGGACTTTCAGAATATAAGTTGCCAAAATTTGGACATTTGTCTGTCAAAATTTTATATTACAGAAACTAACAAGCCAGACAAAGACAAAATGATGGACCATTGAACTGTAAAATATGCGATTATGAAATAATCACTGTCTTTGCAGTCAAACAGAGATGGCAAACCAAATAGGTACGTTACTGTTGTGTGACCAAAATACAACAGATCTAGGGTCTTTAATTCTGGACTTGGAGCTTTAGTAACATTTTTTTTTGGAATTCCACTACTCTAGACACATAGACAAATGAATGTGTCAGACAAAGACAACAACAGTTTCTAACTCAATTGTACAAGGAAGACAACGATGGGCCAACAAATGAAATAATCGCTGTTTTTTGTTGCGGATTCTCCAAATCAATTATTTAATGATCATAATCTAGTGGCTCGAATTCCACAAGCCACGCCTACAATTATAATTGCGCCTGGCGATTATGCAACTTTCAAAACAACCCTGACATCATGTCACACAATTGAAGTTATGCAACTAGTAATACACGGCCAGCTAATTTTTTAATATATTTTTAATTATCATATTAAACAAAAACAAGTGGGCTATGAATTACATAATAGTTACGTTCTTCTACCCATAATTGATGTTTCAACGATTATCGCTCAATTTGACTGTTTCTTCAATTAATTATTGCATGTGTTATGCAACCATTAATACATGTCAAACGTTTTGTATACAGGTATGGCGTGCGAAATGGGTGCGTGAGACAAAAGCTTTCTTATATAAAAATTCTGATAGGGGAGAGAGAGAGAGAGAGAGAGAGAGAGAGAGAGAGATGCAAACCAAATAGATACGTTACTGTGTGAACAAAATACAATAGATTTTTTTTTGTTTTTGGGCTCTACTACTCTAGACACATAGACAAATGAATGTGTCAGACAAAGACAAAAACAGTTTATCATTAGATTAGTATTCAAATTTTCGCAATTGTACAATTTTCCACAGCACATAATTCAACAAAGAAGACAAAGATGGGTCAACAATAGATGAAATAATCGCTGTTTTTGGTGCGGATTCTCCAAATCAATTATTTAATGATCATATTCTAGTGGCTCGAATTCCACAAGCCACGCCTACAATTATAATTCAGCCTGACGATTATGCAACTTTTAATACACCGTTGTTACCATGACAGCATAGTACACAATTGAAGTTATGCAACTAACAATACATCGAACAAGTATTTTGCAGACGTGGGCAATTATTTGAAATTATTGTAAGAAATAACCGCTGTCTTTGCAGTCATACAGAGATGGCAAACCAAATAGGTACGTCAGTGCTGCTGTGTGACCAAAATGCAATAAATCTTGGGTCTTCATTTCTGGACTCGAATCTTCAGTAACATTTTTTTTTGGACTCTACTACTCTAGACAAATGAATGTGTCAGACAAAGACAAAACCAGTTTCTCACTCGATTATTATACAAATTTTCGCGATTGTACAATTTTCCACTGCACATAATTAAATGAGGAAGACAAAGATGAGTCAACAGATGAGATAATCAATTATAGTGATCATAATCTAGTGGCTCGAATCCAACAAGCCACACCCACAACTGTATTTTAGCCTGGCGATTATGCAACTTTCAATGCACAGGTGTTACCATGGCAGCACAATACACAATTGGAATTATGCAACCAACAATACATCGAACAGGTATTCTACAGACGTGGACAATTTTTGAGATTATTGTAAGTTTGTTTTTATTGATTTTTGCCGAGATAACAGAAAATCGTAAAAAAAAGAGGAGGGGAACAATTTGAGCTATGGCACAATATTCTTAATGCTTAAAATACTACGACAATAATATGGTGTAAGAGCAAGCCTGGGTGTCTTTACACACGCTGACACGATAAAATAAATAAAAATTACAAATCTAATATATTTACAAATAATAAATAATTTAAACTAAAGAGTTTAACTCGTTTACGTTCTACAATGATGTACGTTCTTCAGATGATTCTTAAACACTGCCTTCAATTTACATTGAAACGGACACTTTTCACATTTCCAACGCATCTCACCTGGCGGCGTATGCATATGGAATATATGACTAGTCAAATGATGGATACGTTTACCTTTATACGGACACAATTTGCATTTGTACCATTCGTTGTTGGTACCGGTCGTGGTCGATGCTGTTGTTGTTGTTGTTGTTGGGGCAACTGTAGGTGTCGATAATAGCGGCAATGTTGTTGTGGTTGTTGTATCATATTGGGTGATGACGTAATTCTGGGTTGTTTCCTGTTGTTGTTGGTACTGTTCGTACTCCTCAATACAACGTACACGTGTCGTACAATTCTCATGGGCATGTGCCTGATGCACCTTAATACCAACCGCTGTACGGGTTTTAAACAAACAGTACGCACAATAGTACCATTCGACCTGCTCCAATGGTGTATGCACACGTACGATATGGTTGTGTACGAATCGTTCAATTTTCGATATATACGGACATTGGGGACATTCAAATTGACCATTATCGCCCAATATCGGCCTGTCTGGAATGTATTCGTGTGTTGTTGTTGTGGCTGTTGTTGTAGTTGTTGTTGTATTATTGCTCAGATTGTTCAAGAAGTAGCGTTGTTGTTGCTGTTGTTCGTCCTCCTTCAATTCAACCGCCAAAAATTCGGATGGACAGTCGAGTAATGGGGCCGGTTGTGGTGAGGCTTCGTCTTCGTTCATTGTCCACTCTCTAGTTTCACAAATCACACAAACAGTTGATAACAAACAACACAAAACTAGTGTTAATTTACAGGCGAATTATTCAACGAAAACGGCATTTAAATGGGTGATTATTTAGTGTAATTCCAAGAAAAATGTGGTAATTTTACGATAATTGTTGGGAAATATTCGAGTTTAGTTTGAAATTGATCACTTTTTCGATGGAAAGTTTATTATTTTGTTCACAACAAAAAACAGGTTATGTTTGTACTGACAGTTGACAGTTGCAACAACAAATGTCGGCGAGTTCGAATTGCGGCTAACAGATGGCGTTCGCTGACAATTTCATTCGAAAGACGATTCTTGATCATTATCTCCGTCTCCATCTCCAATTTTATCCGGAAATTTTCTATACTACAGCTTATAAAGCTCGGATTACGATATTTAAGTGAAGCTTTATGATTATAGAATAAAATTACAATTTGGGTGACTTAACTTTCTTCAATAGAATTCAACCTTGCTCTTATTACGATTTTCTATCTCCACCAACATTCACACTTTCCAAATCTATCCATCTCTCTCTCTCTCTAATTATTGTTTGTTTTTTTCCTAATTTACTTATTTATATCGATCAATTTATACCCGGAAGGGTAGGTGCGGTTGTTTTTTTTTATTAAGGCCGCCCGATTTGTGAAATTTAGACAACTACCGTTAGTTTCAAGTTTTGTTCTCTCTCTCTCGCACTACTTCGAAAATATACATCGATCCTTGTCCGACCTTGTCGCAATCTATACGATTCGTACAAGACAGAAAGAGATAGATGTATTGATTGATATATCATGATATGGCAACAATTAGAGAGACTACAAATTACAGATTACGGCACCACATTGATATGTAAATTTCGTCGAGAAATTGTGTCAAAATCAAAATCACTTTGGTTTTTTTTTGTTGGTTGGTGTTCGGTGAACGAACAAGCAAAAAATGAAACTTGCCTTTTTGACTTTTCGCCGATGCTCGAAACGACCACGAGCTTAAATGTCAGCATTTAAATGGTAATTGCGACGAATTTGAATTAGCGGTATACAGTGTTGGCGTTTTATCTAGACACACAAGAAGAGATAGCAGCCCAAGATCTTGCAAGTTTGTTCGACAATCAAAGAAAAACTGTAAAAAGTTCAATTTGCTATGCTACTCCAGTCTACACTGGTTTTTTCACGATTTGTTTGTCCCAAATTTGCACGCTATTCTCACCCTGTTTCGAAGAACTCGGTAGTCTTTTGTATTTCGTATATGCTTGTATGGAATGCCGATACGGTATAAATTGCTTCTTCCAAGAATCTCTACGATGAATAGCGTTAATTGAATCCACTATACAAGCCTCGCATAACGCTGACAATTCCGTGTTATAAGTTGCTAAAATTACACAAACTCAAAGAGAATCTTAATTCAAGTTCGTGTTGTATGAGGGCTTTAACGTTTTCTAATAGGATCAACGTCTGCACAGCAAATAAAGGCTTTGCTACATAGATTGTCGCGCGACAATAATTCTGTAGATTATGTCGACATCACTGCAGTATACAGTGTTGGCATTCTATCTAAGCAGACATATCAGCACAAGGTCTTGTTTGCTTTTCCAACAAACAAACAATGTTTATTAACAACCTTTATTCGTGTTGAATTATTCTTTATTAGTGCTAAGCCTTTAATTTGCACGTTTTGTGTTTTGAGGTACTCTCAAGAATCCTTAATTCTGTTCATTATAGAACTCTCTCATTACGAAAATTCGTGTTATAAGTTGTCGAATAGAGAAAATCCACTGTAGGGAATCTTAATGATTCAACTTCGTGTTGTTTAAGGGATTTAACGTTTTCTAATAAATTGAGTGAAATAACTGTTTCAAGACCAAATCACATTTTCTAATAGGATTAACGTTTACAGAGCAAATAAAGGCTCTGCTACATAGATTGTCGCGCGACAATAATTCTTTATATTATTAATGTTGACATCACTGCAGTATACAGTGTTGGCATTTTATCTAAGCAGACATATCAGCACAAGGTCTTGTTTGCTTTTCCAACAAACAAACAATGTTTATTAACAACCTTTATTCGTATTGAATTTTCCTACGATTTCAACTAAGCCCTTAATTTACACGTTTTGTGTTTTGAGGAGCTCAACAGTCTCTGTGTGCTTGATAGAATTCTCTACGAAAATCGTATTATCATTGATACGAAAATCTGTAAAATCTAAGAAAACTTCGTGTGTAAGGGATTTAACGTTTTCTAATTTGATGAAATAACTGTTTCAAGACAAATACATTTTCAATAGGATCAACGTTTCACAGCAAATAAAGGCTCTGCTACATAGATTGTCGCGACACGAGAAAATCCACTGTAGCGTATCTTAATGATTCAACTTCGTGTTGTATGAGGGATTTAACGTTTTCTAATGAATTGATTGAAATAACTGTTTCAAGACCAGCATTTTCTATTAGGATCAACGTCTGCATTACAAATAAAGGCTCTGCTACATAGATTGTCGCGCGACAATAATTCTCAAGATTATGTCGACATCATGCAGTATACAGTGTTGGCATTCTATCTAAGCAGAGATATCAGCACAAGGTCTTGTTTGCTTTTCCAACAAACAAATGTTTCTTAACAACCTTTGTGTTGAATTTTCCTTCGATTTCAACAGGATCTCGAATTATTCTCTATCAGTGCTAAGCCCTTAATTTACACGTTTCGTGTTTTGAGGAGCTCAACAGTCTCTGTGTGCTTGGACCTACGAGATTACTTACAAGAATCCCTAATTCAGTCCATTATACAACTCTGTCATAACGAAAATTCGTGTTATAAGTTGCCGAATAGTTGAATCTTAATGATTCAATTCCGTGTCGTATGAGGGCTTTCACGCTTTTCATGTTGAGTGTGGCGCACCTCCCACAGTTCTACAATCACAAACGTAGAGATGGTCGCGCGACAATCGTTCCGAGTGCTTCTGATAGCAACCAGCCTTAACGTGCCACCATCATTAGATCACACACCGACAGAGACGTCATTATTGGCTTGTCAATGTGTTGAATAAAGAGAGTGGAACAATGTGACTTTAAAGATGATGTGCACCACCAGAATACGACATTTTTGTAAAACTAGAATTTTGCAACGAATTTCTCTTCTTGCTACTTTCACGATTGATCCATCGATTCGGAATTAATAATAATAATAATAACACTACAGCAAATGGGAAAAAAAAACTGTACTAGAATCGATTAAAGTAAAATTCTAAACAGGCGCGGCACGCCAGCAAGGCCGTTGTTGAAAAGATCTCTCTGATCGGAATAAATTTACTCGGTAGAAAAAAAACAACACACACACACACACAATCAAATGTCAACAATCTATGATTATTAACCGATTGCTTATTTTCTTCTTTCTCTTCTGTTCTATATTTGATTTGATTTGATTGTTGATTGAAATAAAACGACTTTCGATTTTTGTTGAATACCTGACAAGGTAAACAGGATGGAGAGATCGGTAAACGGTGGATTTTCTCTCTGTGTCTCTGTGTCTATATCTGTGTTGTCTTCCACCATCCACCCACACACACACACACACACCCTTGAAAATTCTGTATCTAACATCATCACGACTTGATGATTGATAAATGTTGCGCCCCACAAGAAATGAATTTCAAAATTTTGGAAATACTGCAGAGAAAGTAAAATAACCAGTGATAACGGTACTATTTATTACTGTTAAAATAGTGTACAAGTTCACCTTGGTTATAGCTCGATCTTTGTCGATTTACTGTTAAACATACGGACGCGCCTGTAACGAAAAAAGACGCAACAAAAAATCCGCCGGTAATCAATGAATGATTCAACAGGTTGTAGTTGTGAAGTTTATAGCTCTAATCTTGGTAATACGCAAAATTTATAGGTTTTTCTTCTCTATCTCTCTCTCTCTTTCTCTCCCGTACAATTTTTTGCTGTATTTTATAAAGCATTTATCATCTGATTTCTACAATTCTTCATTTTCTTCATCCTCCCCTTGGTTCTAGTTTTGTAAGTTGTTGGTGAAGCGTGAACATGATTGTGGCTGAATAACGACCACACCTATTCAATCTATATATCTATCTATATATATGTATAGCTGTCTCTCTCGATCATTGTGTAGGTCTTATCGAATAAGTCCAGAGACCTGGGGATGTTTTAAAGTACACGATCCTTTTCTATTCGATTATGTTCTAATATGATTTGTGGATCTAGTATATTGGTGGCGTCTTTTTCTAGTAATACGGAACTATATTAAAGGGCGCAGATGGTGGGACTTGTAATCTACCCATTGAAATTGTTTTGTAATAAAATTGATAACGTTATCAATTGATACGAAATGGGTCTACTTAGAAGGCACCAAATCCGAATTGCAGAGTGTATAAATTAGCAGAAAAGCGTATTTGTTACTGTAAATACGAGTCTTTCAATTACACGGTACATTTTTTACACGGCTGAAATTGTTGTAAAATTAACAAAGGATCCGTGTTGTCGTCATTCGTGTTTCTTATCAAATTTAAGGGCGACAATGAGAATTGAAAATCGAAATACCCCAATGGCTTGGAGTATTATCAAGTTATTTGGTTAATTGTAATTTGAATTAGCTCAAGTGGTTGCGTCGTTGTAGAGTTGTCACAATTTGAAAAGAACACACCAATAAAGTTGCGCAGAATGTGAAAATAGGTGCAGACGAGACTACTTTCGAATTTAAGGGAAGGAAAGTCTAGACAGTGGCGTCCATTATTCTGTTTTGTGGCTTCCGTCTGAAGTATTCGTTTAGTTTGTGTTTTTTTCTGCATTTGGGATCTGCTTTTCTTCTCCAGGAAAAAGCAGACCCCAGAGCCAAGAAAATATTATAATCCTCAAAGACGAATAATGCTCCCTCCCTCATTACGGACTGAAAATGATATGCCACTGAGAAAATTCCACGGACAGATTTTTATGACTCAACATGTTCTTCTCAAATTGTAATAACTCTATCGCGCTCAAAAGTACGGAGTTCAATCCTCATACGGAGAATTTTTGATTTATTTGTCGAAACAACTTTTTTTGTTTTATTTTACTTTATAAATTAAAGAAATCAAAAATTTATTGTTTTTTTAATTCACGTAAGCCACAATTAAAGTTTTATCGCGCCCGATCATCTACGATAAACTGGATGCAGACGGAGCGTATTGCGCACCACTAATTTTACTGCGATTCAACAAAACCGTATGAAAAACTGTTCGATGTAAAGGTCGTTACAGACGCCTTAAAATCAACTGGAACCCTTTGCATAGTGCACCACCAAATACTACGATTCGATTGGAGAATGGTAGAAATCAACTAAAATTATAGAATCTAAGTGTGGCTGCAGACGAAGAGACATTAACTTTATTTGCTACTTGTTTTGTACATTATTAAACGCAAATTTGGAAGTTTGTAATTTAATCAAGCCTCACTCCAACGAATTGCCAACAATTTAATAATCCCAACAATATTAAAGTCAACGTGAAAGAATTTGCAAATAATTTACAAGATTATTCAGAGTAGAAGAGAAAAAAAAAAACAACAAAAGATTGATTATTAAACAAGATCGACAGCTCTAAAGGTCGCTACAGACGCTGTTTTCCCATCTTGATAACATTAAATTTGAAAGAGTATAGTATACCGTAATGGCAAGCGAAGTAGGCATCTTAGAAGATAAATATGAGGCATTCCACGGCAAATCGACCTGACCCCTTTCGATTTGGATGAAAATTTGCCACCATTTTGTACCTCATTGAAGACGTTTCTCAGAATTTTTTCAGATTTTTTTACCCACCCAAAAAAAAGTTATAAATTTTTCAAAAAAATGGCTCTTTTTTTTAAATAGCCGTAACTTTTTCAAAACTTGACGTATCGGGACGTTTTTTTCTTCAAAATCTTCGTTTTTAGATGGACTTTTTAGAAAAAAATAAATAAAAATGATCCAAAGTTATCTTCAATGTTTATTTTCAGATTTTCGGAAAAAACCGCAAATTTTTCGATGATTACATTCTTTAATTATTTTTTTTAATTTTTATTATATCAAAGTTTGACATTTTCTACAAATGCTCTGAAATTTTTAAAAGGGTGTTTTTTTGATTTCTATTTTTTTTGTACTTGAAAAATTTTTTGTCCCATAAAAAAGCGCCTAGAAGTGTGCGTCTCTCTCTCTCTCCCTCTGACTGATATGTTGGAAATGGTGCCTCGTTGAGATCCCGCATGCGCCGAAGTTCAATGTGTTAGAAAGACATAAGGATAGAGAGAGAGAGAGAGAGATAGACGGAGCGAGATACAGAAAGAAGGAGAAAAATAGAGAGAAACAAAGACACAGCGAGACAGAGTGATAGACAGAAAGTCAGAGATTCAGAAAGAGAGAAACATAGAGTTAGAGAGAGAAACAAAGAGACAGATGGACAGAGAAACAGAGAGAGATAGAGGAAGAGACAGACAGAAAGATAGAGATGTAGAGAGAGGAAACACAGACCGACAGACAGAAAAATAGAGAGAGTGATAGACAGAGAGTCAGAGATTCAGAAAGACAGAAACATAGAGATACAGTGAGAGAAACAAAGAGATTGGGAGATAGAGAGACAAATCGCCAAAGACACAAAGGTACAGATAAACTATGAGCGAGGGGAGGGAGGAAGAGACAAACAGACAGTAAGAAGAGAGGCAGAGAGACGCCCTAATCGACCACTTTTGAATCCGACCCTTTCGATTTGGCTGAAAATCGAAAAAACACCCTTCTAAAAATCTCAGAGGATTTGTAGAACATGTCAAACTTTGATATAAAAAAAAATAAAAGAATGTAATCGAAAAATTTGCGTTTTTTACCGAAAATCTGAAAATAAACATTGACGATAACTTTGAAAAAGTTACGACTATTTGAAAAAAAAAGCCGTTTTTTTGAAAAAGTTCTAACTTTTTTTGGGTGGGTAAAAAAATTTGCAAAAATTCTGAGAAACGTCTTTAATGAGGTACAAAATGGTGGCAAATTTTCAGCCACATCGAAAGGGGTCGGATTCAAAAGTGGTCGATTTGGCATAGAATGCCCCATATAGATCCCAATCTCTCTATGAATATCGTTCTGTCTTTGTCTAACACATTTAGTAGCTGATTTGTCTTTATAAATACAAAACCAACAGTATCTAAAACTGGCTGGCGTCTTTATACCGCACACAGATATACCGTAATGGCAAATGAAGCAGGCCGTAACAGCATACACCTAGATCCTAGACACTCGTGTCACATATCAGCATCTAAAGCTGGCTGCAGACGGATAACGCGCATCTCCGCCTCTCTCTCCATCTATCCGAAGCGTTCTTATCCATAGCAATGCCCCAATTGCAAACTTTCTAATTTAATCAAGCCACCCTCTGTCTCTATTACGCTTTCAGAGATTAAAAACGAACTCGATAATCTTGAAATTAAGTCGTTTTTAATAAAAATCTCCAAGACTTTACAAACTTATTATCAAACATATTGAGATTCTCGACTTTACATTTTTTTTTGCGGTTAAATATACGTAGGCGTACACCACTCATCTTGTATTCCTCTTATAACTAAGCAACTGGATACTTTTAATAATCCTCAACGGTACCCTCTACCCCGGGGACGACACACATTTATTTTACGTAGATATAGAAATAGCGAGACTTTTCACGGAAATTCGCAATTAAATCGGTTATCTTTTGATATTGTGTTCTTGTTGATGATGATGAACGGCGGCGCCGTCAATATTGTCGCCTTGTTGTTGTTTTCCATAATAATTACACGTTTCCAATCCAGTTATTTGTATTTTCTTCATTATGTATAGAGAAATCCGGGCGACGTCCGACTCCGGCCCCGGCTGTTAATCGATGTGTTGCGTCAAAGCGTCTAGCCGTGGCCGTACATAATAGCGATAATACTACACATACATGTAACAATAATAATAATAATGATAATAATGTCAAGAGTGTGGACTAGTGGCGGTGTTGTTGGTGGCAGTGGTGGTGGTGGTGGGTAGGAAGCTTTGCACTTGTTGCGCGCCGCCTGAAAATCAACTTGTACGTAAACGCGCCCCATACTGGCGCTGAAACGTATTGATTTTTCAGTGGGTGTTATACTGTTGCCCATTTACAACGTTTTCAGTTCTCTTCAAGTATTAGACAGCTTAACACAAATGAGAGAATTAAAACAGTAATTTTTACACACCAAAAAAAAATCACGCCACTTTTGATAAACAAAACACTATACACACACGATTGTGGTCCAATAAAACTCATCTAGTATCGCATGGAAATTAAAAGCTTAACACAAACAATAGAAGTTTAACTGTAATTACAGGTGGTGTGCAACTTGTTAATGCCGCCGCCGCCCCTCCAACCGCCCCCACTAGGTCTCTACGGTTCTAGGGGATCTAGTTTCAGTTGGTATTGTTGGTGGCAATTTTGAATGCTAGCTTGCATCTATTTACTAGAAAGTTCTATAATTAAAAGGGAATTTTGGAGAGAATCACCCCCTCCCCCGTCCCAGGATACATTACGTAATTGTTTTGCAATAACAACAACAACAACAAAAATCTCCCATTCATCCCCATTCAAATACTGTTTTCCATTCACCAAATCCACCCTAAAGCTATTCATCGATATTTACACGTTTCTACAACTGTCCATCAAACACACTAAATATTTATCGGAAATAAAAATATGATTGATCTATCGTGTTACCAGAGACTGCAGTGGCGTAGCGAGGGGGGTGCAAACGGGTCTACTATGAACCGGGCGCCACTCATTGAGTCCCGCCAAATACTGTTCAACATAAATTTCAAGTGTATTTTATAGTAATTAATGTATCAAGGGCGTTATGTTCATAATAAAGCAATTTATTTTTGTTTTTTTATTAATTTTTTCTTAGACATCTGAAAATTTGAGGTGATGATCGTATTTTTAGTGTCAGCAAAAAAGTTGTTTATCATAGCAACGCGCCTTAACAGCGGGCTATTATTTTGCATAATTGCCCGTTGTCAAGTAAACAATTATTATTGGCTTGCTAAGTGTGGCGCCAGTTATATTCGCTACGTCACTGCTTATGTGTGTGTGTGTGGAATGTGGGCGTGTCGGCTGTAGGTGTATGGAGGGCTTTAGTACTATTTCAACTTTACACTACACTACCCTCAACCAGTGATTTTATAGCTTCAACCACCATACAAGATTTGTTGAGATAGTGGCAATAAATCAAGAAGTTACAGGCGATAAAATCACTATTTAGCCGTTCTCACTATATTTAGGGTACGGACAATTTTCTACCTATTTAGATAAGCATAACAACTTTCAACAGGATAATGTGGATGAGATTTTATTGGAAAATCGTGTATTTTGTTCTTTATTCAAGTGGTAATTGTCTGCTTGAAAATCAAAGAGTTGAAAACAATTGTTAAAGTAGGCCATGGAAAAATGTATATGGATACGTTTTGAATCAGATTATTTGCCTTATAAATAGTGAACGCTGTAGTGAAGTTGTTGTCAAAATAAAACACACTTGTCGTTCAATAAAATCACCAGAAATATCACTAGATTCAAGCGTACCAACTGAATGAATAGCCTATACACAGTGTAAAGGCAAATATACAGTGGTGGCAAATTAAACAGCTAGAAGAAGCATAGCGAAACCTAGTACTCAGTTGAAAACTAATAAATTTTGTTTTTGTCTCACAAGAATTAGAAAAATCTAATGAAGGGCTGTATATAGGGGACGGCTCTGAACTCAGTATATATAATCGATATCTATATAAGCGATTTTCCACTCACTCACTGACTGACTGATTGACTCATCACGATATCTCCGAAACTATCCGACCGTTAGACTTGAAATTTGGCACATATATTGCTTTCATGATGTAGACGCTCACTAAGAAAGGTTTTTTGAAAATTCAACCCCTAAGGGGGTTGAATCGGACATTAAAGTTTCAATATGTTGGAATATAGGCGGTTGTGGAAATAAGTTTTGACAATGTAGCGGGTACCCGCCCGTTTCGATGGCCGCTTTTCGAAATAAGTTTTGATAATTTAGCAGTTTAAAATGTAAATAACAGAGATTCTAACCTCACTTTCTTTGACGTTTTACAATTAAACAAACAGACAAAGTCTAGCCGGAAACGCTAGACATTGATTGTTGAAGTTTTCCTTGATAATTGACTTCGATGCAGCCATCTTAGTGCGCGTTCATGTCGAAGATGTCTCACTGTGATGCCTCACTGTTCAGTTCCAAGGCAACAAAACAACCTGTTCCACATGAACGTTCGCCAAGAAGAAGAAACTGGGAGAGATTGTAGCGCACTGAAAGTTGCTATTTTGTAATTTTTTCATTCATCCAGCCCAGCTGGAAATGATGCAGAATTGTTTGAATACGGTGTAGGTGGATCTCGTCAATTCTCTCGAATATGCACACAGGACCGGCCTTAAATCTGATGGCGATGATATTTTGAGGGCTCCAAGAAACTGTATAAAAATCTACATATTTGTTGGGTGCGTTGCTGCATCTTCGGCACCCCTTGTAGCTGGCCCTGATTTGAACCACTTTCTTCTACGTTATTAATCCCGCTTGTAGAGGATTTTTGGAACCCCCCAAATAGCATCCGGGCGTGTTTGTGAACAAATCCGGTCCTGTATGTGTGTGGGGCGATCTATACCTGTGCATTCTACAAAAAACAACCGAATAAAAGTGCACACTTCAAAGCTTATCAGTTGCAAAAGATAACAGTTTCGGGAATAGACTCAAAACACAAAACTTATAGATATATAAATTGCACCTTTCAAACTACACAAATCTCTACAGACTACACACAGTTATCTTTATATAAAGCTTTGATTTTAAGCTATTTATTTTCGAAAAAAAAAACAACAAAAAAAATCCAACCCCCTTATCATTATTCCAAATCCATTCGGGTGGTTGAAATTTAACTGGAATTTATTCTCATATCACATTTACCCTGTCAAAATAATAGTAATGATGATGATAATAACAAAAGCGGAAACGTGGGTGGATTTGGGTAGTCGTCGTCGTCGTAGCAGCCACCAGCAGCGGTAGCGGCGAGCTTTCACAAACACCACGTGGTCCGGTGACGTTCACCGGAATATAAATTGTGAACTTTACAACAGAACGATCCAGACAGAGATAGATTTATTGAACGTTTTGCGCATACCTTTTACTTTATATACACACTAACACATATCGAACATGTATACAATTATATACAAACTCTCTCTCTCTCTCCTTTAACTCGCTCTCTCTGTCGCTCGCACACATTGAATACATATAAAGTTTGAGTTGATAAATTCGGATTGTATCACTCCAGTAGTAGTCCGGTAACAGGCAGTCTGTACGTAGTAGTAGTAGTAGTAGCGTGTACCGATTCAAGATAACACGGTGTGTCCTTACAACACGTGTGTTTACGTGTCAAAAACAATCCGAAATTGTTCGAATCGTTGCATGAATTCCATTATTAAAACTAACAACAATTGGGCGCAATTAAAGAAAACGGTAAGTTTCTCAATTCTGGCCAACAGTAATTATCGATAACGCGATTGATAAGAATTAATTACATTTTTTTGTGTGTATGAGAAACTATCAGAAATCTACTACGTGTCCCGGCGGATTTCGCCACCGATTCCCGTTGGACTGTTCGCTGGAAATAGTCCCAATTAGTTTGCTAAAAGTGGCTGATTCTATACGCTAGTTGGGCGATATTCGGCCGACTTGACTCGTTAATGTTAGGGAAATTCTTCGATTCGAACAAGTAGCATTTATAAGTGGTTGGCCTTTGAAAAAATTTCCTAAAATTAAATAAAACAAAAAATTATCTCTCTCTCTCTCTCTCGCTTTATTATAGATTAGTTAAAGTGCATTTAAAATACGTTATGATAACCTTTTAATTATTTTTCTGTATCAAATTTATTATCAATCAAAAATTATTTGAGAGAGCGAGAGAGAGAAAAAAATGTATATTTATACATAAAATTAAAGATATTTTGATAAATCTATTGAATTTTATTTATAAAATTATTGTTTTATTAATAATTGCGTAAGCCAATCGATTTTTTTTTGTGTGTCGATTTCGCTGACAATACAATATTTTCTCAACAATCGTAAAAACCAATCTATAATCGGTCTAGCGGAATCAAGTCGGCATGCCACCAACTGTATACACTACACTCATCCAACCAAAAGTTCCTAGATTTAAGTTGGTACGCTCGCATCTAGTGATTTATTTGTTTGACATGTGTCAAATCTAGTAACCGTACGATCGGTGAAGGGTTACTAGATTTGACAGATGTCTCGTTAAACAGTATTATAAGCGGAGATATGGACACAAACGATTAAATCCCTAGAAATATCACTATATTCAAGGGTACCAACTTAAATCTAGGAACCCTTTGATGAATTTAATATACCAATATTGATTCCTCACGCACTAACACGCCCAAACACAGCCTACTCGCATTTCGGACAAGAATACTCCAAACGTTTCGTTGTTGTTTTTACGATCTTGTTTCAAATCTAAACGTTGTCTCTGTTAATTGAAGTCTGTACACGCTATAATAGCGCCGATCGCTATTTATTAATCTTGTTAATTTGGGCGTAATTTTGTGAACAGATTCAATTGTTTAATAAACAGTGATCGCATCGCAACTTAATCTTATCACAAGAGAGCGGATAAACTTGACAATAATCAACAATCCGTTATCAAACAATTGAGATGTTTGTCGTGGTCCAAAACAAAAAAAATCCACCGCATAGTAATAACGAATTCGGTATAGTCTGTCTGATCAAATCGTGTCATCTGGGCCGTTTTCAACAATTGATTTACTATATGGCGCATATATCTATTTACAATAGAGTATCATAAATAACAGATAACTTGATTAGATTAAAACTAACCGGATATTGTTTTTTTTTTTCTGTTTTGGTTTGATAAAAATAAGATGAGTAGGAAATTTTCAATCATTATTTTCCATTGGATAATGATAATAATAATAATAATTGTCAAAAAGTTCTTATCTAATCTACAATTGTTGGAAATAAAAAATAAGAAACAACATGCACAGATTAGGTAAAACTAAAGCGGCGTTCAGCGGAGCGCGACAAACGCCACGATCGACGCGACTAACACTCCAGTATACAAAAAATTAACATCCGTAGCGCCGAAAGTTGTCGATACATGTGAATTCGCCTTCATTGCTTCTCCAACTTTCTCTCAAGGCGGACTAGATTCGTCGACCAAAGACCTCCTAGATTTAAGTTGGTAGCCCTGAATATAGTGATATTACAATCGTTTATTTGACGCGATATCTGTCAAATTTACACGGTACTTGTAGAACACGATTTCTCAAGGCCACGATTTTTCGGACTCTCAATCAAGAGTTTATCGACCGATAAGACGATTGTCTTGTTGTTTTTTTTTTTGTAATAATTTTTAATAAATATTTTTGTTTTGCTTAAAAACCTTTATCAAATTAATTAAATGAACAACATACACGAATAAAAAACTAATTAAATAAATAATTAATACAAAAAAAAAACATTATTTTTTATCGAAACATACACACAAATAAGGTGCGATACCGTTTCTAATTGCCCGTATTTTCCCTCTCGCTTCCTCATTAATAGAAAACCGTCTCTTTCTAACTTATTAAAAACCAACAAAAAAACTGTACACGAATTAAGTGTGATGTAATAACAATTGAAACACGTATTTATTATCTTTATAGAAAATTTTATTAATCTATCTCTGTCGGTATTTGAATTTAAACAAATTAATTGTTGCAAAGACACATATGGCGAACAGTGTGTTAGACAGAGAGCAAAAACGATATTGTTATAGGTCATGGTGAAGGTTGACAATTTTGAATGTTTTTCCATAATCATAATAATTAGTAATATTATTATGGTAATTATAAAACCTTGGCCTTCTACGATTATAATTTACTGATAATGCAAAAGTTTTAATGTTTCAAATACCTACAATTTTTTGTTTTTTTTATAACAATTTTAACTTTGTTTAAAAATAATTTGAAAGACTCGATTATCCCGTGTCAAATCGGTATAACCTTGTTACACAATTATTATTTTGAATACTTCTTTTACAATAATATCAATATTAATAATTGTTATTATTATTATTATTTTGTTTAAATTTATCACTTGTTTACATAAGAATTATGTGAGGCTTATCAATGTGTCACATTGTCCAAAAATACTGTTTTTATTCCATTATTTTGTCGTTTTCAAATAATTTATGATAGACAGGTCGTTGCGGCCGCCATTTACGGGTCATCAAAATCTGTCTTTTTTGGGTATTTTTCTTAAAAAAAAAAACAAAAATTTTTTAATAATTGTTCCAATTGTCGGCCAATGTTCATTTGCATTGCAGAAATAATGAGGTGTTTCCATAGAGAACATCTGCTGTTGTAGTGGCAGATGTTTGGCATGTGATTATTGTAGGCTGATCTGCGCCGACCTTAATGCCGATTGTTATGGTTGATTTTACGCAAAAGCCACAACTTTCACTTTATTTATATAAACCAAATGGAATTTCTAAAATCTAATTTCCAGAAAAATCGATTATTCTACTGCAATTGTAACAGCACCTGATTGCCAATTAAAAACGGTAGTAACTTTCATTCTCATTGAACCAATTACTCAATTGTTCTTTTTTTTGTTCCTATGCCAACTTTGATGTTCTTTTTGTTTTTGCATACGAACTATTAATAATTTCTAAATCATGACTTTTTTTTTGCTGTTATCATTAGATAATCGACAAAGAGAACCAGAACACGAAGTGAAAACTTTCTAATAAAAGAGGAGGAAAAAAAAATCGATTAAGTAAACTTGTAATTTCCTCATCATACACGAATTAAAGTTAATTTCAATCATGTTCTATTTGTTTTCAATTTAATTCGAGTCTTTCTGATACACTTTCTCTCTCTTTCTCTCTCTCAAAACAGAACCGCAATTTCACCGCATTTTTTTTTCTCGATAAAATCTCGACGATCAGATGATATCGAATATCAAACACAATTGAAATCGAATACAGGATTGGCAAATCAAACAGGCTACCAATAAAAGGTAAACATTATGATTTTTAGTTGAGGATCAAATTTGTATTCGTTGTAAACTCGAAGTTTAGATGAAATGCCCACACTGTATAGAAATGGAAGATATTATTATAACATTATTGTATCCTAAGATCAGACTTCTGATTGGTGATTGCAGCTGTACAGTTTAGGAGTCAATAGATTTATATTTGCGTGTCTGTTTTGCCGCCACTGTATATGGAAGACATTAGAGTGTCTCTCTGCCTCTCTTCTTTCTGTCTGACATTTTGTCTCTCCCTCCCTCCCCCTCGCTTTTAGGATCACGGCTCTCTTTGTTTATCAGTACCTTTGTATCGTTGGCTATTTGTCTCTTTGTCTCCCAGTCTCTTTGTTTCTCTCACTGTATCTTTATCTCTCTATGTTTCTCTCTTTCTGAATCTATCACTCTCTCTATTTTTCTGTTTGTCGGTCTGTTTTTCCTCTCTCTCTCTCTCTCTCTCTCTCTCTCTCTCTGCATCTCTATTACTCTCTCTCTCTCTCTCTTTCTGTTCCTGTATACTTCTGCCTGTCTATCTATCGGTGTCTCTGTCTATCAGAGCCTCTATCTCTCTACTCCCCAGTCTCTTTCTCTTTCACTCCGTCTCTCTTTTTTAAATAAATCCATTAATCAATCAATCTTTCTTTGTCCTTCTGTCTTTCTGTTTCTACCTCTGTAGCTCCATCTCTCTGTCTTTCTGTTTTTCTCTCTCTATATTTCTATCTATCTGTGTGTCCGTCTGCCTGCTGCATCTCTGACTGTCTACCTTCTCCATCTCTCTCTCTCTCTCTTTATCTCGCTGTTTCTCTGTCTTCCTCTGATTCTCTGTTTTTCTCTCTCTGTATCTCTATCTTTCTGTCTGTCTCTATGTTTCTCTATCTCTCTGACTTTCAGTTTCTGTTTCTCCCTCTGTGTCTCTCTTTGTCTCACTATCTCTCTGTTTGTTTGTCCCTCTATCTTGTTTCTCTGTCAATCTGGTCTATCTGTCCCACTGTTATTGTGTTTCTCTCTCTGTCTCTGTCTCTCTATCCCTCTACCTAACTGTCTCTCTGTCATTCTATGTATTTGTCTCTCTGTTGTTCTGACTCTCTGTCTATTTGTTTCGCTGTATCTTTGTTTCTTTCTGTCTTTCTGCCTCTTTCTGTATCTCGCTCCGTCTATCGCGCTCTCTCTCTCTATCCTTATGTCTTTCTAACACATTGAACTTCGGCGCATGCGGGATCTGAACGAGGCACCATTTCCAACGGATCACTGAGAGAGAGAGAGAGAGAGAGAGAGGCGCACACTTCTAGGAGCTTTTTTATGGGACACCTGTTGTACGCTACCCACGTTATTTACAGTGTTGATTGTGTACTCATCAACACGACACAACTAAAATAAAAAGCCACCACCTCCTCAGTCTCCATTGTAACCAATCGATCATCATTGTTGGCGCTAGATATATGCAAATAAACTGTTGCTAATTTGTTTCTATTATATAGTAATAACCGCCGTCTATATATAGAAACAGCTACAAAATTTAACAAAAGTGAAGTCATGGAGCAAAGAGTTACTAGATTTGACAGATTTGACACAAAGAATAAAAATCCCCAAAAATATCACTATTATTCAGTGGTACCAACTTAAACCTAGGAACTCTTGGGTTGATGAATTTTGTATACCTATACAAAGGTTACCAACAAAAAGATTAAAAAAAAATAGTCCCAATCATTACCCGTACATATGTAAAAGACAAGCCATACAAAGAAGAAGAAAAAAAATGCAAATTATTTACGAAAATTTTAATTAAATTCATCCACTTGGATGATAATCTTGTTGACATTAAACAACGGAAAGCTGTCGACTTTGATATTTTTCTTTTAATAAAAATTAATGTCATTTCTTTGCGCGCTATTGTGTTGTTATTTCAACACTTTGACATTTATAATCATTATAATAATTATAATAATAATAATAGTAATAATCTATAATTTATCGTAATTACTGTATAGGAAAGTGTTACAGTAAATGTTCCAACATCCGGTTCGTGAATTAGTTTGTAATTATTTGTTAAAAATCTATAGCAAGGTTGCGCACTTTTATGATTATTACTATTTTATCGACGAACAGACCAAAAAAAAAACAGCTATAAAAGGACATTATGGAGATAATAATAGTAATAATAATAATTTAATTGTTTCATGTGGGCATTATCTTATTTGTGCGAGTGTGTGTGTGTGTGTGTATTCATTGTACCTAATCGTTTCATTTATATGCGCATATTGGTAAATCTAAATAAATTGCTCTGCAAGATATTATAATAAAGATCCATGTTTAGGTTAAGTAAATAAATGAATCAATAATGGGCAACATCGATTGCCAATAAATTGGTGGAGCATCACGTGATTTACGTTATCTCATCTGTCCGTAGATCCTTCGTTTCTATGTTCATGATCATCTTGATTGGCTTCTCTCTTGCATCTACATCACAAGCCACGCCTTCGGAGTGTTAAAGTCACATGAAACGATCTCTCAAACAATTTAAAATAGTTTGTTCTAGACTTTTGGCAAAAATATCTAGGTTTGTCGTGCAGCTATGGCTGGGGGACGGGGGATTATACTGAGATTGAAGTGATTTACCAATAATGTGCAGTGAGGTGTGGCCTAAGAGTGGGAGAGCCATTGTTGTTTATATATTTTGATTCGTTAGAACGTGACTATTACACAGTCTTATCGTAAACATTATAGCATTACACTTTGCAACTGACACACCCGGACACACCTCCCTTGTAGTAATTATCAGACACAAGCCCTACCAAATTTTGAGTTGTGATTAAAAATCTCCTTCTGTCTAGGCTTCTTCATAGATTCCTTCTCTCTGTCTCTATGTCTTTCTGCCTATCTGCCTATCTGTTTCTCTTTCTGTCTGCCTGCTTGTCCCTTCCTCCCTCTCACTAGCTCTTTATTGTTCTACCCTCCTGTTTCTCTTTCTCTCTGTCTCTTTGTCTGTTCGTCTGCCTGTCTCCCAGTCTCAGTTTTTCTTTCTCTGTATCTCTATCTCTCTATTCATAGCCAATTGTGTTTCAATGTTTCTCTCTTTGTTTATTTGTTCCTTTGTCTTTCTGTTTCTGTCATTCTGTCTGTCTACTCTCTGCTTCTCTCTCAATATCTCTATCTCTATGTGTTTCTATTTTTGTCTCTCTGTCTCCCAGTCTCTTTGTTTCTCTCTCTCTCTCTCTCTCTATTCGTGATGGCAAAAGTGAAGTATTCGTAGTCCTAGACAATCAAACCTTCACAGCCACTTAATATTGGTAGAAAATTAGAATTATTCCAAACAGCCAATAATTCTACAAGATTACCTAATAATAGAAATACTTAGTGACAATTGAATATTCGATATTATTCTATAGTTAAATCAACAATATTCAAGACGATTTGATAGGGCAGTTGATTATTTTTATGTCATACGTACATATTATTGGAGCATTAATAGATATCAAAACGATCGCTTTAATAAGCAAATAATAATCGTTTACTTGACGCCGGGCCATTATGGCGTTGCGATGGCGTTATGAAAAATAATAACCCGTTGCTATGATAAACTATCTTTTTTGTAGTCATTTAGCGTGTTCGGTAGGGCGGCCGAATAGTTACGAAACTAGCCAAAGAGCTTCAATTTTTTTTTTAATTCAAAGTTTCAAACGACATCGGATATCTTCGGTACATTTTCGATTAATATCGGCTGTATTCGATTGCGCAACCCCTGGGTAGAATCAGATAACGTTCGATTAACACAACACCAATAAATATCGCAGCCCACTGTTATTATTTAATAAAAGCTCAATTGTCATCGTATTGATGTGTCAATATTAGTTCCAATCGAGCAAAATATTGACTTTAATTATTATCATGTGTCGTACAAAAGTGGAGTTTTTTTTTCTCGTATATAAATGTAAAATACTAGAGATCGTTTCATACAACTTCAACAGTTTCCGAATCGAGTATTGTATTGAATTGAGATTTCTTATGAGACGGACTATAAGCGACAAGGTCGTCGTCGCTTGGAACGAACCTATTAATACCAAATTAACATATTACAAAAACTGACCTTTAACAAATCGAAATCTGTTCTAATTTTTTTCTTGTTTTTATTTTTTGATTTATTGTTAATACACAAATAAAAACGGAAAGTGTCTAATTATTGGTTATTAAAATGCACATTAACCGATTTATTTGTGCAACAAATAAGGACAAGGATGATTATTTTTGAGATATTCAAACCACTATACACATACGCACATATAGATATGATAGCGATTGTTTTTAATTCCCAAAAACAAAAAATAACCAAATACAAATCTTATCAATACGAGTGTTGTGATTTTGTTTCAAATTATATTAAATTTGATTTAATTAATTAATATTTTAATCGGAATTATTGGGATTTGCTTAAAGAAAAATCCCCGGCGTTTTTATGCGAATGTTTTGTTTGTTTTGATGATCTCTCTCTCTCTTTGGTGATCTCTCCAAGGAAATTCCTTGTTACTTACAGAAATGAAATTCCCGGATTTTTAATCTTTTATAAATATAATTAAAATTGTATTTAAGTTGATGAACAGTCACGATTTCCGGTTTTAGTAGCGTGCATGTTTAAAGTGGCCAGCTTTTCTATAATTTTTTGTTCTCATCCTTTGCATCTCAAGCTCATCTGAAATAAGGTTAGTAAGAGTAGGGCATCAAGCGATTTTTTCCTATTATTTCTTGTTTTAGCTTTTTTTCTATTCTTCCTCTTTCATATGCCTTCCTTTCCTAACTCTCTTCTTCGTGGTTCCTTCCTTAATTTATTTGTAACCTCTTTTTTTCTATTCCTCGATTGTTTCCATTTAACCAACTCTTTTATTTGCTTCTTCTTTCTGTTTGTTTACAATTTTCTTCTTTTTTGGTCCCTTCGTTTACCTTGCTTCTTCTTTTATTTATTTCTTCTTTTTTTCTATTCCTTGTGTTTTTCCATTTACTCTTTTATTTTCCTATTTTCATTGATTCTTACAATTTGCTACTTTTTTTGCTTTTTTTCTTCCTCCTAGTTCTTACACCTTCCGTCCTCTACTATCTTCTTCTTTCTTACTCTCTTCATTCATCTTGATTCCTCTCTCTTTTCCTTCTTGCTCTCTCTTTTTTCTACTCCTTGATCCTTTTGATTTGCCCAACTCTTTAATTTCCTTTTTATTTCTGATTCTTACGCTCTTCTTTCTTGCTTCCTTGATTTACCTTGATTCTTTGTTCATTTATTTTTTGTTTTGTACTTTTTCTATTCCTTGATTCTTTCTATGTGACCAACTCCTTTATTTTATTCGTTTTCTTCTTCCTCTTTCATATGCATTCCTTTCTTTACTCTCTTCTTCTTTCTTGCTCCCTTCATTTATCTTGATTCCTCTACCTTTTATTTCTTGTAGTCTCTTTTCTTTCTATTCCTCGATTGTTTCCATTTAACCAACTCTTTTATTTGTTTCTTCCTCCTGTTTCTTTACAATTTTCTTCTTTTTTGGTCCCTTCGTTTACCTTGATTCTTCTTTTATTTCTTGTTTGTTTCTATTCCTTGTGTTTTTCCATTTACTCTTTTATTTTCCTATTTTTCTTGATTCTTAGAATTTCCTCCTTTTCTTTGCTTTTTTTCTTCTTCTTCCTAATTCTTACACCTTACGTCCTTTACTATCTTCTTCTTTCTTACTCTCTTCATTTATCTTGACTCCTCTCTCACTTCTCCTTCTTGCTCTCTCTTTTTTCTATTCCTTGATCCTTTTGATTTGCCTAATTCTTTGATTTCCTTTTTCTTTCTGATTCTTACGTTCTTCTTTCTTGCTTCCTTGATTTACCTTGATTCTTTGTTCATTTATTTTTTGTTTTGTACTTTTTCTATTCCTTGATTCTTTCTATGTGACCAACTCCTTTATTTTCTTCTTCTTGTTCCTTCTGTATCTTCTACATTCCTTTCTTTACTCTCTTCTTCTTTGTTGCTCCCTTAATGTATCTTGATTCCTCTTCCTTTCATTTCTTGTAGTCTCTTTTTTTTCTATTCCTCGATTGTTTCCATTTAACCAACTCTTTTATTTGCTTCTTCGTCCTGTTTCTTTACAATTTTTTTTTCTTGGTTTCTTCTTTTAGCTTGATTTTTCTTATTATTTTTATTTTATTTCGTCTTTTTTTCTATTCCTTGTTATTTTCTATTTACTTTTATTTCTTATTCTTCCTGATTCTTACGCTTTACTACTTTTTTTTGCTTTTTTATATTTGTTTATTTTGATTCTTTTTTCTAATTCATTTAATCAATTCCTTTATTTCTTCTTATTCTTCTTCTTCTTCTTCTTCTTCTTCTAATTCTTACACCTTCCGTCCTTTACTACCTTCTTCTTTCTTACTCTTTATTTATCTTGATTCCTCTCTCTTTTAATTCTTGTTCTCTCTTTTTTCTATTCCTTGATTCTTTTGATTTGTCCAACTCTTTCTTGCTTCCTTGATTTACCTTGATTCTTTCTTTATTTATTTTTTGTTCTCTCTTTTTTAAATATCTTGATTCTTTCCATTTAACTAACTCATTTATTTTCTTATTTTTCCTGATTCTTATGCTTTCGTTTTTTTTACAATCTTCCACATTTTTGCTGGATTCATTTACTGTGTATCTTTCTTCTTTTATTTCCCATTCTCTCTCTTTTCTATCCTGTTTTAACCATTCTGCTCTCTTTTTCGACTCCTTGCTTATTTCCGATTAACCAACTCTTTAATTTTCTTATTCTTCCTGATTCTTACGATTTCGTTGTTTTACAATCTTCCACATTTTTGCTGGATTCATCTACTTTGTCTCTTTCTTCTTTTATTTCCCATTCTCTCTCGTTTCTATCCTATTTTAACTATTCTATCCAATCGGCGAATTCCTTTGTTTTCTTCTTCCGCCCTTTACTACCTTCTCTCTTGCTCTCTCAATTTATCTTGATATTTCTCTCTTTTTTCGACACCTTGATTCTTTCCATTTAACCAACTCTGTAATGTTCTTCTTCCTTCTCATTCTTACGCCCTCCTTTCTTGACTACCTTCCCTTCATTTACCATGATTCTTCTCTCTTTTATTTCTTATTTAATCGACTCTTTTCCTACAAAATTGCTGAGTTCTCCTTCATTTTCAACAACAACATCATATACAAGACATTTTATGCACTAGTGATTAAAGTAAAAAATAAGGCGTGTTGATTAAGTATTAATTCTTGATCGGTTGTTACTTTGAAGGCGTATTATGCAAATACCACTCAGAGATTTGGGTCGATACCGGATTGCTGTGGTAGAAAAATCCGTCTTCCATCCATTTTTACATAACAAAAAAATAATCGCTCCAACTTATTCGAATTATAATTCTAGACAGTCTCTGTCTCTCGCACATCGTCTATTTTTTTTCCCTTACCGTCCTCCTCTTCCACACCATTTCAAGTATCGAGAATAAGGAGAGACAAAACCGAAAATTAGATATATATTTTTTTTCGTATCAAGAAGTTGTTAACTGTACACACAGACCTTTTACAGTTCTAATTTATCCGCATTTAGTTTACTTGGAAAACAATCGTTTGTTGTACTATTCGATTTGTGAGTCGTCCTTTCTGTTGTTGCTCTTTCTTTCGCTTTTGATTGTAACAAATATAGAGAATTTGAGCGATACGAGAAGAGTGGGTGGGTGAGAGTGGGTGTTATGAGTGGCTGAGAGAAAGATAAATGGGTCGAAATCGTAACGTCTTTTACGTCTTGATCATTCAATTTTCCTTTTCGTTCATATTACAATTTATACTTAAATCGACGAACGAAATGAATTCTAACGAGATTAGGTTTACAAATAGACTGAAAATAAACAATTGCTCGGGTATATTGCTAGCTAAATGCTACTATTAAGCCGGCACATCACGTGACCTACGTACTGTTTAATCAAATGTAGGGCACCAAGTGATATTTATTTCCTGTGACATTATTGTTTCCAGTTGTTTGAAAATAACGTTTTTTCGATCGAAATTCGATGTCTATTTGTCTCTCTGTCTCTTTGCTTTTCTCTTTGTATCTCTATCTCTTTATCTATCCGTTTCTCTCTCTGTCCCCCTGTATCATTCTCTCTCTCTCTCTCTCTGCTTATCTCTATCTGTCTTTCTATTTCTCAGTCTATCTGTCTATCTGTGTCTCTATTTATCCAACACTCTCTTTCTCTATCAGTTCCTATAACTCTCCGTCTCTCTGTAATTCTGCTTTCCTTCTCTCTCTCTCTCTCTCTCTCTCTCTCTCTCTCTCTCTCTCTGTCCCTTCCCGCTTACTCTGGCTCTGACTCGGTCTTTCTCTGCTCTTCAGTCTTTCTGTCTCTTTGTTTCCCCATCTCTCTGTCTTTCTGTTTCTGCCTCTATGTCTCTATCTATCTGTGTGTCTGCTACTCTGCCTCCTCCCTCCCTCTCTCTTTGTCCCTCTGTCTCTTAGTTTGTCTCTTTTTTCCTCTAACTCTCTATCTTTCTGCCACTTCGTCTCACTCTCTCTCTCTTTCTCTATCCCTCTGTTTCTGTGTCTGACTCTCTCTGTCCATCCGACTCTCTATCCCATTGCTTATCTATCTCTCCGTCCCTCTGTGTATTTGTCTGTTCTTCTGTCTGAACTCTCTGTTTATCTGCCTCTCGCTGCGTCTTTGTTTCTCTTTATCTCTCTGCTTCTCTCTGTGTCTTTATTCGCCTGTCGATCTCTCTTTGTTTATGTCTTTATGTTTCTCTGTCTCTCCGTCTCTCTGCCTCTTTCCTTCTCTCTCTGTGTCTCTATCTCTCGCCGCTTACTAGAACTCTCTTGTAAATGTAGGGCATCAAGCAATTTATTTCGTTTCAACATTATTGTTTTCAATCGTTTGAAAATAACGTTGTTTTTTTTTCTCGATCCAAATTCGATGAGAGCTACTTGAAATTTATTTCGTTTCCAACTAAAAGAAACCCAATTCTATAAAATAAGATTATTGATAACGTTTTTTTTTTCCCCTCCGCGTCTCACTACACGCTCGAATCGTTGAGTTTTTCTGGGGTTTTGAAATCGGTGTTTCTTGCCTCCCGATTTTATTGTGTGAATATTGTTTAGAAAAAAACACCCACATTTCCGTTTGTTTCGTTGTTGTTGTTGTTTTTTTTTTGCTTATATTTTCGTAATACACACAGGTATCCAACAAAAATCAATAGAATTTATTTTCAGCAAGTAGTTGAAAATGAATGCATCTCTGAACGTCTCATTAATTAAAGTTTTCCCGAGCATGATTCGACATAGACTGACGGAAAATTTCAAATTAAAACAAACATAATTTCGTACAAAATAGTGTGAATCAAATGGGGCGCGGTGTGGGGTGGACATGGGGGTGGATGCGCCATCGATACGAAAATTAATTGTTCTTGTTTCGTTAATAGAACCGAAGAATGGAGGCTTTAATTGGATTTTATTTTCGTCATTATTATCGTTGCTGTTGTTGTTGTTGTTGTTGGTGTGTATGGTGGAGAAAGCTCAATTACGATCATGTTTTGAAACAAGACGACATGAAATTATATTAAATGTGTCCATCTATTTCGACCCCCCTGTGTGTATGTCTCTCTATTTTATTCAGCAACAACAGCCGGAGATTGTCTTCGCGTTGAGTTTTTTTAATAGAGACACTAATACGAGAAAAAAAAAAGATCGACAACTGTATGGGTACAGACACAATAAACGCCGATTACTGGAAGCGCCGGTTGCCGCTCGTTGCCGACCAGCGACAAAATGCGAACACAACAAAATGAATCAGCATTTGCCATGTTAAAACATGAATGAATCTTCTTCTATCAGCTTTCATTGTGTGCGCGCTAAGCTCAACTACGACGGCTCGCCGTGGGCAACTGTCCGCGACAGCGCGTGTTGTGTCTCTACGCTATTGCAGTTAAAATTAGAATTGCGTGATAAAGCAGCGACTTAATCAACAATAAACTATAAAAATTATTATTATTGTTGTTCAAGTAATTAACTCGGTTTTTTTTTCTGGTCGTGTGTGTAGTTTTGCGAAATTTTCATTAGGAAAAAAAATAACAAAAAAAAAACGTGCACCACCAACATGGTAGTTTGTGTTAATTGTTTTCGTAAAATTCCTGAATTTTTCCAATATTTATTACGTCATATTTCTCTCGTTGTTTCCATGATGCTGCTGATGATCATCTGTATGTTATCATTTGTGCGTGAGTGTGAATTTAATTGGCTTGAGACGACGTCGCGACGCCTCATTATTGGATCTAAACTGTATATTAGTGACCTGTCTGTAATAATGTGTAGGCGTTTTATCATAACAACATTCAATAGAGAAGAGTCTCTGTCTATTTGTGTGTGTGGGGTAATAGTTGCTCTTCAATTACCAACCGATTCGAGTATAGCCAATCTAAGCGGATTTAGTCGACTTGACTTGCGTATCTTCATTAACGCAACTCTCCACGAGCCACCCCTTCAGACGGTTGAAGTTACGTGAAACGATCTCTAATTGTAAGTCTGCCTCAGAATGAGCTCAGTACTCAGTCAAGTCTTAAGCCATGGAAAAATGCTTATTCATGATTCAATCGTGTTACAGAATCAAAACTGTAGACGTCCTCACAAATATGTCGATTAGTAGTAACGCAACAGGGATTATGGCGATATTGTTGGTCGACTGTTTTGGCACTTTTTTTGAAAGGTGTACAATTCGAAATGCGTCTAGTTACAGAACAAAGGCCTTTGTGTGGCTCTATAGTATGATTGTCTCTTTTTCTGCCTCTGCCTCTCCCTTCTCTGGCCTACACTCCTCTCTCTCTCTCGATTTCGGTCCTTCTCGATCGATTTCTTTCCTTCTGCTTTCTACTTCGGTCTCCTTCTCTTTCCTACTCTTTCCTTTTCTTTCGACCTTTTCCCTTGTCTCTCCTCTCTTCTCACAACTCTTTCGACCCTTTCCTTATCTCTCCCATTCTCTTTCCTTGTCTCTACTTCTGTTTCCTTGTGTCTTATTCTCCTCTTGCTTTTTGCTTCACAATCCTCCTCTCTACCCCTCACTCCTTCTGTTTTCCCTTGTCTCCTTCTCTATTCTTCTGTCATCTTCTGGATTCCCCTACCTCCTTCTCTACCCTTTTGGCTTCTCCTCCCTCCTTTTCTTCTTCTCTCTTTTACTTCTCCTTCTCGTTATCGTCTCTTATTCGCCTTATTTCTCTCTCCTTCTTCCTCTTTCTCTCAGTTGCTCCCTCCTCTATCTCCATTTACCCATTATTAAACCGAAAGAATTTTGAATTTGATTGAGACTTGATTGAAATGTTCTCTCTTATTCAGTTCTCTCTTTCTCTCTCTCTCTCTCTCTCGTTCTTTCATTCGCTTTAGATTTCTCTTCTTATCTCTCTCTTCCTTCTGCTTTCCACTTCGGTCTCCTTCTCTTTCCTGCTCTTTCCTTTTCTTTCGATCTCTTCCCTTGTCTCTGCTCTAGCTCCTCTCTCTCTCCTGTTTTATGCTTCTTTCTATTTATTTCTCCTTCTCTTTCTCTGTCTCTACTTATGTTTCCTTTTGTCTTATTCTCTCCTACCTCTCACTATTCCTATTTTATCCTTTCTCCTTCTCTCTCCGTCTGTCATCTTCTTGATTCTCCTGCCTCATTCTCCCTCCGTTTCTCCTTCTGTCTCCTTCTGGTTATTTCTCTTCTTTCTCTTTCTCTCAATTTCTATCTCCGCTATCTCCATTTAGCCTTTATTAAACCGAAAGAATTTTGAATTTTATTGGGAACTGATTGAAATGTTCTCTCTTATTCAGTTCTCTCTCTCTCTCTCTCTCTCGTTCTTTCATTCGCTTTAGATTTATCTCCTTTTCCTCCGATTTCTTTCCTTATCTGTCTCTTCCTTCTGCTTTCCACTTCGGCCTCATTCTCATTCTTACTCTTTCCTTTTCTTTCGATCTCTTCCCTTGTCTCTCCTCTATCTCCCCTCACCACTCTTTTGTCCCCTTTCCTTCTCTCTCCTGTTTTCTGCTTTTCTATGCTTATTTCTCCTTCTCTTTTCCTGTCTCCACTTCTGTTTCCTTTTGTTTTATTCTCTCCTGCCTCTCACTTTTCCTATTTTCTCCTGTCTCCTTCTCGCTCCGTCTGTCATCTTCTTGATTCGCCTGCCTCCTTCTCCCTCCTTTTCTTCTTCTTTCTCTTTCTGTCTCCTTCTTATTATCGTCTCTCATTCTCCTCACTTCTCTCCCCTTCTTTCTCTTTCGTTCAATTTCTCTCCGCTATCTCCATTTAGCCTTTATTAAACCAAAAGAATTTTGAATTTTATTGGGAATTGATTGAAATTCTCTCTCTCTCTTTTCATTTCTCAACATACGTTGAATAGTCATCACGTGATAAAAAACTAACACGTGACTTACGTATTTCGAAGACTGCTTCAGCTCAAAACAATTGATACCTACTTTAATGCAAAGCCAAGTTGATCGAACAAGATTTGTTTGACATTTGAAATTCGACTATCTGAGATTTTGACAATAATAGAAACATAGAAACAATTGACTATTGACTAACAAAATCAATTATTCTCTCTCTCTTTCTCTTCTTTCGCTCTTACGTATCGAATCTAGAACAACCGAAGTACGTAAGTCACGTGATCGTGCACGACAAAAATCCAAACATTAGAAGTACATGTTGATAATAATCGACATGAATGTTGTTGGTTGGCGCACAATGTTATAAATTCTTAAGCCGAGGTCAGATCACAGGATGATGTGGTAGACGTGCGATAGACAGCACGATCATTGTACCGTTACCATACACACACACATACACACAGACACACATCCTCCACATATATAATTTCATAAATTGCATAACCGATTATTACTTACGATAAACATCTCTTTGATCTCTTTCTATTAAATACGATTAGAAATAATAGAGAAAAGGAGATGATGATGATGTAATATTAAAGTGAAATAATTTTTAACGTAACGAAATCCATTAAAATACAATCGGTTGGCAACACTGATTCGGTTCTTTTTTTTCTGTCTTCTCTTTGCTAATTTCTATCAAATTCCAATGAAGATTGAGAATAAATCAATTTTAGAAAGTTGATTCATAACTAAAGAGCGGCACGACACGTTTAGCGAACGATCTGTGCGCGTGCGCAAGTTACGGTTGTGGTCCGGTTCAAATCCGGTTCGGAACTTTTTTTTGAATCGAACAAATGAAAATGACGGATCCTGTAATTATTGACAATAATCGTTAGTTTGTTGTTCGGCTCTTATCAAGTATAAATCGATATGATTCCTGTTGCAGGTCCTGCTGTAATAGCAGCACCCACACACACTGTTCCTGATCATTGTTTGTATTCGATAAAGGTAAGAATTTTTCATAAATCTATTGGAGAGCTTTATTTACCATTTCTTTTATAATAATAATAATAAAATATAGAAGGCGTAGAAGGGAGCAACAAAAAATGCTTTAGTTAAATGGATCGAATATAGATTGGCTTTGTGTAAATATCACCACCCCCAACGACAACCCCCTACAAGTGGGGGGGGGGAGGAGCTACAATTCGTTGAAGTGATTGTAGGGAATAAAAATAGCCAGAGTAAATACGACTTGATTTTTCTTATCTTTTATCTAATAATCTATATTATAAAAATACTAATTGAATTATTATCAATCAATTGAATAAATACATGAAATTTGATAATAAATACAAATAAATAAACGCTACTACGACTACTAAAAGATCAAGTAAGCATTGAAAATTCTGTAATAAAATCAAACATTAAGGTCGCTAAACACAGTCGCGACAAATTCGCCCAATATGCTAGGCGTTCGAATCAAGGTCAATGATAAAAGTGTACCCACACTGGACAATTAAACCGTGTTAATGTCACATTACAGTCTTGCTTAAAGCCGGATTCACACCTTACGTGTCAGCTGTTTTCAATAAAGGATCCATCACACTAATGCTACAAATTCGTCTATTCTACTGGACCTCTGATTTACTATATTTAATACTCAAAATCACTGTGCCATTGATTCAGGATAAAGGTGCGTTCACACTGGTGCCTCATAAACATAATCATGTGCTCTAACATTAAATGATCTAAAGCCGGGCTCACACGATACTCATCAAAAAATATTGCTATTAATATGAACAAAAAAAAATAACTAATTAAAACTAATTTTCACCTTGATATTTATCAGAGATTAGAAAGTGAACAACATTAATGTCATATTAGATTAATTATGTAAAATAAGGGCACATTCACACTACACGTTAAGATTAGTTCACATTGCAGAAATAATAGAGAATTATAAAAGGTCGTCAATAAAGGTCGTCGCAACATCTGTTCGCTATATAATTTTCTACTGATATTTGATAAAAGTCAAATTGATTGCGGAATACGTTTGAAGGCGCATTCACACTTAAGCGACAAAAAGTAGTAACGTTTCCGTGCGCACATGATCCTTAAGAATCGACGGAATTTTTTTGTATTTGTATTCTAAGGATGCGTTCACATTCGTTGCGTTCACGTCGTGAATCGGAAATACCTTGTAATTACCAATTGAACTTCCGCTGAATATTTTCAAAGAATTCCATTTTCGACGAACAAGTTAATTTGTATTCCAATTATTATTATGAATTTGACAAATTTTCTTTGTTCTCTTGACGAAATAACACAAACAATATAAAAGCTGATAATTGTGTAATGTTACACGATCACGGATAAATATTATGATTATCGGTCCGCCTATAATTGCAATTACTCGAGAATTGTTGCATTATAGTCAAAACGACTTCGTAAATAAAATTAAAATGAAAGTTGTAGGTATTGAAAGCAAAATGTTAAAAGTGATTGGATTTTTCCCTGCAACAACAACAACAACAGAAAACTTTAACGGGAAACAATGCGAATTGTTGTGATTTTCCTGCAAAAAAAAACCAATTCTAATTACCAAATAAACGACAAGGGCGGCTCCTCAGGAGAGGCAGCGGAGGCAGTACCTCCTTTA
Source organism: Epicauta chinensis (assembly GCA_021725515.1). Classification (NCBI taxonomy): domain Eukaryota; kingdom Metazoa; phylum Arthropoda; class Insecta; order Coleoptera; family Meloidae; genus Epicauta; species Epicauta chinensis. The sequence goes on along the minus strand of JAEDXX010000157.1, from coordinate 25,933 downwards.
TCCTGACTCATAGAAAAAAAATAAATAATAAATAAATATTTTTTTTTAATAAAAATAATTAATTTTTATATCATTCGAATATTATTGAACCATTAATAGATATCAAAACGATCGCATTAATAAACAAATAATAATGGTTTGCTTGATAACGGACAATTATGACGTTGCGATGGCGTTATGAAAAATAATAGCCCGCTGTTAAGGCGCGTTGCTATGATAAACAACTTTTTTGCTGCCATTAAAAATGTGATCATAACCTCAAATTTTCAGATGTCATAGAAAAAAAAACAAAAATAAAGTTAAATTGCTTCTTTTACTTATGGCATAAACTCATGAATGCACCATGGGCGTTATGGCCATAACGTACAGCCCTCGGGCCGTACACTGTCGACACTCAAGCGTTATTTGTCTTATAACGCCCTTGATACATTAATTACAATAAATAAATTTCTTCATTTGGGCTCTACAAAAATTTTGATTTCTCGCGCGCCCACAATATCATTCTTTATAGGCTTCTTTATTGGTAGCCTATGTAGCTTGTAGCCAATCAGACTCGGTAATGCGGCCAATCACATTTAAAGCGATTTGAAAAAATTCGCGCCAATTCTCTTCACACGTTAACAATACACTCTGGCGTTATTTTTCGTTTTTAGGTTAGAATTTATGTTCAGTTATTTTTTAACTCATTTATTTATAAAAATTAATTTAAATTGGATCACTGGATGTCTATTAATGTTAAATATACAAATTAAAGAGACTTTTCCACAGCTTTTTAGTTCGAAAAATGTTCTAGCCACCGATCGGGAATCGAACCCGTGTCCACTCGTGCTTTCGCGGCGTTAAGGTGCTCTCGACTTGTGTTGATTATGATAAAAAGCAATTTTTTGAAAATTGCCGATCAAGTGCTCTACCACTCTATTTCCTCACGAGCCGCCACTGAAACAGGGCCCCTTTTATTTATTTACAAACACACACACACAACTACCATTTAAAAGTAGAAATCGTGTATTGAATTCATAATTAATCAATTACAACTATTTTTTTTCCTCTTAGTTTCGGTCGATGACTCGATTGTTCAACTTTACGAAAGAAAGCAGCCGCCGAGTCGGGAGAGTGGATCTATTTTTTTTTAAAAATCGCCTCAAAAACGTACACATTTTAATTATTAAACTAGTGCCGAAAATTTCGGATTTACACCTCTCCGGAGGCCCCATCTAACTGTACCGTTAATTTATAATTATCGTAATTATACAGAGTGTTCCATTTTGGAGAGACGCGATGCCGACAGATAAACCGTTTCAAATGAATCATCCTGTACATATGATCCGTTATAGTTTTGTTTTGTTGTTGTTGTTGTTGTTGTAAAAACTACCAAATTTAACCGGAAGTTGATTATAGATTGAATAGAAATAGTGTTTTTCTGTTGTTTCATTCGGTGTTGTGTTAAATAAAATAAATAAAATTTCACCTTATTCGTCTGCCCGTTTCGTTGCGAGAAAGTAAATAATTAATCGTTTTTTTTTCTCGTTTAATTCTCTAAAAAAATGTAAAGATCATTATTATTCTAGTGATTAATTTCTTAATAAATCATTGGGAATTTTGTAATATTCCTGTTGCTATCTGGGAGAATTTTAAAAAGGAGGAAATGATAGTTGGAACTTTACACAAAATTGGTTAATATTCAAATTAACACACTTTAGAATAATTCAATTCCAACTATGGGATAATTGAATTTACTAAAATGCTTTCATGTAATGTTGAAATTGAGAAATTGTGAAGGTGCGTTCGCATCGAAATGCGCGCGACGACGACAACCGCTCAGTCGCGTAGAAATGCAACGCGAACGGCACATTTCCAATCGCGCCACGTGTTGTTTGCAATTGAAAAGTAGGCAAAAAAAAACTGTACACTAGGGTGAACCAAAAGGGTCTATATGTTAGAAAAAAAATTCTCCCATAGAGAAAATTTTTTAGGTCAATTTTTAAAAAAGTTTTGTCCATTAAAAATGCGATAACTTTTGAACCGTTTGAGATAAAAATTTTATCCAGACATATTCTTGTAGAGCCTTAAATTCTCTAAAAAGGTGTTTTGAAGTTGATTTTTTTAACTAAAAAATTCCTATACTTAAGGGCTATGAAATCTGAAGAAAAATAGATATATTTTTTTCAACTTTCATAGCCCTTAAGTATATGAATTTTTGAGTTCAAAGAATCAACTTCAAAGCATTTTTTGTAGAATTTAATGCCCTATAAGATTATGCCTGGATAAGATCTTAATTTCAAACGGTTCAAAAGTTATAGCAGTTTTAATGAAAATTTCCATAATAGCTTCAAACTAAACTTATTTGTTTTTCATCAACTTTCATAGCCTGTAAGTATATGAATTTTTCAGTTAAAAAAATCAACTCTGGACCGTTTTTTAGAGAATTTAATGCCCTACAAGAACGTGCCTGAATAGCGTTTTTATCTTAAACGGTTCAAAAGTTATAACGTGTTATTTAAATGGGAAATTTCAAAGGGCCACCGACACCTTTTAAAATTGACCTAAAAATTTTTCCCAATGGGAGAATTTTTTTTCCAACAGATACCATAAATTCGATAGGTTAGTCATTTTGGCTCACCTTACTGTACACATTTGACAATTAATTCGTTCGCCTCGCGCTTCACCGAATGCGCGCTCACGTCTGAACGTGGCCTAATAGTGACGGTTCTAATTTGGGAAACATCGCTAATTGGAACTAATAGGAGAGCAAAGTGGCGATTTCTTTTGTGTCGCTATGCAAAACGTTTCGGCGTACATTTCAGCAGATCCATTATAAAGAAAATGCTTCCTACACGCCTCAAAACTGCCCAAAAACTACCATGTCTGTATCGCTTTTGGTAGTATTCAAGCCTTCCCTTAATAGTCGTTGCTTCATCCCTTTACAAGCGTTCTAGATCTACTGTTACCCTATTTGTTAGGCACATCATCTCAACAGCTACCTTAGACCGGATTCTCACTACAATGTGGTCTCGCTCCAAACTTATCCAACAAAAAAAAACAATAGATACGATCCACAGTTATCAGTAGGGCGACCTGACTGGAACTGGCGCTATAGTGTGCATTCACGCTTAGAATGTTGACAATTATAAGCCACGCCTTCAGACAGTTACAGTTACATGAAACGATCTCTACAATGTCGGCTTGTCGTGTTCTGTGAGCACACACCTTTAACTCGTCCATCTCGTTCAGAATTTGGCAAAATTTCTAACACTAAACAAGAACGTCGCAAAGGTCACTTGATTAATTATGCCATTAAAGTACGTTTACCCTTTTAATAGTTGTGTGTATGTAATTTCATCTGGAATTGTTTCAGGGCCATTTTGGCACAGTTCTACACAATTTCCTTTCAATAGAATTGTACCAATCGAAAAGATTTCCTTTAACATTTATCATAGAACAGAAAAAATCAATAAAACATTAATCATTTTGGCCCAAAATAATCAGATCATTATAATTAATTTAAAGTCGATTTTTTTGCCTTCAACTGTTACTTTGTACAAGTGATAGGAGGGTGTGGCGGGGGGTTAAAATTCTTTAATATTTTATGATAAATTTTATATAAAGTACCGAAACTAAACTGACCGACCTAGATTTTTATACCATTTTGCCATTCACCAACAACAACATTCAATTTATATATACGTATAGAACAACAATATAACGGGAGAGCGCAAAATTCTTTAACAAACTCGTTTGAAGAGAGAGAATTCAGTTTCACTCGATGACTTGTTGAGAGAAAACCGAACACGCGAAGAAAAATCAGTGCATTTTCCGCCCCAACGAGCCATTTCCTCTACACACACATAACACAACACACAGAAAAATGTTAACGAGATTATGTGGAAATTGTTTGTGATAAACACAGTGTGTTGTTTTCGAAATATTCCAACAATAAAAGAAAAACTTTATAGTGCTAATTGTGTGTGATCAAAACGGTAGGTTTTCTTCAAAAAAAAAAAAAATCAAATAGAATTACAGTAATTTCAAGAATTTTCCGAACTTTCACTACTACTCGATTATAATCAGATAACTGTTGTTTTGCTTTTTGTTTTGTTTCTGTAATAAGTGAGAGAAAAAACAGGAAAGATCTGTAAATTCCATTGTCGCACCCAAAATTATTGGGCCACGGTCACAGTTCGAAAAGTACAAGGAATTTTAATTAAAAAAAAAAAAACAAAAGGAAAACGTTATTTCTACCATTTTTACTGTTATTATTACCATTTTTATGAAGCAACTCAATTGATTGATGCCCTACATTAGTAGTATGAGTGGATCATTAAGGGCGTTCAAATTCTCTCCATTTTTGTAAATAATTAGAAATTCTACGGTGCCAACTAAGATATTTCCTCAATACCGTTACGTACTGTACGTTTCTTTAATTAATTAAAATTGCAAAAATGCCAATCAAATAGTTGTTGTTGTTGTAACAACATTTTTATTTCTTGTTGTTGTAATCATTTTATGATAGTCCCAATAAAGGGACGTGTATACTATAAAACCTAGAAAATGCTACTATAGATAATTTACAAGTCCCTCCAAATGGGTATAAAGATCTTTACTGAAACAGGTAGTTGGGTCGAGGGAAAAGGAATGGCCAATTCACTCTTTCATTGATAAAGACTAATTGTGAGCAAAATAAAGCAAATATTAAAATTTATAATCAAATGGAAAATTTTTATGTGCGTAAAAAATAATTGTACAAATTTTGGGACACTTCCATTATCGAGTATTTAAATCGTTTATCTTTTCCACGAAGCATTTTTAGTCTCAGCAACATGTGCAATTTTAGTGAATTTGTCTTCAAGGGCACTGAAAATTATAATCCAGGGTTTATTCGATTCGGAATGACTTCTAGAAACTTTTTGAAAAATTTGAAGGTGCACCGGCAAAAATTGCAAAAGTTATAAGCAATTTAGTAAAAAAATGAGGGGGTTTGGTTTTTTGCAAATATCTCGGAAATTATTGAAGATATTCGAAATTTGAAAAAATATGCTTAAAGAGGAGGAAATTTCATGAAAAAAGTCCTACCTCTCGGAACTCTACCATCAATATTTATAATTTTAATTTTGAGGCGAAAATAGCGCTAAAAGCGGGTGACGCGCGTTCCGTGCGCGCTGACCGACACGGACTCTTGAACAATAAAAATAATTTTAACCCATTAAATATCAATATTAAGAAATAAAAAAATTCACATACCTTCTAGACACTTGAATAAACGAAAATCCATCGAAAAAATTTATTTCCCGTAATTATTTTATTAGATATGCTTTTGTTAATTAACTAATTTTTACAAGTTTAAAATTTACATAAAAACCCTGATAATTGTTAAACTAAAAACCTCAAATTTTTTTCACTTCTTGGAGCTATTCTTGAAAGGCATTAGAAAAGATCCCCGTTGGAAAAATTAAAAAATTTTGATTTTCCACTTTGTTATTAACAATCTAAGAGGTTAAAATTGTTAATTAACAAATGCGTTTTTAAGCAATAAAACATTTTTTTAAGAAACGATTTTGTTCTTAAAAATCATAATATTTATTGCTGATTAAAATCCAAAAAAAAATAATTCAATTATCTTATAAACAATGCATTTGTTTATAACAATTATTTAAATAATTAGAGTAAAAAATTATAAAAAATCATTTTTATGTAACTTTAAATAGTAAGAATTCGAACAAATTGGAATATTAACAACACAAAAATTTTGCTTAAAAACGCATTTGTTAATTTACAATTTTAACCTCTTAGATTGTTAATAACTAAAGGGCGGATATCAGCTCCAAAATGGAGCAAGGCAAATTCTAGTCTCCTGACAAATTCGTATAGAGCGTATTGGCCACAGCCGTTGTACCTGCATAGTCTATCTTTTCTTGTGAAACGTTTTTCTTTACAAATAGTGTCCGAACGTAGAGAAGCAGTGGACCAGTTGAACTGCTACCGTGACGTCGTGACGTTACGGCGAAAAAACAGGTGCCTAGTTGTACCGAATTTCTATGAAATTCTGGTCGCTCTCTCTCACTCTTTAAAAAGCGGCTCGTCAGGGACAACAAACTGATGATTCTCCCATAGAAAATTTAAAAAAAAACAATTTTTGACAAAAATAAATTTAAAAAAAACTTTAAAATTATGAACACATTTTTGTTGATTTGTTCTACGTGTCTTTTCTTATAAATTTATGTAAATACATTATGGTTCGCCAAAATGACTAACCTATCGAATTTATGGCCTCAAAAGGGCCTATATGTTGGAAAAAATATTCTTCCATTGTAAAAATTTTTAGGTCAATTTTAAAAGGTGTCGGTGGCCATTTGAAATTTCCGATTTAAATAACCTGCAAAACAAATTTTGTCCATTAAAAATGCTGTAACTTTTGAACTGTTTGAGATAAAAATTTTATCTAGGCATATTCTTGTAGAGCATTAAATTCTCTAAAAAGTGTTTTGAGGTTGATTTTTTAACTCAAAAATTCATCCACTTACGGGCTATGAAATCTGATGAAAAATAGATATGTTTTTTTCAACTTTCATAGCCCGTAAGTATATGAATTTTTGAGTTAAAAGAACCAACTTCAAAGTATTTTTTTACAGAATTTAATGCCCTATAAGAATATGCCTGGATAAAATCTTAATCTCAAACGGTTCAAAAGTTATAGTATTTTTAATGAAAATTTCCAAAATAGCTTTAAACTAAACATATCTGTTTTTCATCAACTTTCATAGCCCGTAAGTATATGAATTTTCGAGTTGAAAAATCGACTTTAAAACACCTTTTTAGAGAATTTAATGCCCTACAAGAATGTGCCTGGATAACATTTTTATCTTAAACGGTTCAAAAGTTATAGCATTTTTAATAGACAACAATTTTTTTGCGTGTTATTTAAATGGGAAACTTCAAATGGCCACTGACACCTTTTAAAATTGAGCTAAAAATTTTTCCCAATAGGAGAATTTTTCTCTCAACATATAAGTCCTTTTGAGACCATAAATTCGATAGGTTAGTCATTTTGGCTCACCCTAAAATACATGCATTAAAATTAAACTACGCCAATGGAGCATTTCGAGCGTTGTAAATCTTGCCAAATGACCTTCAATCCGCCCTTTATTAATAACAACGTGGAAAATCAACATTTTTTAATTTTTCCAACGGGGATCTTTTCTAAAGCCTTTCAAGAATAGCTCCAAGAAGTGAAAAAAATTTGAGGTTTTTAGTTTAACAATTATCAGGGTTTTTATGTAAATTTTAAACTTGTAAAAATTAGTTAATTAACAAAAGCATATCTAATAAAATAATTACGGGAAAAAATTTTTTTCGATGGATTTTCGTTTATTCAAGTGTCTAGAAGGTATGTGAATTTTTTTATTTCTTAATATTGATATTTAATGGGTTAAAATTATTTTTTTTTGTCCAAGAGTCCGTGTCGGTCAGCGAGCACGGAACGCGCTTCACCCGTTTTTAGCACTATTTTCGCCTCAAAATTAAAATTATAAATATTGGTGGTAGAGTTCCGGGAGATAAAACTTTTTAGGAAATTTCCTCCTCTTTAAGGATCTTTTTTCAAATTTCAAATACCTCTAATAGTTTCCGAGATATTTGCAAAAAACCAAACCCCCATTTTTTTTTTATTAAATTGTTTATAACTTTTGTAATTTTTGCCGGCGCGCCTTCAAATTTTTCAAAAAGTTTCTAGACGTCATTCCCAATCGAATGAGCCATGGATCATAATTCGTTCTTTCCAACATTTCTTGAAATGTCATGATAATTTTCGCTACAGTCGACTTTCGAACTTCTATCAACTGTACCGTTGTTTTCAGACGCATCAAACTTAGTTAGTTATGCGAAAAACAAAGAAGACACCACCACGAAGCCAATTTAATACAATCGAATATACGTTCATATTTTTCAGAATTTTGAAATGCGTATAATCTTTAATTTACTTGCCCATTCCTTTTCCCTAGTCCCAACTATACCTGTTTCAGTAAAGATTTTTATACAAATTTGGTGGGAGTTGTAAATTATCAATAGTTGGGACTATCATAAAACAATTGACTTACTACTTACTATGAGTCACGTGTTGCACCATCCCAAATCACAAACGTTTCCCATCATGCAATTATCATGCAATATTAATATTTTTTTTATGTTATAATAAAGTGGTGAAATTGTATTGATTAAAATTTGATGTGTAATAAAGAATGTCGTAAACGTAACAATAAATCGAGTCTTGAAAAGTCGTGAATTTCATTAGAACTCACCACACACACACACACACACACATACACACAAAGAAAACAACACACAACCAAGTCGCTTTAAAGTCGTAAATTTGAAAGTAAAAGCTACTAATTTGTGCGCGCGTCTACAGTTGCTGTGAACGTACCTTAATATCACCACACAAATTCCAATTAGTGATCAATTCAAATATCGTAAAATCGTATAATTGTGATTATAAATCCATGGTGTTATTATCAATAAAATCAATTTATTGGCGGTTTATATAAGAGCTCCTTTTACAGCTTCAACCACCACCCTCGATGCTCTAGAAAATATTTCCTCTAAAATCGATTCAATTTACAGTTTAAATAATAATATGCGAAGAACAAAAATATATATATAGACGTGTCTTGTTCTAATAATATTCAAAGATGTTGTTGTCATGTCTACCACCACAATCACCGCAACATTGTTACACTGTCAGTAAACTAGCAAACCCTGTCGTCGATGGGGGTGGCGGCGGCAGAAGGTGGTGTGTGTGGTTCGGTGGCGTTCAACGAATATAGATTGAAAATTATTTACTTTAACGTATATATATATATATATAGAAAAGTCTTTGACTCACGTTTTCTTCAACGGCATCTTGTCGCTACCGAAATCGAAAAACTTCCCTAATTTAATCAAAACTATGAATAATAATCAAACTGCGTATCGCAGTTTTGGAGGCGATTCGGATTTTCGAGAGTTGCATTTGATGGTAATTTCAGAGAGTAGTAGTCGTGGGTTCTATCCCCAATGCAGACGATTTGCTGTAGAAATAAAGGACTTCAGCATACGAGCTATAGACGTGATAGAAAAAGATAGAAGCAAAGTTTACAGAAGTAGCAAAAACACTACATCTTCATATCCCAGTTTTGGAAGCACTTTTTTGCGAAAAATGAAGACATTTAAAATGTGTTGTAGAAGAAACAGCTTCAATTGTTTTTCTTCTTCTTAAAAAATTGATTAACAGCAGTTGTCTCTGTCTTGAATGCAAAAAGAATGATGTAAAGAATTCCAGCGCATGAGCATAAAAACGTGTCAGAAAAAGATAGACGCAAGACTGATAGAAGTAGCAAAAATTCGAATTTTCGAATGTTTCGTAGTATTAGAGATTAGTACTCACGCCTTCTAACCCCAATCCAGATTACAGAGGTGACTCTATTAGCCGGATTGCCCTCATTATGACTTAACGAGAACAATAAACATTATTAATCCCCTAAAAAAAAGGACAAACATTCAATTATCCGGATTTTCGCTTATTCGAATGAGTTTGGACAACAATTAGTCCGGTTAATCGAGTCGCCACTGTATTTAGATTAATTATTTTGTTGTGAAATGTGTTGTAGAAAAAAACAATTCAATTTTCTTATGCAGTTGTCTCTGTCTTGAATGCGACAAGAATGATGTAAAGGAATTCGGTACATGAGCATATAAATGTGATAGAAAAAGATAGAAGCAAGACTCACAGAAGTAGTAAAAACTCTCATCTTTTTAGATCAATTTTTTGAAGGCAATAGTAGCGATTCGGATTTTCGAGAGTTTCATATTTTCGAAGAGTAGTAATCACGGGTTCTAAGCCCATCTCAGACTTCAGTGGTGACCCATGAGATTGCCCACCTTTTTGCTTAAAGATAAACCATTATTGATTCCTTAAATAAGACGTTCAATTATCCGGATTCTCGATAATCCGAATCGCGAAATCAAGACACAACTTGAGCGCGAAAGTAACGATGTAAAGGATTATAGCACATGAGCATATAAACGTGATAGAAAAAGATAGAAGCAAGACTCACCGAAACAGCAAAAACTCTCATCTTCATTGCTCAGTTTTGACGGCAATAGTAGCAATACGGATTTTCGAGAGTTTTCTAGTTTCAAAGGGTAGTAATCATGGGTTCTAAGCCCATCTCAAACTTCAGTGGTGACGCATGAAATTTCTCACCTTTTCGCTTAAATTCAATTATCCGGATTTTCGCTTATCCGAATCGCTGTCTTTAGTGCTGATTAAATAATAATGAAAAATAAATTCAGCACATAAACATGTAAACGTGATAGAAAAAGACAGAATAGATAGAAAAAGACAGAATAGATAATTTCTAAACGCCTGGCAGTGGACGGCAACATTCCGGTAGCCTCTGAAATGGAACACACTGTACATATCGACTAAATATGTTGTTTGAATGAAACAAGAAAGCTTGTCGACTTGTAATTAAATCCTGAAAGGGACCGTGAACATTTCAACCCTGAAATTATAACTTGATTTTTCTATATCCTGCATTCGCCCTTCGACTTGACAGTCTTTCAGGATAACACCAACGATAATTTCATACTACATAGACACACGACTACCAACATAACGTATCAAAACAAAAATTATTCAATCATTCAATAAAATACCAATTTCAAGTAGTCACACACATTGGGGAGAATTTCAAAAAATTTCTCGATTAGAATTCGTAATTATCTCTCGTTGACAAAAGGCCAAAAATTCGATTAAAACAAAATGAATTTTAGTTAATTATTTTCTTTGTCGGCATTTCAAGTTTTGTCATTCGTAGCCAACTTAACGCAAATTAATTGAAGGGCGCGCATCGGGGGGGAACAAAGAGGGATGAAGCCGTTTTAATTTTACAACAATTTCGAAATATCCAACAAGCCTTAGGCAATTTTAATTATTAGAAATAACGAGCAAATTGGAATCGAGATGGAGACGGAGATAATGGCTCGCTTAGAGTAGCGTTCAATGAATTAGAAAACTTTTTGGATATCCTGTAGATTATCGTTATTATTATTATTATTGTTGCGAACGTGAAAGCAATTACTCTAATATCCTGTTGTTATAGAAAAAAATCTTTCACTTAGAAAGTGTTTTTTTCCGTCTTTAAATAAGATGGACATGAAATTTAATAAGGAAAGGTCGTTTAAACATTTTCTTCGCCATTCCTTTCGTTTTTTTTAAGTGTTGTTTTACAGTAATTAGAATAGAAAGGAAGTTGATTTTGTGGTAATTCGGTGTTGTTTCGATATTTCGAAAAAATGGTGTGATTAATGTACTTGAAATTTTGCACAAGGTTAGAAAAAATCACAGCAAAAATGCGAATTTTTTTTTGTATTTATTTATTGTCGAGATACAGTCGATTTATTCCAATCTATCGAGTTTCAAACAATAGAATGATTATTGTTGATTTCGTAGGTGCCGTAGGTACGAATTAAAGGTGCGTCCGGATTTGACTTGTACGGCTCGTTCCTATCTGCAGTCCGGGCGGGTAGCGCAAGCGTCACGACCACACTTGAGCGAAATCATTAAGATACAGTCACCTCGAATGTAGCTTAAGAGTGAAATTCGAGTGTGAGCCCGCCTTCACTTACATTTTTGTTAAAGCGTTTCTAGCTTATGCACATGACCTTAACATTTGTAAAAGTGATGAAATTTTTGTTCACAAATTCTTTAGTTTCAAGTACATTTTATAAATATTTTTACATAATTTTTTTTCACTACACACTTTTACCATTCTCTGAATTTTTGTTGTTTTTTTTTTCCAGTTCGTAAAAATTAACAATTTTTTAAAATGGAAAAAAGTCTTTATTTAGATTTATGTTAATTGTGTACGAAATAAGTTGCTAAATATTTATCCCACACCCACCTCTGGTGTGTTTTATCAGTTTTATCACCTTTTATAAATTAATCGAAATATTACTACCAAAACGTCATTTGTGACGTCACTAAACTACCACATAAATTATTTATTGTTAATCAATAAACCACACATTCAACTGATATAACGTTTATCATGTCACGTAATTTTTATTTACTTTTAATTACTAATAAATGAAGATAGAGATGTTTAAATATATAATTCCATAGAATATAAGTCTTCATCTTTATCTTCATATTACTTTTTGATTAGCATGCCATTAGATTTAATTAAGATCGAGATATTGATACAAATTTGCTGAGAATTTTCTGCAATTTGCAACAATTTCAGCGTAATTTATATGTTGAATCAGTATTCTATAACAAAAGGGATGTTTATCTCGATCTACATCCTTAATATTTAGTTATGACGTCAAGACACTACGAAACAAATGAAGACAAAATTCTAAAAGGTTATTATCTTTATGTCTATCTAGTTGTTGGGACATATAAAGATCGAGATACAGATACTGCAAGTAACACAAAAAAATTATACATTTCTGATAGATTTTTAAACGATTCCCAATTGTTTTTCTATTGGCGAATCGATTAGAGAAACATACTAAAATCATATACAATTATAGTAAACGCAACGACTTAAGAGATCAGAGTCAAAACAACAACAAAATAAGACGTATGCACTTGTGAAAGCAACTACTACAAGAGAAACGTGCTTTTTCGATACCTATTATGGTCTTTAATCTTTCGAGTCATTACGACGACTATACTTAATTTTGAAGACAACAATTGAAAGTGTATGGAACGCCGCGCATTGGAAGTGAAACTTCTTAGGTTAGAGATGAAGTTCATTTTTAGGATTAGAATATGGTTATGTGGGATTCAATTACCTAATGAATTATTTTCTTTCTGTTGTTGCCTGAAGATTCGGTTGTTTTTTTTTCTACAAGAATCATAAATCGCGGTAGGCCAGGAAATTTTAATTTCGTTCCAGAGAGCGCTATACTTCATATTACTTTTCGATTAGCGTGTCATTAGATTTAATTAAGATCGAGATATTGATAGAAATTTGTAGAGAATTTGAATTTTTCGGTATTTTCTGCAATTTGCATCAATTTCCGCGTGATTTATATGTTGAATCAGTATTCTATAACAAAAGGGATGTTTATCTCGATCTACACCCTTAATATTTAGCAATTATAATCATTCTAAATTTACAAAACTCTACGAATTTGTCAGTTATGACGTCAAAGGTTATCTTTATGTCTATCTAGTTGTTGGGACATATAAAGATCGAGATACAGATACTGCAAGTAACACAAAAAAATTATATATTTCTGATATATTTTTAAACGATTCCCAATTGTTTTTTATTAGCGAATCGATTAGAGAGACATACCAAAATAATTTCCAATTACAGTAAATGCAACGACGATCAGAGTCGAAACAACAACAAAATAAGACGTGTGCACTTGTAAAAGTACCTGCTTCAAGAGAAACGTACTTTTTTCGATTCCAATTATGGCCTTTAATCTTTCGAGTCATTACGACGACTATTCTTAATTTTGAAAACAATTGAAAGTGCATTAGAAGTGAAACTTCGTAGGTTAGAGATGAGGATATGGTTAAGTGGGATTCAATTACCTAATGAATTAGTTTCTTTCTGCTGTTGGCCTGAAGGCTCGGTTTTTTTTTTCTACCTGAATCATAAATCGCGGTAGGTCAGGAAATTTTAGTTTCATTTAGACCTTAGTGTTTATTTTACACAATTGGCAGAACTGACAGAAAGAGTAGAAGCGACGCTATGGCAACGCCCCCACTCTTCCCTCTCAGCTGTCTGTTAGAGGGGAGATATTTTCGTCACGCTCCGAACAAATTTACTACCATGTCGCGCCTAAAAAAGTTTCGCTTCAAAAAAAACAAAATTCTAGTGGTAAAGTAGGACGAGTTTTTTATATTTATTATTTAGACTCTTCTAGGGATGTGACATGGAGTGAAAAAAATCGATTACAAAAAAAAACGATTTTTGCGAGAAATTCGATTTTTTTTAATTATTCGAAAAATTGCATTTTTTGTACATAATAAAATTACCAGATGCTAAAATTAATTAAAATATGTAGATAGTTTGGCTATATTGGTTTAAACCAACGTCGTCGTGTATCTAATTTACTTTTAATAAAAAAATAGAGTGTAATTAATATAATCAACTTATTAAAAATCTACCTTTAATATCTAGAGAATCGATTATTAAAAATCGATTATTTTTTCACATCCCTAGACACTTCTCACTGTAGTCAAGGTTAATAGTTGCTATAAATACGTGTTGAATTTCATATAACTGAAAAAGCAAGGTATATCAATTCAACAAACATGTGTTGTCTTTGTTGTACTCATTATGAGTTTTGAAAATTGTCCACAGCCAACTAGGTATATCTCATACTGTAATAAATTCAACAAGGACGGACTGTACAGGGTGGACCATTTTCGATGGTTTTGCAGGGTATCTCCTATAAGGAGAGCTCGTACAGGATAATGGATAGTACATTCCTGTCCTACTTTTTCCTGACTAGTCAGATGGTGCAATTAGATTTTTGCTATGTTCTTTTGTTTTCGAGTTATGGCCGTTTTTTCACTTTTTTGCGATTTCTAAGATGCCTTATATCTCGCAGGCTTTCAAAAAAGTTGACGCTTTTTCCACAGTTTATAGTGTAGTTTTTAAAGCTGATTCTATTCAGCTAATTATATTTTCTCTAGCTTTTACCGTTTTTGAAATATAACACAAACTTATGTTTTTTTAAATGGAACATATATTTAATCTATTGATCATTAAATTGCTTATTTTTTTCTGATTTCAAATATATATAGTTTGCTATAGTTATTATCAAAAATGCGGGAGTTATTTTGAAAATTTCGATTTCGCAAGTAGTGATTACGAAAATTATACTCGAAAGGACTTTAGAGTGCCATGAAACAAATTTTACCTATTGCAAAATACGAAAACAAAAGAATAAATAAATAGCAACCAAAATAATAGTTCGTTGACAAGCTAAAAAACAATTGTTTCATAGCACTCTAAAGTGTCTTCGAATATGATTTTAGGAATGTTTCCCTTCGAAATCGAAATTTTTCAAATAACTTTCACATTTTTGAAAATAACTATAGCAAACCATATATATTTGAAATCAGAAAAAAGTAAGCAATTTAATGAGTGATAAATTAAATATATGTTCCATTTAAAAAAAAACACAGATTTGTGTTATATTTCAAAAACGGTGAGAGCTAGAGAAAATATAATTAGCTAAATAGAATCAGTTTTAAAAACTACATTGAAAACAATGAAAAGAAAATGAACTTTTTCGATAGCCTACGAGACATGAGGCATTTTTGAAATCGCGAAAAAGTGAAAAAACGGCCATAACTCGAAAACAAAAGAACATAGCAAAAATCTAATTGCACCATCTGACTAGTCAGGAAAAAGTAGGACAGGAATGTACTATCCATTATTCTGTACGAGCTCTCCTTATAGGAGATACCCTGCAAAACCATCGAAAATGGTCCAGCCTGTACTGTGTTTTATTCTTTTCAAAGTTACAAACAATTTAATAGTCCGTTACTAGATAGACATAACATTTAACTGGCGTGTATAGAATGATACAAAAATTTGCACACAATGTATAATTTCTTATAATGATTATCTAATAATTCGAAAATAAAGTAACTAGGCATCTGATTTTTCATTTCAATGTTCATTTATTAGATAGTTTTGTATGGTTGGTAAAGAATCGTTTTCTTTTGTAATTTTTACAATTCCATAATTGGTATTTATGAATTCTTAGATAATTTACTTGTGTACGGATTTAATTCGTGATTCTATAAGTAGTTTTTTTCTCTAATAAATATTGATAGAAATTTGATTCTGAAAAGTCTCATTTTGAGTACGACAAAGACAACACATGTTTGTTGATATTGCTGTCTTAACAACAGTGGGCGTTTAACTAAATAATAAACATTAAAAAAACTCCTCCTATTCTCCTCCCACTCTTCTTCTAGTGTACCTAGTTGCATTAGTTTACCGGTATATCTCGATATATTAAAGTAAAGATCGGAGTTAAGATACCGTTGTTTGTAGAATATCAACAATTTTTATTTTGTTTTTGTTATTGTTACAGATAATAGAAACGATGCGATCTTTAGAATTATCAACACCATGGCATGAAGAAGAGGAGGACGTTGAAGTTGAAGATATGGAATTGAGTAAAATCAATGGAAGAGATGATCTATCTGAATCGAGTAGTGATGAAGCAACTGGTCGTAAACGACGGAAACATGGAGGTAAATAAAATACCAATAAAACAAAATTAATTACAACAATAACCAACTAAAAAAAAAACAAAAAAACAGGTAGTGCATCGAGTGGCAGTGCATCTAGTGGTAGTGGTAATACGGCACGTCGACGAAAATCATGTATTAGTGCTCGAGAGAGAAATTTACGAAGACTGGAAAGTAATGAAAGGGAACGGATGAGGATGCATTCATTAAATGATGCTTTTGAAGTAAGACACACACATAATTAAACGTTTCTATATTCAATTAAACTAATCGATTTGTTTCAAACCAAAAAAAAACAAAATAGCAATTAAGAGAAGTTATCCCGCATATAAAAATGGAACGCAAACTATCGAAAATCGAAACATTAACATTAGCCAAAAATTATATAATGGCACTAACGAATGTTATCTGCGAAATGAGAGGCGAAGAGAAACATTACACGTAATTAAAACGAATTATTCAAGCATTACAAATTATTAATTAACACACAAAATTCTAGATTCCAAGATGTCGAAGAAGATAGTAATGTTGAATTGGAAACAACAGATGATACAAGTAGGGAACAAAATAACAATTCAATGTTCCAACAAAATCTAGAAGGCCATCCAGATCATTCATTGGTGAATTCGCGTTGAAAGCCACATTATACCGACATGGCATTTCAACTAGACACACAACTAATTGAACGAAATGCCACACCTGTATACATACTTAAGTCATATACTTAAATTGTTTAAATAGTAAACAAATCTAATTCTTGTATAAATATTATATATTTATCAATTACTATTATTATTATTATTATTGAAAAATACGAAATTATCTAAAAAAAACACAAAAAAAAATAAATGTGCATATCTTTAGAATAAACGGTCTATAACGGCCTACTTATCAATCTGATTTCTATTTGATAAAAAAAAAGCAAATGATGTGATTTTTATGTGCTTCCGTGTTGTGTTGTTATGAATAAATCGAATTCTGTGCCAAATCATCATCTTTAAATGTCCATCAAATTTGCCTGTTGAATCGACAACATTTAAAGATGATGACTTGTCGAGAATACAACTGATAAATTTAAATGTATAGATAATGTATATAATTTAATTACAAAACAAAAAAAAAACGCGCTACAGAAACGAAATTTGATGAATTTCTAATGTCAATCAATTGAACCGCCCAACGGGTGTGTGATTCGTTCTCAATTTTTCTTTTTTTAGAGAGAGTTACCTAAATGGGGATTATTACCTCGACGGTCCGGTTCGTCTGGCCTCACGCGCGCGCTTAAGTGGCGCTTAACGGGGCAAGACGGATTGGACCTGATATACTCTTAATTATGCTCAATGACAGGTTAAATAGAAAGGGAGAGATAACGAAATTTTGTCAATTTCCACCTTTCATATCCACATAACTATGAACAAACAAAAAATGGTTGTATAATAGAAAACAAAAAACGAAAAAAAAACTGGAAATCGAGGCATGAAGTTCCAAATGCAAATGTGATATTGTAGAAAAACTTGCACAAGTTTTTAGTTTATATTATATAATATATTATATAAAACAAATGAATTATAGAATTATATATATTTTATGATATGTATTAAGTGTATTCTTGTAAAAAACTATATATAACAGAATTATACCTATATATATTATACATAATATATAGATATACTTATAAATAAAGAGTAAATATGTATAAATTATAAATAAAAATTATCTGGTGTAAACTTGGTTTATTTCCGGGGATGATGGGATCAAATTGACGGGTAATTATATACAAAAAAAAACAACCCTTATTTATAAAAATATACTCGTTTTATTGTAAATTCAAAAGAGATTCTTTTTGGCACGGTCTCGGTTGTGTTGTGGCCGTTTCTGATCGTAACCTAGAAATTTTCCTTCAATCAATCAATCAATCAATTAATTAATTAACACGTTCTGTGGTGGTTTGGTGGGAACGTATTGAATTATACAGGATGTTTACTTTGTAACCTGATGTGATAAGATTTTGATTTTTTTCGTACAACTTGACCTTTATGTAAGATATTTTTTTGTTTCATCTAATTACGAAGGAAGTGTTTTGATAAGAAATTACAAGTAATCAAAATTTTGAGTTTTATCGATAAAATACGATTATTATGTACATAATAGGTAGACAAGCGGGTTTCCAATGAATTTTAAAGGAGAGAATGAAGGTTAAATGTATATAAGCGATTTATCACTCACTCACTCACTCACTCACTCATTACGATATCTCCAAAACTATCCGTCCGATAGACTTTAAATTTGTGATGTAGACGCTCATTGAGAAAGGATTTTTGAAAATTCGTCCTCTAACGGGGTTAAATGGGGCATTAAAGTTTGAACATGTTGAAATCTAGGAGCTGTGGAAACAAGTTTTGACGCGTCGCCTAGAAACAGGCTTTGACAATTTCATTATATATATTCTATGATATATATATTCTACGTCTAGGTTCAACAGTCAAATATTATCGTGTGCTCAGCGAAGCGGGGCGGTGGGTTTATAGGCTATATAGAAATAGGTGTGGATTGTGTTGGTTTGGAAACTTGGCTCTGATAATTATTGACTGTTTCTCCGTACTGTTTCGTAGAAAGGCACCGAAAATAAGTTTGGCTGTAGCACCGGGAAAGCTTAGATTAGCCTAGGCGACATCTGCCATTTTAATGAATTTCTCTTCAAGGGCACCGAAAATTATGAGCCCTGGCATTCGATTCGGAATAACCTCTAGAAACTTTTTGAAAAATTTGAAGGTGCGCCGGCAAAAATTGCAAAAGTTATAAACAATTTAGTAAAAAAAATGGGGGTTTGGTTTTTTGCAAATATCTCGGAAACTATTAAAGATATTCGAAATTTGAAAAAAGATCCTTAAAGAGGAGGAAATTTCCTAAAAAAGTCCTACCTCCCGGAACTCTACCACCAATATTTATAATTTTAATTTTGAGGCGAAAATAGCGCTAAAAGCGGGTGACGCGCGTTCCGTGCGCGCTGACCGACACGGACTCTTGAACAATAAAAATAATTTTAACCCATTAAATATCAATATTAAGAAATAAAAAAATTCACATACCTTCTAGACACTTGAATAAACGAAAATCCATGGAAAAAATTCGTTTCCCGTAATTATTTTATTAGATATGCTTTTGTTAATTAACTAATTTTTACAAGTTTAAAATTTACATAAAAACCCTGATAATTGTTAATTAAAAATTTCAAATTTTTTTCACTTTCAAGAGCTATTCTTGAAAGGCTTTAGAAAAGATCCCCGTTGGAAAAATTACAAAATGTTGATTTTTCGCGTTGTTATTAATAAAGGGCGGATTGAAGGTCATTTGGCAAGATTTACAACGCTCGAAATGCTCCATTGGCGTAGTTTAATTTGAATGCATGTATTTTAGGGTGAGCCAAAATGACTAACCGATCGAATTTATGGTCTCAAAGGGGCCTATATGTTGAGAAAAAATTCTCCTATTAGAAAAAATTTTTAGCTCAATTTTAAAAGGTGTCGGTGGCCATTTGAAATTTCCCATTTAAATAACACGCAAAAAAATTGTTGTCCATTAAAAGTGCTATAACTTTTGAACCGTTTAAGATAAAAATGTTATCCAGGCACATCCTTGTAGGGCATTAAATTCTCTAAAAAGGTGTTTTAAAGTCGATTTTTCAACTCGAAAATTCATATACTTACGGGCTATGGAAGTTGATGAAAAACAGATATGTTTAGTTTAAAGCTATTTTGGAAATTTTCATTAAAAATACTATAATTTTTGAACCGTTTGAGATTAAGATTTTATCCAGGCATATTCTTATAGGGCATTAAATTCTGTAAAAAAATACTTTGAAGTTGGTTCTTTTAACTCAAAAATTCATATACTTACGGGCTATGAAAGTTGAAAAAAACATATCTATTTTTCATCAGATTTCATAGCCCGTAAGTATATGAATTTTTGAGTTAAAAAATCAACTTCAAAACACCTTTTTAGAGAATTTAATGCTCTACAAGAATGTGCCTGGATAAATTTTTTATCTTAAATAGTTCAAAAGTTACAGCATTTTTAATGGACAAAATTTCTTTTGCATGTTGTTTAAATCGGAAATTTCAAAGGGCCACCGACACTTTTTAAAATTGACCTAAAAATTTTTCTCAATGGGAGAATATTTTTTCCAACATATAGGCCCTTTTGAGGCCATAAATTCGATAGGTTAGTCATTTTGGCTCATCCTAATGTATTTACATAAATTTATAAGAAAAGACACGTAGAACAAATCAACAAAAATGTGTTCATAATTTTAAAGTTTTTTTTTAAATTTATTTTTGTCAAAAATTGTTTTTTTAAATTTTCTATGGGAGAATCATCAGTTTGTTGTCCCTGACGAGCCGCTTTTTAAAGAATGAGAGAGCGACCAGAATTTCATAGAAATTCGGTACAACTAGGCACCTGTTTTTTCGCCGTAACGTCACGACGTCACGGTAGCAGTTCAACTGGTCCACTGCTTCTCTACGTTCGGACACTATTTGTAAAGAAAAACGTTTCACAAGAAAAGATAGACTATGCATGTACAACGGCTGTGGCCAATACGCTCTATACGAATTTGTCAGGAGACTAGAATTTGCCTTGCTCCATTTTGGAGCTGATATCCGCCCTTTAGTTATTAAGAGGTTAAAATTGTAAATTAACAAATGCGTTTTTAAGCAAAATTTCTGTGTTGTAAATATTCCAATTTGTTCGAATTCTTACTATTTAAAGTTACATAAAAATGATTTTTTATAATTTTTTACTCTAATTATTTAAATAATTATTATAAACAAATGCATTGTTTATAAGATAATTGAATTATTTTTTTTTGGATTTCAATCAGCAATAAATATTATGATTTTTAAGAACAAAATCGTTTCTTAAAAAATGTTTTTATTGCTTAAAAACGCATTTGTTAATTAACAATTTTAACCTCTTAGATTGTTAATAACAAAGTGGAAAATCAAAATTTTTTAATTTTTCCAACGGGGATCTTTTCTAATGGCTTTCAAGAATAGCTTCAAGAAGTGAAAAAAATTTGAGGTTTTTAGTTTAACAATTATCAGGGTGTTTATGTAAATTTTAAACTTATAAAAATGATTTAATTAACAAAAGCATATCTAATAAAATAATTACGGGAAAAAAAATTTTTCCATAGATTTTCGTTTATTCAAGTGTCTAGAAGGTAGGTGATTTTTTTTATTTCTTAATATTGATATTTAATGGGTTAAAATAATTTTTTTTGTTCAAGAGTCCATGTCGATCAGCGCGCGCAGAACGCGCGTCACCCGCTCGTAGCGCTACTTTCGCCTCAAAATTAAAATTATAAATATTGGTGGTAGAGTTCTGGAAGGTAAGACATTATTTAGGAAATTTCCCCCTCTTTAAGGATCGTTTTTCAAATTTCGAATATCTTTAATAGTTTCCGAGATATTTGCAAAAAACCAAACCCCCTCTTTTTTTCTGCTAAATTGTTTATAACTTTTGCAATTTTTGCCGGCGCACCTTCAAATTTGCCAAAAAGTTTCTAGCGGTCATTCCGAATCGAATGAGCCCTGGATCATAATTTTCGGTGCCCGGGAAGAGAAATTCACTAAAATAGCAGATGTTGATAGTATTAAAAGCGTGACATCCACAAATAAGTCGAGAACGCGTGTTGGAGAATTGTGTTATTATAAAATTGTTTACATTATTCTATAGGCCCTTGAGATAATCTCAATAGAATAGAGAGATATGACAAAAAATAATGTTCACTAGCTATCATCCGACCGTATATCAATAAATGATAAGCCACAAAAAAAATACAAAGTATCTAATTAAATATCAAACACAATAGATGAATAAAGTGCAACATGTAACTCTTGAAGATCAAAAATTATCAAAATTATCAATAATAGACAGGGACGGACTAGCAATTACTACACAAAGACGCGGTTTCCCAAGAAATAAAGAACTGGACGATTGCTCCATCATTCTTAAGACCAGTCCGGTCCTGGTAATGGCCCTCAAAGATACACCATTAGGTGGCTAACCGAGGCCCAACTTTAAGCTTACCTAAAATACGACTCTCGTTAATCCTGTACTGCTCAATAATCTCCTCCAAGGTCTTATTAGCGTCCAAAACTAAAATCGGTATACCATCAACTGTTTGATCGTCTTTCATCAACCAATCCTCGTGACTCTCATGCAATTGTTTCAAATAATCAAATGACACAGTCGCTTCTTCCGGCCGACCGCGTGCCTTCATCCTCTCATAAACAACTTCCGGTGAACTCCTCAAATACACTACAATTTCCAATAAATATTTCAAAGCCAATTTTATTAATAAATAAATTAGAAAAAACATAAAATTACCAATCAAATCCAAATCGATATCGATAGTTGTACGTATCCATTTATACCATTCATCTAACACGTAATAATCGGGCTCGGTTAACAGACCATTCTTGTAGGCTTGCTCAATGAAACAATACCGATTATTCTGTACGGATCGTTCAAATATCTGTACAGTAGTACCGGGATTTGTCGGTTTCGATGTCTGGATCTTCAATCGTGTCAATTGTACGTAACTCTGGAACACCTTCAACCATTCCTCGATATTCGTGTACATCAGATCGAGCAGATTGTGGCCTCGGACGTTACGCCACCAATCCAACGGTTCCTATCAACAAATAATCGTATAAATCGTTAAATTGAACCAAAAAAAAACAACACAACAGAAATTACACCGTAAGTTTCAATACTGTTGAAATTCTCAAAATACCGTATCAATGTTGATTTACCCGCTCCAATATTACCTTCGATTGATACACGAAACGGACGATCATCACGGACGATCTCGTCAATCGGTGAATCTAGAAATGATTTTTTATTTGGTGTAACGATCGGACTTGTTGATGCACGTTTGTTGTCCATTGTTCTGGTGAAAACACTGAAAATATCCGAAAGTACAAGTAGTGCGCCAAAATTATCGGACATAACCTCAAATTTATTGCGCAATTATTTGGATTAAATCAACGGATAATTACCTGCAATTGCAACAGTGTTTCGGTAATAATCGATGATTTCTTGCAATAAAACAAGCTCTTAGCATCACAACATTGGATAACCGTTCAAACAATTTTCAAAATTGCAATTAAGGTTAGGTCAGTGATGACAACTGTGCAAACATAAAAGTACCAAATACGAATTATTATTAAAAAAAAACCGATGATACGGAGAAAATTTCACACAGATTTGACCAAAATTATGTAAATTTAGCTGAAATCAAGCAATTTGTAGGATTAATTTGATTTATTAATGAGTAATCTACGAAGAAATTCAATTATATCGTACCAACAGTTGGAGATAAAAATCACTAAATCGAAATATCAATTTATTGGTATAATAAAATAAACAATTCTAGCAACATTTTGATAGTCGTAAATGATTTTTTTTTTGTGTAAAAGAACTGTTACCAATAAATTATTAAATATATTAGTTTTTTAAATTTAGAATTCAAAATTAGGTAGTAATGGCAACGATGCAAAAATAAAAGCACTAATTTACGGAATTATCAATATTTCAAAACGAATATAATGGTGGCCAAGAATGTTTAAAATTAGATAAAAACAATTAATCTGGTTAATTTACTGGACTTATGAACGATGAATTTATAGAGAAATCATTGAAATTTAGCAAATAACCAGCAAATTGCTCCATATTAATTTCCTTCAATTGGCACCCCTGGAAAATGGCGTCTTGTTGCCAACCTATAAAATGGTGTTTTTCTTGAGTTTAGTCAGGGGGGTGAAACTTAGATAGGCAGAGTACCTCTTAAATGTGAGGGTCCGACTGCAATACCAACTGTTAGAAATGATGTATGTGTTGTGGCAACCTTGATATTGGTGACGTCCTCTAATCGGTCAACTTCTTTATACTTAAAAAAATTGTTAGTAATTAAAATTCTTTTGCTATAGAAATTTTAATTTTTAAGAATATTGATAAAATTTGTTCATGTTTTTCTTTTAATAAATAGAAATCGTAAGTTAAATAGACAATTTCGAAACTCCCGCGTTGCTGAACTGCCGCCGTTTCAATGTCACCAACAAAAAAAAGCGGTAAATCCTACATTTTCATGCCTTTACGTTGGTATTAAAATTGGACCCTCAGGCAAATAAGACAAACTCGAATAACATTGAGTTTCAGTCCCCTGAGTTTAGTGTTGTGTGGGGCTCAGATCAGATGTTTTTAATTCAAACAAATCTTGATGGTGATTTATAATAAAGAATTTTGTACTCGAAATTGACCAACATCCTCTGAAGATGGGTAAAAACACTAATACTGAGATTGTATAAAAGTGAATTTAATAATTTTCAATTTTAGATGGTGAAATTGAAGAAAATCCAGAGACTATCAACAATGAAAACAACAACATCAATAACTGTGAGCTAACAAACGACTCTTCTAGAATTGAAGATAATAAACAATTTACCAATTCTAAAGTAGTGAAGAAACAATATTCGTGCAATAAATGCAATAAATCTTTTATGAGAGAACCAAATTTTTACGACCATTTAAGCATACATACTGGTGAGAGCAATTACGTGTGTGGTGTGTGTAATAAACGATTTGCTCAAAGCCTTTCATTAAAATTTCATATACAAATACATGCTGATGAAAAACTGCATCAGTGTCATTGGTGCGAAAGACAATTTTCAATGAAAATGTTATCTAATGAACCATTTAAGAACACATATTAAAAACAGAAAATATTGGCAAATTCGTAAATTTACTGATGACCTTTTAGACGAAGAAGATCCTTTGAAAATTGATACTGTTAACAGCACGATAAACGCAGGAACGAATGAGAATGAAATTATAAATGAGGCATGCAGACAATTAAATGATTCTGTTATAAAGGAGGAAATGATGGACATTGGAGAGCATCCAGTAAAAATCGGTAAAAGCAATAATTATTCTTTATAGTCAATTTGGTGTATTTTTTTTACATTAACGAAGAAGTTCGATATTTTATATTTCTCTGGAGATTGTAATTAGTATATTAAAAAACAAGTGCCAGAAGTCGACAATTATTGCACGACTCCAAGTTTAGAAAACGAGTTCTGACACGAGTTTTTTTATACTATTTTGCCTATTTTGTGCCCTTTTTTACAAAAAAATTTGCGAGTTTTGAAATTGGTGGGAGTTGGTGTTACTGATATAAAAATTGAACATTCAGTCGGGATACTTCAATTGTTTTATTTTTCACTTTTAGTCAATTGTTTCTTCGCCAAATTGCTTATTTAACAATGAGTGAAGAATTTTCATGTACTCCACTTGAAATAAGGGAAATTGCTGAAAATGCAGCAAGCAATTTACTGCAATCCAAAGATCAGTACGAAAAACGGCCTTTATTAAGTATTTTGTTTTTATGATTTTTGATAGTTGTCAAAATCAATGAAAACGTTACCAACGTCAAGGAAACAAAATTTACTACATTTTCCATTAGCAAGTTTAAAAATAGCGCTATTATTGGCGAAAAATAGAAAAAAGCCTTTACAAATCAATTTTCAGTTTAATAAAATAAAGAATCAAAATTTTGAAATCTTAATACAGCCCTGGAGGAAAAAAAATTATGAAAAA
>JAEDXX010000156.1:0-216407 GCA_021725515.1 Epicauta chinensis | reverse complement strand
TTTGATAATTTTACCGGCAACGAGACGGAAAAAGAGAAATACATCAGTGGCGGGATACTGGTGATACAATCGGTATTGGTGACATTTCTAACGCATCATATCGATTTCGGGCAATCTCTAATTGGGATGCGGTTACGTATTGCCGTATCATCGTTGGTCTATCGAAAGATGTTAAGATTGAATAGGAAATCGTTGGGCCAGACGGCTGCCGGTCAAGTTATCAATTTATTATCGAATGATGTACAACGATTCGATATGGCCGCAACAGTATTACATTACCTGTGGATCATGCCAATACAAGTGGTTGTATTAACGTATTTCATGTGGCAACAAGTCGGTATTTCGGCGTTGGCCGGTGTTGTGTCGATGGTGATATTCACAATTCCCGTACAAGGTTTGTGGCTACAGAGGCTGAGAGCTATTCTTGTGGACAAACAGTCCAGTGTCTCTGGATCTGCTGAAGCTTTTCACTATTGTATTTTGCTATGCTTCTCGGTGACTGGACACTGGAGCCTTGGGAAAAGCCGTTTTTGCAGTTTTGCAAATTTACGGATGCTTCCTTTATTTTCGATAGTCAAATGAGAAATCGTAGCGAAAACGGCTTTACCAGACTCAACAAGAATTAAGCTTGAATGAGGAGAGCCCAAAGAGCTATATTTTACCGTGCATTTTGGGTAGTCAATAATTTTGTTTCTCGTCGACGGTGCAAAAATATCCGATATTCTACTGTTTGGTTATTTTTTTGAAATAGTATTCGTTTCCTTCAGAAAATCAGTGCAAAAAGGCGTGTAAGAAAAGAGTAGGCACTCGGATGAGAGATAGTTGCTTAATGTGGCTTGAATTTATTATTTAGCGACCACTATAAATACATTTGCAAAATGGGATTATCTTCAATAACACCGTGAGACCTCTAAAAATCGAACTAACACACAAATTGGCGTTTAGAAGTTGTAAAATCCTGAAAAATCCTTCTACTTACATGATATCGGCCCCTAAAATGCACGGTCACTTTGACGTTTTTATTACACGGTATGTGGCACAATTGCAGGTTATCTGGGTAAATTGACATCGAAATTGCGTCTACAAGTGGCCGAACGGACCGATAATCGTGTTAAAATGATGAGCGAAGTAATTGCCGGTATACAAGTGATCAAAATGTATGCGTGGGAGAAACCATTTGAGAAAATCATCGAATTTGCACGTCGAAAAGAAATCAACAAGTTAACGAAAGCTTCGTATTTACGTGGTATTTTCGTAAGTTGTATGGTATTTATTGAACGTACCACATTATGTTTTACTGTAATCTGTTATTCATTACTTGGTAATTTCATCAAACCGGAACAAGTATTTTCAATAGCACGATTCCTGAATTTACTACAATTAGCAACGGCTATTTACTATCCATTAGCAATAACACTGGGGGCGGAATCTTTAGTGTCAATTAAACGTTTAAAAGATTTTTTGATGATGGAAGAGAAACCGGAATCAACAATAAAGAAACAACAACAAATGGGGATTCGTTTGAAGAATGTAACGGCCTGCTGGACACCACCATTTGAGACATTAAAACAATTGAATTTGGAAATACCAGAAGGCAAATTATGTGCAATTATTGGACCGGTCGGTGCTGGTAAATCATCACTTCTACAATTACTCTTAGGTGAACTGTTGCCGAATGATGGGACGATTTCAATTGGCGGCCAGTTGTCGTATGCATCCCAAGAACCGTGGCTGTTTGCCGCAACAGTCCGTAATAATATCCTATTTGGTTTGGATTACGATAGAAGTCATTATAGTACAATTGTGAGGGTGTGTGCATTACGTAAGGATTTCGAACAGTTTCCGCAAGGCGACCGGACAATGGTCGGCGAACGGGGTGTTAGTTTAAGTGGTGGACAACGGGCACGAATCAATCTAGCCAGAGCCGTATATCGTGATGCTGATATTTATTTGTTAGATGATCCATTATCAGCGGTTGATACACATGTCGGCCGGCAGTTATTTGATGAATGTATTGTGAAATTTCTTAAAGGAAAAACGAGAATTCTGGTGACACATCAATTGCAATATCTACAAAAAGCTGATTATATCGTTGTTATTAATGAGGTAAAATTGTATTTGTAATTGAAAATGTTTTGTTCAAGATTTGTGTGAAATAGGGTAGAATTGAAGCGCAAGGTACTTACGAAGAGATCTCTTCGAGCGATTTGGATTTCTCGAAATTGTTAGCAGCACATAATGAAACGGAAGCGGAAGAATCGCCAGAAAAGTCTGCGCTCATGAGGAAAGCATCATTTGTATCGACATCAGTATGTTATAAGATTATTAATATTGTTGTGATTGTTATTTGATTTTATTTTAAAGAGCAGTGTATCGGAAAGTCGCAGTTTTGATGATGGCGAAGATAATGAAGAGGAAATGGCATCGAAGGATGCAACACCATTCAAAGACTATGTACGAGCATCTGGAAATTGTTGTGCAATTTTCGGTTTATTTTTTGTTTTATTGTTGGGTCAATTGGCTTGTAATGGAGCGGATCTTTGGGTTACATTTTGGTAAGTTTTGTTTGTTGGCCAATTAAGTTTTATTCTGTTTAGCGTATAAGAGATAAGATGCATCCACCATCTGTTTAACTTTTAAATCAAAACTGAAGTTGAGTGGAATTTGATGAGCCTGAAACGGCATCTAAAATTCGGCCTTCACTCGACCTGGGCCTTATTTAGCCTACAAAATACATAAAAAACACGGGACTGTTGCACAAAAGTGGAAGGGTTTATTAAAAGTAATTTGAGCGAAGACGATATTATGACGTTCCTTAGAATTTCCAGTCAGCATGCTTTGCTTCGCGGTCTAGAATTGAATTCGAAACCAGTGGCGTATCTAAGCTACTTGGGGCCCGCTCGCAAAAAAATTCGGGGGCCCTCTCTTAAATAAAAGAACTATGTATTACAAATTAAGGTGATCCATAACATAAAATCATTTAAGTTGCTTATATTCTCAATACTGCACTGCTTTCAAAATGATACTAATATGTGTCATAAACATTTGTTACACACTTGAACTATTTACAATTATTTTAATAATATGTTTATTCAAAAGCTCGATTTTTTACTAAAAATTCGGTGATAATATCGTCCAAATTAATACTTTGTGTGTAATCGCTTTCACTCAAAGCTTTAAGTCGAAATTGTGACATTGTGCTTCTCATATAACTTTTTAACAAATTTAATTTCGAAAATGACTTTTTGGATGTTGCAGAAGTAACAGGAAGTATCAAAAATAATTGTTGCAGTGCACAGGTCATCAAAATTGCTTATGATACAACTATTTTTTACGAATAAAAAATTTGCCAAATGTTATGTAGATACTTGCTACATCTGAATTTTCTGTCTTCAAATTAATTAGTTACTAATCAGTATCTTTTGGGTACTTATTTGCAAGATTTCTTGATTTAAAAATAATTTCTTCTTCATTTATTTCCACTAATATTTTAACTCAAATCTCTTTATTGATGTTAACAATATACATTTTGTCTAGTTATGTTTTTTAAGATAAAAACAAAAGTACTATTGATTCTATGAAGTTTAGACTACGTACCTATATAGGAGGTTCTTAGAAGAATACCTATTTCATATGTCAACTACTTTTTTAAAGACAATTTTTTCGTGTTTTTCTTTTGCAGATAAGGGCATATTCATGAAAATATTTTCTTTTTCTTATATTGTGGGCCCCCCTAAAGTTCGGAGGCCCACCCGCACGGCGGGCTTTGCGGGCCCTATTTATACGCCACTGTGCGAAACTAAAAAACCTGTTGTCCATTTATTGGTTCACAATTGGATATTCAAATCAAATATTATGATGAAAGCTACTCACCGAATGCGAATAATCCATTTTGTGTGGATATTCGCGAATGCGAATATTCGTTACATCATTACTTTTTAACAAAGATCTTTTGTAATGCAATACCAGCTTTGGCAGTGCTGCAATAATTCTAAACTGGCAGTTATGGTAAAATCGGTGCTTTCATTAGCCTTTATTAATCGCTTTATTTATTGCCCTCCTAGTAAAGAAATTATGCGAACATGGATGAACACCAACCCCCATGAAATGTTAAAATCCTTAATTCTTTTGCGATAAAAAATTTTGTCCCCAGTCCTCTAACGCCTCTGTCTATCGAGCGATTCATTAATTTACATGAGTTGAGCAACTGCCATGAAAATTCAAAAAATCGTTAATTAAATTTAGACTACAAAAAAATACATGAAATGAGTATTTAGCTTGCCTTCATTGAACAATAAAAGTCTTCAATTAACAAAAGTCCTCAACAACTTCTAGCTAAATTATCCCTTTCGGAAAAACGAAACAACAAAAAGAAAGGTTTTCAGTTATTCTTTCTGTTCACGATTTGCAGCCACAGTTTCTAATTCTCTAGCTCCATCAATAATTTGCTTGTAAATCGATCATCTCTACAACAGAACGTACTTGCACAG
The DNA here is from genome assembly GCA_021725515.1 of Epicauta chinensis. Taxonomy (NCBI): domain Eukaryota; kingdom Metazoa; phylum Arthropoda; class Insecta; order Coleoptera; family Meloidae; genus Epicauta; species Epicauta chinensis. The sequence continues at coordinate 211,917 of JAEDXX010000156.1, read as the reverse complement.
ATTGTGAAAATTTCCAAGCAACAATTCTGCGTTTCAGGACCCAACAAGAAGCGCTGCGCGAGGAACACATCACACAATTCCAAACGCCACAATTCGAATCAAATTATACCGAAGCCAATTGGTATGATGAATTGATCGATGAGATCACGGTGAACGGCCAAACGTATCATTTATTGAAAACGAGCGTCTCAATTTATATTTATGTTGGTATCATTGTGGCCGCTATCGTTTTCACATTGATACGATCGTTTGTCTATTTCAAAATGGCAATGAATGCATCGAAGAATCTACACAATCAAATGTTCAAATCGCTATTAGCCGCACCGATGCGCTTCTTCGATACGAATCCCAGTGGACGTGTCTTGAATCGTTTCTCGAAAGATATGGGTGCCATCGATGAAATGCTACCAAGATTCCTATTGGACGCGATACAAGTCAGTCATTTGATCATCATTATTATCATATCAATTATTTCTTGCATATTGCAGATCATTTTAGTGATGTCGGGGATTTTGGTGATGGTCGCCTTAGCGAATTATTATATGATTATTGCGATGATAGTATTGGGTTTTCTATTCTTAAGACTGAGAAGCTGGTACATTATGACCGCAAAAGATGTTAAACATTTGGAGGGAATTAGTGAGCTTACTTCTAATATATTTCGATAATTTAGTAATTTTGTTGAATTATAGCCAAATCGCCGGTATTTTCTCATGTGAACTCATCACTTTATGGAATAACCACAATCAGAGCTTCACAAGCTGAGGAGATGTTGATGAAACAATTCGACCAACACCAGGACGCGCACACGTCCGCCTGGTTCTTGACCGTGTCCACTAGAATCTGTTTTTGTCTCTGGTTAGATCTGATCTCAGTTGTGTTCGTCGCCATCGTTATCTACAGCTTTATAATCTTCAGTTTATGTGAGATTTTGGGATTTTTTTAAATTAAAAAAAAAATTTATTGATTGCAATTGTAGATAGCGAGGTTAGTGCTAGTTTTGTGGGTTTAGCAATCTCACAATCGCTGATTCTAACAGGAATGCTACAGTACGGCATGCGGCAAACCTCCGAGGTTGTTAATCAATTGACAAGCGTCGAACGCGTGATGCAATACACGAAACTCGACGACGAACGGAAATTTCCAAAATCTCCAAAAGATGATCAATTAGATAAAAAGTGGCCAAATCATGGGCGAGTAATTTTTCAAAATTTATCGTTAAAATATAGCGAATCAGATGAGCCAGTCTTGAAGTCGCTGAATATCGAAATAACACCCGGCAGTAAAGTGAGTATAATTTGTGGGTGTTTAAACACGAATTACAATGAATTTTCAGGTGGGAATTGTTGGACGGACTGGCGCCGGTAAATCATCCCTGATTTCAGCACTATTTCGCTTAGCCCCGATTGATGGTGCTATTTATATCGACGATGTGGATACGAAGTGTGTTTCTTTGGCATTTTTGAGGCGGAATATTTCGATAATTCCACAAGAACCGGTCTTGTTCTCAGCAACTTTACGTTACAATCTCGATCCGTTCGATGAATTCGACGATCCAACGTTATGGAGTGCTTTAGATGAGGTTGAACTGAAGGATTCGGTCGTTAGTTTGAACGACATAGTGATGGAAGGTGGTAGTAATTTCAGTGTAGGCCAAAGACAATTGGTTTGTTTGGCACGGGCGATTTTACGTAATAATAAGATTTTGATACTGGATGAAGCTACAGCAAACGTTGATCCACGGTAGACAGTTTTTAATTCTCTAATTTATTTCTAATAACCGATTGGAATATTGTAGAACTGATGCTTTGATTCAGCAAACAATTCGGCGAAAATTCAAACAATGCACCGTTCTGACGATAGCGCATCGTTTAAATACGATTATGGATTCGGATAAAGTGCTTGTGATGGATGCTGGACGTGTGATCGAATACGATCATCCGCATCTTTTATTACAGAATACAGATGGGCATTTTTATAAAATGGTATTAGAAACTGGGCCAAAGATGATCGAGCAGTTGAAGCAAATCTCGGCGAGTGTTTATCTTGGAACGATTCAAGAAACGTAAAATGTTTTGCTTCTCATAGTAAACTTTTGTCAGTTTATTGAAATATAAACGTTAAGTTGTAGTTTCGGTTCTTTTTCCCAAATAAAACGGATTTTCCCTAATTTTCCATAGATGGACATACTAGTCTGTACAAAATCTTTTTTTATGCAAAATTTGGGTTTAAATTGCGATTGATTTATAAAACCAATTTGCTCATTTATACAGCACCAAAATTTGTCTAAAAGTCCACGCGTTAGAAGTGAAACTTCTTGGGTTAGAGATGAAGTTATTATGAAATAATAAATAATATAATTGTAAATTTTCATTTTAAAAAGTTAACAACAGTGATTCTAACCTCACTTTCTTTGACGTTATTGTTCAAACATTTCGATATTTTGCCAGATTATGATTTAATTAATAGAATTCACATTGTTAATTTTATGAATATAAATCAACGAACGGGCGGGACGAAGTCTGCCGGCTCTGCTAGTTAATTTATAAATTCAAAAATCACCGAGGTAAGCCTTGAAATTTTAGTTTCGTTCCAGAGGGCGCTGTACATCAATCAATGCCACCAACCTTAGACCCTAGTGTTTATTTTACGCAGTTGGCAGAACTGACAGAGTATAAGCGACGCTATTGGTAACGCCCCCACTCTTCTGTTAGAGGGGAAGTGTTTCCCCTCACCGCGTCGCATTTTTCGTTACATAAGGAAAATACATTGAAAAATATTTACCCCCAAGCGCGCCTAAAGAAGTTTCACTTCAAAAGGTCAAAATTGCTTTGCTGTGAAGATTTCGATTTTTAAAGTCTCTTAGATTAGGAGCGAGCAGTAATCCTGGCAAGAGGAAGAAATTTTTCTTTTGATATCGACTAACAAGTGTGCAAAATTGAGCCTAAATGACGTCACATTGACTGCACAATTATCGCCATTACGTCACAATCTTAACTCATTACAATAATCGATTGGTATTATTATTATCACTGTTACAATTATAATTCTTGTAAAGACATGATAAATTCAAGGCGCCACATCACTTCAACCACCACTATCTACTAGAGAATTCGGTTATCATTGATGAACCGGCCAATACAATTGTATTGCGATGACTCTAGAATCTCTGGTATCTGTTCATTGAACTTTACGAAATGACAAAAACGCACTACAGTTCAGAGTCTATTTAATTAATAACGTTTTTGTCGAATAAAAACGACAAAACAATCAATGATTGCATCATCTCTTCAATTTCCAAACGAAATTACCCAAAAACAGAAATAATTAAAAGTAAACACATAGAAAAACAGAAGCAAAACGCCCCGTAATTAGTATTTTACAACACAAAGATAAACAAGTCATCAGGTGATAAGACAATCCAAATGAATCATTACATAGAATATATATGTTCATTGTAAACAAATATTTATTTAAAGATACAACTTTAAAATTGTTTTAATTTAAATAACTCGGACACGATTTGAATAGTGTATTGTTGATTGTTTACCAAGTACGATGTTCTGACGACACGCTTAAAACTTTAAGAATTATGGAAAAGAACATAAAACTCAACCATAAACATCCCAAATCGAGTGCTAATTGTCTATCGAAACTACTATTCGGGTAAGTTTGCGAAATTCTCGACAATTCCACGTTAATCTGTCCGATTCTCCAAAGATGGATGATCCGCATCCATCGGAAAGGTATTGCAACGAATCTAAACATTGACGATCTGTACGAAAACCAATCCGAAGATTGTTCTGAAGAGTTGGGCGATCGTTTAGAACGCAATTGGAATTGTGAGTTGTTTAAGGCGAAATATTTCGACCAACGGCCGAGTCTATTGCGTGCCATCATCAAAACCTTTTTCTGGCAATACATGATCTATGGCGTATTATTGTTTATACAACACGTCGGTCTAAGGTAAAAACCACCGATTTATCGGATAATTCGTAGAGATAATCGCCAATTTCTAGATCCTTACAACCGGTAGTTTTGTCGCGTTTGGTGGCGTTATTTACCGGAAATGATCAACCGCATGCCTTGATGTACGTGTACGCTAGTGGCTTAGTGGCAATTTCCGTGCTGATCATCTTTCTGATGCATCATTGTAATTACGGGCAAGCTTCAATAGGGATGCGGATACGTGTGGCGGTGTGTTCGTTGATTTATAGAAAAGTATAAAATTGTAAGAGTGAAAAATGTGGGTTGATTAAAATGTTGTAATTTTAGACGTTGAATTTGAATAAAAGATCAATGGATCAAACAACGACCGGGAACATTGTTAATTTGCTATCGAATGATGTGACTCGTTTCGATTTGGTGATTTTAACGTTGCATTACGTGTGGATTTTACCGTTTCAAGTTAGTTTGATTACGTATTTGATCTGGCGACAGGTCGGTGTTGCAGCGTTTGTTGGTGTTGTTTCGATAGCTCTCCTAGCATTGCCGGTGCAAGGTTTGGTTTTTTATTGTTATTTTTCGATTAATTACAGGTAGTGTTGGATAAAAATGTGTCAATTAATATCCAAACAATGATAAATGCAATAATCTGGGATAATATAGAATTAGGCCGGTATTGCACTGAAAAGCTTCTTCAAGTGATTTGTTTTTAATCTTTAAATGATTAAGAAAAAAGTTTAGACATTAGTAAAAATTATGTTTACAGTCGCATGTCTCCCTTGATTCGGACGCTCAGCAATTGTGACGAATTGAGACTCTACCGGAAAACTGCAATGAAAAGATCCAGTCTAATACGAATAAAGTTCGGCTCTCTCAATGTCCAAACAGATACTTTCAGCAACTTAACTTAAGAAACCAAATATTATTAGTCTAGCATTTACAGTTTTGAAACGAATTGTTTTTGGGACTTTTTGAGCTAAATATTGAGGCTAAATCTTTCGTAGTGCAATACCGGCTTTAAAAACGATTTTTTTCGCTACATTATTTATCAAGCGCAACCACCATTTTTGCATCGACTCTTTATATATTTTCCGCCTGGTATAGTCCCTGGGGGACGGCGGAATCTACTGAGATTGAAGTAATTCACCAATAATGTGCAGTTAGGTGTGAAAAACACAGTGAGGTCAATTCTCAACGGTAGAAAAAATCTCATTTTTCATCTACAATACCGCCTAGACCAGGCATGTGCAACTTGAACAAAACCTCGGGCCAGGAACCAAATATCACACCGTATCGCGGACCGGAATCTATATAATACCTGGTGTTTTTTCTATCTGTTGAGGGCTGCCAGATCTTCTATTAGGGTTAAGTAAGAACCTTTTTGGGATCCTGGATCCTCCCTATAACCGCAGCTGCACATGTTCATGCAACTTTTATTCCTCTTGCTTAACGGCTAACGGGAGATCTCGCAGCCGTCCATACTCAGAAAAAACATCCTGTATATATGATATATACACTATTGGACAAAAGTAAAGCAACACTCTTGAAAATATAAACAATGGTCAATTTTGCAATAAAAACAGTACCCTGCTGATACAACGTTTTTTGATATCTGATCATTATAGTTGGCAGGTGCTATTTCTGTAGCAACAAAGCAAAACAAATCATATTCTCTATGTCTTTTGCATAACGTATCAATTTGTTGTTATTTTCTGTGCGACAAAAGTATTGCAACAACCTTCTACAATTGAATTATTTGATAGAATTTGTGGTTGTATTCAATTATTTTTATTGAATAAGTGATAATAAAAAATATTGAAGATGCCTAAAGGTGTTGGAACCTCTTATGAAGTGAAACAGAAGGTCGTAAAAGCTTTCTGTAGTGGTGAAAAGCAATCTTCTATTGCGAAACGTTTCGAGCTTGGTCGTTATACTGTTTCAAGGATTATAAAGAACTATAGTGAAAGAGGACATCTAAAAAGTGTACCAAAGTCCGGTAGACCTCGAAAAACTACCATTCAGACAGACAGGTTGATTAAAAGAATTAGCATAAATGATCCATTTAAGTCAGCTACAAGAATAAAAGCCGAAATTGCAGGTGTAAATGTTAGTAGCAGGACAATTCAAAGAAGACTTGTTGCTGCGAAGCTTTATAGTAGAAGACCTGCGAAGAAACCACTAATTTCCGCAAAAAACAGAGCCGCACGACTTGCCTTTGCACGTAATCATTTGAATTGGACTGTGGATGATTGGAAAAAGGTTCTTTTCAGTGATGAAACCCGATATAACATCTACAAATCTGATGGTATGCGACGTGTCAGAAGACCAGTGGGTCACAGATTCGATCCAAAGTTTGTAATACCAACTGTAAAACATGGCCAAGGAAGTGTGTTGTTGTGGGGTTGTTTCTCGTGGTCTGGCGTTGGACCAATTCACTTTATAGATGGCATTATGGATGGTCTTGCATATAGGGAGATCCTCCAAAACACAATGTTACCATATACAGAATGGCAAATGCCTTTACACTTCCTTTTTCAACAAGACAACGACCCGAAACACAAATCACGCGTTGTTACGGAGTGGTTGAGACAGGAAAAAATACGAGTTTTGGAATGGCCAGCCCAATCCCCCGACCTCAATCCAATTGAGAACTTATGGGAGGAGGTCGAAAGACGAATTAGAAGTGATATTTATCAAAACAAACGAGCTTTAATTGATAAAATCAACGACGTTTGGACGCATCTTCCTGAAAGCGTGATACAAAAATTAATTTCGTCTATGCCAAGAAGATGTGCTCAAATTATTGCAAATAACGGTTATGGCATAAACTATTAGGCACTATGGACGTTGTTTTATACTTTTGTTACTTGTTATTGTTTTGTGTTTTTGTGTTATTGAACAGATCGTTGAATGTTGCTTTACTTTTGTCCGACTATCATTTCAACAAATAATTATTTTCCTGATATAAAAAATTAATGAAGAACTCTTATTAACGGTAATGGCCATCATAGTACTTATTTAAGTCGCACTAATATATTTGATTGAGATTCTCACATTTTTATGAATGTAAATTTCAAGTTATAAGAATAAATCACGGAAAATACTATATGTTGCTTTACTTTTGTCCAATAGTGTATTAACGTAATAATTAACAAATTAAAATATCTTTAAGTGTCTGAGCGCTGTGTTTAACAAGATTTGAAAATAAGTACAAGGGCCGGAAAAAGTCACATCAAGGGCCGGATCTGGCCCGCGGGCCGTACTTTGCACATGCCTGGCCTAGACAATTGTTTATTAACTTTGATTCGTTAGAACGTGTTTTTTTTTCAAAGTCTTAACGTAAACATTATAATATCACACTTTACAACTGACACACTCGGACACTCCTCCCCTGTGGAGATTAGCAAAAACAAGCGATACGAAAATTTGCAAATTTGTAGGAAAATCATTTTGGTAATGCAGCTAGCTGTCCAAATCTGTTACAAATGTTTATTTTCCAATATTAACTCAAAATATATAGAAACTGCCTGTTTCTTTCGTTATCAACCATTCGCCGTTTCACCAACAAGTTAGCTTTTCCTCGCAATTAAAGAAAAAAGCTTTTCTATTGTAGCCTAAAATTTGCTGATTTATAATTCAAATTTGCTCATTTCCACAACACAATTTAACATTAAAATTTGTCTAAAAATACAAAAAAAAAGTTTAAATAGCTTTATTGTAAAGATTTCGATTTTTAAAGCTTCTTAGATGCAGAATTTCTACAAGCTTTAGGAGCGAACAAGAGTCGATACAAAACAAAGATATTGAAAAGACGAGAGCAAAATTTGAATTTAGATCAAAGCATTCGCCTTAATATAGCGTATTACTTTTTTGATTTTCAGAAATTGAAAACTTTGTTCCGGCCACATTCCAACTTTTTTTACACCTAACAAGAAGACTGTGCAAAATCTTTCATAAAATCTAGTAACACGACAGGACATGATACGATACATGGTCTTTTATAAAACTTACGCAGTCGTATTTCACGCATACTTTACGTTTTAGCTTAAAAAACCGACAATAAAAGTCTTCTGCAAAACATATTCCAAAATTGCAGTACAAATAGTCCGATTTGTAGGAGTCGTAATTAGAAAAGTGCAGCTTTTGAACAGACTCTACTCTTTTCCTATTGGAAATTGATTTCTTTTATATTTTAAAGAAAAAGAAAGTTCTAAATGGGCACACAGGAAAATGTTTTTGTGCACAGTTGAAGCGGCTATAATGCTGTATAAGTTTTCGCTACAATTATATAGGACAGCAAGTAATAACTGATCTTAGAAATTAAGTCGTCTGGCTAAAACTACAGCAAATTCTTGGATAAACATTTATCAAAAAAAAGCCTTACACAAGCAATTTCTTTCGAAAACGGGTGCTTAAAAGCTAAATGCGCCTAATTATAACTTGATGCCCTACAAAATTCACAAACTTTTATCCAACACTATGCCAAAATTCGTATAATTAATAAAACTTTAAATTTAACAGGATATTTGGGTAAATTAACATCAACAATTCGTTTAAAAGTGGCCAAAAAGACCGATTATCGTGTCACATTGATGAGTGAAATAATTGCTGGTATACACGTGATCAAAATGTACGCTTGGGAGAAACCGTTTGAGAAAGTGATAAAATTGGCACGTTTAAAAGAAGTCAAATCGTTAACATTTGCCTCATATCTGCGTGGTATTTATATCGCATTCATGTTGTTCGTTGAACGTATCGCATTATTTCTAACAACATCAGCATATGTTCTATTAGATAATCGCTTATTGGCCGAAATTGTATTTGCATTAGTACAATTCTTTAATTTATTACAATTAACGATGGCCGTATTCTTTCCAATGGCCATCAGTTATGGTGCTGAGAGTTTGGTGGCCATCGATCGTGTCCAAAATTTTCTATTAATGGAGGAGAATCAAGACACCACAATGGAATTCAGTTTTGATTATGGTGTATCAATACAGCACGTCACAGCGTTTTGGAAAATCAATCGCGTCACATTAAGCAACATTAATCTGAATTTACCGAAAGGTTGTTTGTGTATTGTGGCAGGTCCGGTGGGGGCCGGCAAGAGTTCCCTATTAAATTTACTATTAGGCGAACTTGCTCCAGATACCGGCCGCGTACAATTACAAGGCGATCTCAGCTATGCCTCCCAAGAACCGTGGCTGTTCAATTCAACGATACGCAGCAATATACTGTTTGGACAACCGTACGACCGGTACCGGTATCGAGCTATTGTTAAAGTGTGCGCTTTAGAGAAGGATTTCGAACAATTACCGTATGGTGATAAGACGATTGTTGGGGAACGTGGGTCGGCATTGAGTGGCGGCCAGAAGGCACGTGTCAATTTAGCGCGTGCCATCTATCGACAAGCTGACATTTATCTACTAGACGATCCACTATCGGCGGTTGATACGCATGTCAGTAAACATATTTTCGAACAGTGTATTTTGAAGTATTTACGAAAAAAGACACGGATTTTGGTTACACATCAATTACAATATTTGAAAAGAGCCGATATCGTTGTACTGTTAAATGATGTAAATTTTGTGGAATTTAAAAGTGTACCACACACGTAACTGGATAGATACATGCTTGTTAAGCTATCAGTTACGTGTACGGTGAGCTTTAATTAATAATAATTTTGATGATTTAAGGGTAAAATTGAGATGCAAGGCAGTTATGAAGATTTACAGAACCAGAACGTCAACTTCCCGGACCTTATCAGTATGGAAGAAGATCTGTTCGAGAAAGAAAACGAACTGGAAGCGAGCGAAATGAAGTCTTCACTGATGTTGAGTCGCGTATGTACAAAATTTTCATTCGCAAATTGTTTATATCGTCGTACACGATGCGTTGTATTGATGTTAGTGTGTTTCAGAGTTTTATGGAATCGTTAACTTACCGTTCCGACCTGGAAGATAGCGGCACTGAAGAGAGTAAAGTTTACGGCTTATCGCCCCTGAAAGAATACATCAAAGCGTCGGGAGGTTATTGTAAAATGTTCCTGCTACTCCTGCTATTTATTGCAACACAAATCGCCTGTAGTCTATCCGATTATTTTGTAACTTTTTGGTGATTATTGTTGGATTATCTTTGAATGAACGAGTGTAAATCAAAATACTTGTATTTTAGGACACAGATTGAGAATTCTAAAAGTTTCAATTCAACAAATTCGAAAACTACACAATCAACGACTTTAAAAATTGATTATCGGATAAGTAACGGTGATTATGGAAGTTATACATTTGTACAGCCGATAAATCGAACTTTAACTCCGCCACCGTATCAACAATTAATCGATACGAAAACATCGATTTGTATTTATGGTGCTTTAATCGTTGGTATTGTTATTATTGGTATGATCCGTTCGTTTTTCTATTTCTATATGGCGATGAATTCATCGAAAAATCTCCACAATCGTATGTTCGCCTCGTTGTTGGAGGCACCGATGCGCTTCTTCAATACGAATCCCAGTGGTCGTATATTGAATCGTTTCTCAAAGGATATTGGTGCCATTGATGAGATCTTACCAAAAGTACTATTAGAATCGATACAAATTACATTCGTTATGTGTAGTATTCTACTTATGGTTGTTATATCGAATGTTTTCATGATAGTTGCTGTAATTTTATTGGGATTGATTTTTATGAAGATACGGGAGTGGTTTATTAAATCTTCGAAGAATATTAAACATTTAGAAGGCATTAGTAAGTTGGAAGTTTGATGATTTTCGGTGTACGGGAGAGGCAAAAAACAAATAGCGACCACTCAATTGTGTTTGATTAAATCGATGTAGTCGAAAAGCCGTTGCATTGTCGATAGCAGGATCGTTCTATGTCGATTCGGCGAGTTTAAAGTTTGAACGTTACACATTTTTGAACCCTTGAAATTACGTTTTGTAAAATACGCCGTCAGGATGGTTTCTCCTGCTTAGCTTTATTTTGATATTTTTTATTTTTAAAAATAATGGTTTATGATGCTGCGGGAGTCAGCGACAAAAAACTTTCGATTAATTGCTCCAGAAAATATACTTTTAAAGCTTGTGTAGAAATTTGAGTCATCGATTCAGGCGTTTTCGAGTAATCTTTCTCACCGAGTTTGAAAACAATTCAAAAAAGGTGTTCAAATTCCAGAAAGCATGACTATTAAATAGTTCGAGGCGTCTCTGCATGTAACTTCCAAAAAAAAACGCACTAAAGAAAGGATTAAAAATAACATGAACATATGATGTTTTTTACAATATTCAGTCCGAAAAATGTTGCGTTTCACGGCCTAAACTTAAAGTCGAAACTAAAAGAAAATATATTCGCTAAAAATTACGATGAAGGCTGCTTCCCGAAGTTCATACCATGAGATCGTTTTTATAATTGTTTTCGTTTTAGCAACTTGATTTGAGAAAGGAAATACTGTTACCCAAGAATTTTCGGCTCTCATTTGAATATCAGACAGAATCGGCCCTAAATATTGATTTCGTAGTCGATGTATTTTTCATTTTGCATTAATTTAAAACTTATAACAATTGCATGGTGGGCTGCATTGAGACCGACAAAGGGCTGTATGCGGACTCGCGTTGGGCACCCTTTATAAAGTATAGGTATTGCATCTCTAATTTTCAGACACTAAAAACTTTGTGTTACCCAAAATAGCTAACAAATCAAAAAATTCCGCTAAATCTTTTATAAAATATAGCAAGAAGGGGATTATTACGACAGATGTTTTATGTTTTATAAAAGTGCGTTGCTATAAGAGTTAGCTTATTAGACCGTCATATTTTTGTTCAATTGCTGTTATAAAAGATCTTTTGTAGCACAATACAGGCTTTAAGAATGGTTGTTTTTGTTACAGTATTTATCAGACGCATTCCCTATTTTTGTAACAATTCTCCGTAATTTTTCCGTTTGGGAATTATTTGGCACGTAAATCACATGTTTTAGCTCTTTGCAAATTTATACAAAACACATTTTAGTGGAGCAGATAGTTGTTTAAACCTACTATAAATATTTTATCCCAAAATTAACTCAAAATATCTAGAAACTGTTTATTGCTTTCGTTATCAACTCTTCCTCGTTTCATTAACAAGTAAGACTTGTTGCTCATTTCTATAACACAGCTTGACACCAAAATTTGTCTAAAAATACACAAAATTGCTTTATTGTGATTACTTCGATTTTTAAAACCTCTCAGATGCAGAATTTATACATTTTTAGAAGCGAACAAATACTCACTGCTAGAGGAAGATACAAACAGAATTTCCAATTATTGTAAACAGTCAACAGTGCACAACTCGACAATACCTTGTAGAAACCATCGAAATCACTATAATTAATAGAAATATTGTTCAAATTACCTTTTGTTTAAAAGAACACGACCGCCTTCATTGGTCATCTCAACGGCACTAACACTAACTGTTTCACAAATAATTTAACAAAATTTTTAAAATCGACGTTAACACTTTAACGTTTAGAAAACAACTATTCTAGAAAAGGGTGTTGAATAATTGCGTACGTACGTTTCTTTGTTGCTTTATCATCAAAAAAATTATCTTTGCTATTATCGTCATTAATATCACGAAAGAAATTTTAAATTTGTAGTTGCGAAAACCGATTAGCCTCTATAGTCTATCTCTCTTTCACAGGGGAACTATATGCTTTTCGTCTCCCGCAGAAGTCTGTATAATGGACGATTCACTCGTTAACGCGCGTCTAACAGAAAGTATAAGATTACACAAAAGTGGATACCTTTTTTTTTGCCTTCGCTGTATACTAAAAATCTCCAATGAATTCTAGCAAAATCACCCATCTTATCGCACCTAAATTCGAGCGTACACGGCCTCGCAACAATTCGAGCTTTCAAAGCCCAAGAAGTATTGCGACGTGAATTCGACGAACACCAAGACATCCATACAGCAGCATGGTCCCTAACCATCGGTTGTATGGTATCTTTTGGGCTATGGTTGGATATTATTTGTGTGATTTTCACAGCTTGTACAACGTTCAGTTTTATTATATTAAATCATTGTAAATTACTCCACAAAAATCTATTCGTTACAACTAAATAAGTATTGATTTCAGATGGAAAAGTCGATGGAAGTTTTGTGGGTTTAGCCATTTCTCAATCGTTAAGTTTAACCGGCATGTTACAGTACGGTATACGACAGACCGCTGAAGTTATCAATCAATTAACAAGCGTCGAACGTATTCTACAATATACAACAATCGAAAAAGAAGGACCGTTCTATACGTTACCGGAAATGCAACCGCCTCCGGATTGGCCGGATCGTGGCCGTATTGAAATCAAGAATTTATACCTGCAATACTCGTTGAATACAACACCGGTCTTGAAAGATCTAAATCTAACGATAAAACCCAATCAAAAGGTTTGCAAATTAACTAACAATTGTCGATTATTTTTTAGTAATTTTTCTGTTGTTGTTGATTAGATTGGAATTGTCGGCCGTACCGGTGCTGGTAAATCCTCACTAATTTCAGCATTATTCCGTTTAACCGAAATCGATGGTATTATAACGATTGATGGTATTGATATATGTAATTTAGGATTGTACGATTTAAGACGGAAAATCTCAATTATACCCCAAGATCCGGTATTATTTTCAGCTAGTTTACGTTACAATCTTGATCCGTTTGATGAATACGATGATGATAAAATCTGGCAAGTTCTTGACGAAGTAATACACTTGAGAAACTTTGTAATCCAAGAAATAATTATAAATTAAACATTCCAGGTTGGATTGAAAGATTCCATTTATACGTTAGATACGAATGTGAGTAGTGGTGGGACGAATTTCAGTGTTGGACAACGGCAATTATTGTGTTTGGCACGGGCGATTCTACGTAATAATAAAATATTGGTGTTGGACGAGGCGACAGCCAATATTGATCAGACGTAAGCGATAGATTCGATCTTTTACATACAAAATTCAACTTTTTCGCGCAAGATTTTGCACAGCCGCTGCTTTAGGCGCACATGGGTAGTAAATTTTTTTCAAAACGTGACGAAATTGCGGGATACCGTGAGGGGAAACACTTCCACTCTAACAGACAGCTGAGAGGCAAGAGTGGGAGCGTTGCCATAGCGTCGTTTATATTCTGCCAGTTCTGCGAACTATGTAAAATAAACCTAAAGGGTCTAAAGTTGGTATCATTGATCCAGGGTAGCTCACTCTTTACCCCCACCACACCCAATTTTGTCAGGCAGCAGGACTAACGTGCGGCAAATCAAGAAGATAAAATTGCCCCAAAATTGAACATTTTAATGCATTTTTATGTGGTAGCAGTGCAAATAATAAAAGTAATGCAGGTTTGCTATCGAAATAGTATATTAAAGAACCAGTGTCAGAAGTCGCCTATTATTGCACGAGTCCAAGTTTAGAAAACGAGCGGAAGAGCCGCGAGTTTTCTAAAGGACGAGTGCAATATACGACTTCTGACACGAGTTTTTTATACTATTTTTTCTATTTTGCCTATTTTGTGCCCTTTTTGCAAAAAAAATTGCGAGATTTGATATTTAGGGAAATTGGAGGGAGTTGGTGTTACTAAAAAAAAACAATTGAACATTCAGCTAGGAAACTTCAATTGTTTTATTTTCCACTCTTAGTCAATTGTTTTTTTCGCTAAATTGCTTATTTAACAATGAGTGAAGAATTTTCATGTACTCCATCTGAAATAAGGGAAATTGCTGAAAATGCAGGAAGCAGTTTACTACCCGAAAATCCAAAGATCAGTACGAAAAACGGTATATTAAGTATCTTGTTATTATGATTTTTGACAGTTGTCAAAATCAATGAAAATGTTACCAACCTAGTGGAAAAACAATTCCTACATTTTACTTTTCAGCACTAGTATCGAAATGAGCTCATTTCGATACAGTAGCGAGTTTAATAATAGCGCTATTATTGACGCAAAATAGAAAATAGTAGATTATGTTATTAGGCGCAAAAGTGGAACTTTGTGTGCTGAAGCTGACTGTTGTCTGCCGAACGCTAGTGAGGCAGACATGTCAGCTGAAGCACACAAAGACAGTTTTGCGCCGAATGACATATACTAGTTTATCTTCAAACGTCTTAATTTAACATTTTTTAATATTGAAAAGTTTTTAAAAATTAAAATTTTAACTGATCGCAATATCTTGGCAGTACTGCTTCCATGGCGATGCAAAAAACAAATGTCAAATAACGAAAAAAATTAAACGCCAGTGACAGATTTTGTCATTTTGTCTGCCTAAGCTTATAAAAAAAGAAAAAAGCGCCTAGGCACACAAAATGCTATTTTTACCTTGTCATTTGAGTCACAAAAACTGTCACTTTTGTGCCGTTTGAAGATAAATAATATTCCGTCATTCTTGCATCCGAAACACTGCAATCATTTGTATTATATTAACAAGAAATAACTATAGAAATGTAGCAATTGTTAATTTTTCAATTTTATGTTGGTAATAAATAATCCCGCAGCCTGCCAAAATTCGGTTCTATCCAAAAGCATTGAGTGAGCTGCCCCTGCATTGATCGCTGGAACGAAACTTAAAAAAAATGAACTTCATCTCTGACCTAAGAAGTTTTACTTCCAACGCGCGGCGTTCCACGTACTTCCAATTTTTTAGCTGTGGATGGCCAAAAGTTGAATTCTGTAGTCCAAAATATTGTGAATAGTTTGTAAAATTTTCGATATTTTACAGGACTGACGGACTAATCCAAAAGACAATTCGAAAGAAATTTAAAAATTGCACAGTCCTTACTGTAGCCCATCGTTTAAACACAATTATGGATTCCGATCAAGTTGTTGTAATGGAGAATGGTCGTATTGTTGAATTCGATCATCCATATAAATTATTACAAAATCCCGAAACAGTCTTCTATCGTATGGTATTAGAAACTGGTCTATCGATGAGTGTACAATTAGAAGAGATCGCATTACATTCGTTCCTACATCGACGACATTATGATGACGATTAAATTATTTTCTATTTATCAAATAATTCAATTATTGTTGTTTTCTTCGTTTAAATAATTAAAATTTATATTATTTACAATTTTTCCCCTATTTATTTAATTATATATGTATAAATTGAGTCTTGAACACAGTTTTTTTCGTCAGTTTTTCGTTTTCGGACAACACGGCCATCAATTTATTGACGGAAAACTGAAACAGAACACAATTTCGTATCAAACAACAGGCGATCATGTGTACAAGACTCAACCTTTTAAACTAGTAAAAGTAATAAATTATAAAAAATAAAATTAAGATAAATGAATATCATCAACCGGAGCCGGTGATTGTTGTGGCTTTTGTACAGTTACCGCTGCTGGTGCTGGTGTCGTTACTGTTGTAGCTTGTTGGAAATTTGTCTTTTGTACAACAGCAATCGATTGATTACTATTACCTTGTGTTAATTGTGTCATAATTTTCTGGCCACTTGTTGACACGATCTTTTGCTGATTTACCGTGTTTGCATTTGATACAAATTTAACAACCGTATTTTGTTGTTGCTGTTGTTGTTGTTGGGGCTGTTGTGTTTGATTTGTTGTTGTTTGATTCGGCGTTGGTGGTCGTTGCGTAACAAACATCACCTTTTGATTACTAACTTGTGATTGTACACGTGCCGCTTGATTTATAACAATTGTCCGTTGAGGCGTTGAACTCTACAATTTTTATATTAAACAAAATTAGAATATTAATCGTGACTTATACTTGTGATATAATGCCGGCGGGCGTATTAACAGTTCTGGCAACAGTTGTAACGCCCGCTATTCCCGTATTGCTGATCGTTGATGTTGCTGTTGTTGTGGTGGGTGTGGGTTGTGTGCGTGCTTTTAACACAGCACTATGTAATGCCGGCCCCAAATAACCATACTCTTGTTTGTACTCATCTAGATAATCCGGTGGTGTACGGATACTTTTCAATACAGGCGCTACAACTTTTACAATTAACGTTTTAATATGATCGGAAGCGATCCGATCAATATTTGATGTTATCGATGATTCTAAATGTTGTTGTACACGTATACCGATCAATTTAATTTTTGGTAAAACGAAAATCCGTATAACTTCTGTACCCAATTCGGATAAGCCTTCTAAGGCACCGTATAGTGACGATAACGGTACTTTATCGCCTTGATTTAGAGCATTCGTAAACATACGAGTGACACGTGTTTGGATATTATTCGTACTGGTATTGAAATTACGACAGATCTGTGACATTAGACGCGATGCGAAATCACGTAATGCCCAATGATTATCAACTTCCGGTCGCATACACAATTGTTTCGATACAATACACGTTGTTACGGCAGGAATCAATTCATGCAGCTGGAATTTATTAGATCATCAAATGATTGATAATTATTATCAGTAGACGGCACCACAGAAAATTAGCCCCCTTGTAGCGCCGTCTGTGGTAGACACTCACGTATTTCTCCAAATAGAGCGACTGATTATCTAACAACGCCTTCACCATTCTCATCAAATAGATCAGCAGAGCTAAATTGTTCTGTACAACATTGACCCGGACGCCTTCTATAATAAACGTGCACATCCTCGGCAACATTTCGTGTAGACCAGGATCAGTGGCCAAACTTTGTAGAGCTTCCTATCAACAATTATCCACAAGAATTTCAAATAAAATTCAATAAAAAACAGAAAAATACCGTTCGGCGCGTCTCATCCGAGCCCACACACGCCTCCGTTATCTCCTTATAATAGAGCTGTTGTTCCACTGATAGCTCATGTGTGGCTAATTGTTTAACTTGCACAGTCTCCACATTCCTCAACTTCTGTTTACCGGTAGTCGGCTTGCCTGAGGTCTCTTTTAACGGTTTCTTATTAGCAGGATCGACAGATTCCAACTACAACAGAATTTTAGTATTGTTGTTGGGGCAATAATCGGATCGATTACTTTTTGAACGTTTTTAGCGACTGGCGGTGGATTTTCGGGTATTGTCGGTTGTACACCATCGATGACTAACCAATGCGACCGTAACGATACTTCTAACGGTGCTTTCGGATTCAAATTCTGCACTAAATCGTTCAAACCAACCTCTTTCTCTTCAATGAAATGCAATTCTCGACCACCACCCGATGCGAAACGGAATGGTAACGGTTCGGTTGAATGGAAACCGTACTGGGGCTATCAATAGAATTTTGTGAGGTTATGTTTTGTACCATATTAAATACACTTACCTCGATACTTTTAGCGCGTAGCGCTCCATCGATATCGCTTTGCAATAATTTTGTACGTTTTGCATGATGCACGAATTTCGCAGCATCCTGTATGATGTGTTTTAATTTAAACGAGATATCGTCGGCTAACTCTTTCGCAGCATCATCGGCTAGATTACCAATGCCGATACTCTCGGCGATCACTTTCATCGATTCCACAGATAAATTGGTGCCGTACAGATCGTTTTCCAGAGGTCGGGACATTTTCTTGGGAAATTTTTCAAAAATTTTTTTTGGTTAGTTTTCCCGAACAAAACAAATGAAGCAAAATAAACGTCACAAGACGCTGGATAAATCTCAAAAACTGATCACTGAACTGCGCATGCTGTAATACCGACAAACAAGCGGGAGATTCAAATGTTCAAAAATAAATCGAATTATAATCGAAAAAAATGTAATAATTCCAAATATGTAGTTATTTAAAATAGAATAAAATACTATATTTGAACGATTTTATCAATTTTGTAGAATATTATTAAGTAATTTTATAAATAAAGAAACTGCAGCTAAAACTCAAAACGTAATAATTTGCGGGAAATTTGAATAATTAATTATACTACGTGTCTCATCGTGGCGGGTGTTACTCGTAAATAACGGATGGTTGTTGTTGTTTTATTGTTTAAAAGTATTTACAAGGTCTGGAATTGTCTCGATAATATGGCTCCTGATTTGTCTATATAAAAATTAAATAAATATTTACAAGGATATGTGATATTTACAAAAAAATGGCAGTGTTTCTATAATACATTATGGTATAATAATACAATGATTAGAGTCATGTCCCAATGACCGGACACGAATTCAATAAAACATTATTCAACTCTTTCATATCGGTCCAATCCATTAGTCGGTTTTCAATTTTCAACTTATGTATGCAACCTTTAAAGTTCTCTTTAATTTTCAACGTACCCGTTGGAGCATTATCTGAAATAACTCAACAATTATTATTATCTTAATATTTAATAGAAATGTAAGTGTACCGGGAATGCCGCCAATATACAATGGTGCTTCGATCTCGTCCATCAGTTCATCATGTTGCGCCCAACTCCTTCGTATCCCGTCCACTTTAACTGTCAACTCGAAACTTGAATACATTGCCGTGATATTATGCCAACGATTATCGCATAGTGTAAAATCCGATTTTAAATTATTACGAACATGTGATATAACACCATTGCCTTTATCAATTGTCATAACAACGGCGCCGTTCTGTAATTCAACCGATAATGCCGGACTATTACCCGGATTCGATACACTCAATATAATGCCATTCTGTTCGGCTGTACGGAATTCCAGACTCAATTCTAATACTTTATTGACTTTAAAATCCGCCTCTATAACGGAAACGATTTGTAATAAGTTGTTAAAAAAAAAAACTGAAGAAAACACTTACGGTAGATCGCATAGGCATCTCCACCGAAATAGGCGCCTTCTTCTACACTCGGAAAACATTGCCCTATATTGCTGTAGACAATCGGTTTTTGATTTCTTACTAACGTTTGTAAAATATTGTTGATTTTCAATGATCGCATACAGCCTCTGAATGGATGCAATTGATTTTCTAATTCGTTATTTTGTATAAAACCATTTGGTATACCACCAATGTACAATTCATTTTTCACATTATTCCTAGGCATTCGTAATGGTTTCTTGGCAAGGCCATCTAAACTAAAGGTTAGTCGGCGTTTCTTCTTCATACCGTATTGTTTGATTTGCACATAATGCCAAACGCCATCGTTCACTTTATTTGGGAATATTACAGTTTTGCTACGTTTACCTTTCATTAGTAAACGCAATTTGCCTTCTTGGATCTCTAAAAGGTTGTAGTGCTTCTGGTAATTGCCACCCTGTAAATTTTTAGATGATTAGGTGTTTTAAATAGGCTACAGAGATATGTAGATGTGCAAATGCTTAAAGTGAGCGCTGCAAAAAAAGGGCACGCAAATAAAACTTTATGGGCACTATGCAAGTTAGAATTTTGACCTATATCTAGTCAAAAAGCTGTTAGAAACTTTCTCCCTGAAACAGGTTCAATTCTATAGAGTTTTACCGACGTCCAACACGTGGGTGCAATCAGTGGCTATCGAAAGAACAAGCATGTTTTCGACAAAAAGCTCCCATTGCAATTAACGAATTGAGCATCTATAAAAACAATGAAATTGTTGGGAACAATTGTTCCAGAGGCTAAGGCAGTTTTACAGACAATTATGTAGAATTTAATTCTCTGAACAATTCCGACGAATATGGACGAGAGCCAGAAGAATGTTTCAGTTGCGAAGTCTGACATTAGAAACATGACGAGAATAGAGGCGCCGAGAGCACTCAAGCCAGTCAGACAAAGAGTGGAGCGGCACTGTGGAGGGAAAGGAATACTGACATAAATATCGAGTAAATATCATAATGCAAACTTACATAGTGATAAAGATGTCTTTCTTATTCCAAAATGTGCTTGCATTATAGTGAAACGATCTGTACCTATACTTTATTTCGACGAGAATATCAGAGAATGGACGAGAATGGAGCACTATTTCAGGCATCATCAATCGGTAGAACTACCAAGCGATTCGAATGGACTCGATAAAATCTCTTTTTAAAGTTATCAGCCGTTTCTTGTAAGTTCCTCCGTTTGAAGGCGTGGCTTGAGGATGGTATCTTGAAGATGAGAGAGAGGGAGAGAGAGAGAGAACACATGCTTTAAGCATTGGCTGCTTTCCTCCCCCCAAACTCATGGCGACTTATCATGAAGCGGAGTATAATCTGGGGGAGAGAAGGGAGAAACTGAAGAAAGATAAAGTGAGAGACTTATAATGTGCAAACACTTGATTTTATCGATTTGGGTTTCGAATCATTAGTTTAGTGTTCGAATTGTTTACTGTGCAACATTTTTTTTGTAGTTCGTTAATCAACGAAAACCTATATCTAATACTTACAGTGGATAGAAGCAACAATCCATTGGGATAGAATGTGCGAAATTGGAATTCTAACACGTAATCTTTGCGCCAAAATGAATTCTCTATAAATATGAAACTTTCCGGTTTATCACCGAATTTCACAGCATCCGGATCGGTTTCATAATTAGCAATAATCGGACAACCTTGTGTATTCTGTATATCGCGTATATTATTTGTTTCAATTGAACCAATTGATGAACTTTTCACCATTATTAATGGTGAACGTATCGAACGACTACGGCCAATTTCGACTTGTTTGAATTTCTTTACAGTTTCAGCATTAAATTGTACAGTCCTGCAAAATTTATTTTAATGAAAATTTTACGATTTTTTTTTATTAAATAGAATTTACTTTTTATTTATAACGATATTACTGATACCACCACTGAAACTTGGATATTGCCGTTTCGGATCATCTCCCAAATATAAGTGTAATTGTTTTGGTAGGATGTCATCAAAATCAATCGATTTTTGTACACCATTCACACTCGCTATCAAATCACTGTCATCATCAAATGATAATTCAACAAAATTGATGTCTTTGTTCAGATTAACGTCAATTATATACTTCTCATCGTCGACTTTTACAACTAATTTATCACTTTTTATATATAAATCAATCAGATTATTTAACGACATAACAAAACCGGTTGCAACAATCGGCCGTAACAGGAAACTAAGATTTACGGGTAGATCGTACTCGGATTGTGGTTGGATTTCTAGAAAGCCTTCACCAGGGAACCAAGCTTTGGTGAATTGTAACTAAAAATTGCAAAAAAAAGCAAATAAATCCGATAATCGTTATGGGTCATTCCATATGAAATCGTATGGTTAGCGAAGCCGTCTAATCTTAGATTTTGCTGTAACTTTGAGGAACAGTTCTTTAGAATCCCAAAGAATAAAATTTATACACATTTAGTTTTTTTAAACAGCCGTTTTGGCGTATTCGAATTAAGACAGACTTTCAATAAATTTCATTTTTAGGCTTTATCAATTTTGATTGTAAAAATTTTACTATTTAAGATATCTGTGCGTTTGGAGCGGCATTTTGTAGGTGAAAGATAGTAGTTTTCATGAGATAGATAAAAATTTGTTCATTCAATACCTGTCATTAACGAAATGGTGCTGAAGATACGTCTTTTTTATTCAATTTTTGTCTTTTTTAATTCACTCCATCGTCTCGACTGTTTAATGTAAGTGGCTGATGTTACTCAGAAATTAAGTGTACATGTCATAGACAAAATAAAGCCAAGAATCAACCTGAATAGTCTACTCTTTATATACAAAATCATTGCTCGAAATTTTGTAAATTTCATATCTTTATGGCGCAGTCAACACATTCCTTTTATAGTCTAAACAATGGGATTTTTAGAGTTTCCAAAACTTCAAACAAAAAATTTGTATATAAAGAGTGGGTTATTGGGGTTAATTATTGGCTGTATTTTTTCTATAGCATGTACACTTAATTTAAGAGTAATATCAGTCACTTAGATTAAACAGGCGAGATGCTGGAGTCAGTTAAAAAAAAACACAAAAATTGAGTAAGAAAGACGTATCTTCAGCACTATTTCGTTAATGGCAGGTATTAAATGAACAAATTTTTATCTATCACATGAAAACTTCCATCTTTCACCTTCAAAATGCCGCCTCAAACGCACGGATATCTTAAACAGTAAAAATGACATTTTTTGAAAGTCTTAATTCGATTTTTTTTCTTTGTGATCCTAAAGAACAGTCCCTCAAAGTTGTAGCAAAATCTAAGATTAGTCGGCTTCGCCACTCAGACAATTTCATATGGAATGACCTCCATGTAAATCGATTTGAATTACTTGACCATCTTGCCGTTTCGTATTGAACGATATTGTACGATCCAAATCGGAGTATTCATGATTGCCAGGATTCAAATATCCTAAATACGATGTTGTATTGAATGGTAAACATGATTTATTAAAAATACTCGGTATACCACCAAAGAATACTTCGGATTTACGTATTTTAAACACACTACTAATCTTTAATGGTTGTTTTCGATTAATCTCATCATTTCGACCTGATTGTGTTACTAATAATAGGTAGGATTGTTCGTTTTCGTTATGATCATAAACTAATTCCATTACGATACTAGTTTTTATTGCATTATTGTAGAGTTTTCGAGATTGTAATGTAATGTTTGTGCCATCAATGTGACGTACCAACAATTCGATATGCCCATTATTTAGAATTATGGCTAAATACGAACAAGGATCCTGGTAAATTGAAACAGAATTAGATTGGGATTCTGAGCAAGTTTGTATCTTCATCTTTATCAAAGCGGCGATTTCGCCAACACATGCTAGATTCTACTTTTTGCAAATTCGCACATAAGGGACCAAGTTTTTTTTTGGAATTACCTCTACGAGTCGACCAGAAGATTATCATCATTTTCGACGCTTTCTCGTTTATTATCTAATTTGCCTATCTTTAAATAATAATCGAAATATATGGAAATCAAATTGGAAAAAAAAGACTGACAATGAGAGTGGTAATTTCTTTGGACATTTTGTAATGCAATGTTGCACGTTTTGTGAGTCTTACGGTATGTATTGAGTGCAAATATTTCAACTGAAAATTAAATGGCTTACATGTAGAGAATAAATTAAAGAACTTAAAGTCTCACTTGGAAAGAGCTAGATGCAGAGAATGAAGAAAGAGAGCGGAGGAAGAATAGATCAAGACTTCGAAGTGGAACTGAACCGAAACCGAAAAAAAAAACTATATTTTATTCGGAACCGAACCGATCAATGTTTTACTAATCGCACCGAAACCAAAAACCGAAACGAAAAGAATAGCGGTTCGAAGGTATGTGGCTTTTTTATTGGTTCTTATATGACCAATGTGAGCGAATATTATTAAACATAACATCAGTAAATGGGAACTAACAAAACAACTTTTGCCGTTATAATTATCCAATAATTTAGAGTTTTCAATTCAAGTTTGACTTCCAAAAGTTTGTATTTTGGATGGCAAAAGCCTAAAATTGGAGACGAATTCTGAAGAAGTCTCTATCTCTACACTTATGAAAATTGTGTTCTAATACTGTCTTTAACCCAATGCGCGTAATTAAGCCTGATAGTTCTTTTTAGCTTACAGAAGATCCACGAATTGCTTTAACCGAGTAATATTTTTGAATGCTTAAGCCAGGAGTGCTAAACATGTTTTGGTCGCCCACAATTTTCTATGACCCAAAAACGTCAATTTAAAGCATTTCTGTACCGTCCCGCAAACCGTAATTTTTTTAATGTTGAAAGAAACTTATTAAAAGCGAAACACATAAGACTGTTGTGCTTTTTGTGAGTTTTACGGTATATATCGACTGATTCATATTAGGTGATGCAAGGGTATTAACAAGAAAACGTGTGCTTTGAAAATTACTCACCGACGAATTTGTAAAAAATCAAGTTTGATTTGCAAAAAGTTATATTTCGAAGTAGAAATAGTTATTTACTTTACAAGGTGGGAAAGTGACACTTTTCACAAGAGCGGATAGTTTGGATCACGAGGCGAAGGCCGAGTGATCCCAATCCGCGAGTGTGAAAAGACACTTCCCACCGTGTAAAGTACAACATTTTTCTTAATACGAACGACCTTTGATTTAATCTAATTTTTTAATATATTATTTATGTATACAGGCTGTCTCGTAAGAAATGGATTACCTCACGCGCTTGTGTTTTCAATTTTTTTTCTGCTACAGCACGCACCTGAATGGTTATTGAATTTAATTAATAGTAAATTATAAAAGACATTTCGACTCAGGATTTAATTTCATATTAGACTCTGCAAGGTGGTTCATTACTTACGAGACATTCTGTATATATTGAATCTAGAATTTTATTATATATAAAAATAGAAACATTTGTTTACATTTTTGACATTCTCGACAATTCGAGAAGGCCATTGTTATTATTGTTATTTTTTTTTTGACCCCGAACAGCATCGAACAGCACAGTCAGACCGAGACAGTTCCCGTGTAAAGTTGGGGTTTTAGACGATCTGTGGTATAATAGACGCAATTGTTTTTAATCGAAATTTAAATTCAAATTAACCGAAATTAATTTAAATTGAATCACTGGGAATAATTAATATATAATTTAATTGAAGATAGAGGTATTTTAACTCTCAGTTTTTTGTTTTTTTTTCCTTATATTCCAAAATTTAATCTGTGTATTTTTGAATTGCTAAAAATGTGTGGTATTGAGAAAAAAAAGAATTGCGTCGATTTTGTCCCACAAAAAAACTTGTTGAACATCATTTTTAGTACCCCTAATAGAAGAAAAGTCACTTTTCTTCACTAGTGATGAAAAGTGTCACTTTACCATTAAGACATCAGTAAAGTAAAGTCAACTTTAGTAGTTAGTATTAAGAAAAATCTGTTTCTATCTTTATGCATGTGAAAGTTTGTTTTTTAACCAATGATAAGAACGTACGGTACAGTTCACCAGAAACGAAACATGAGGAAAAATTTGCTTGGACGCTGAAAGCTAAATCAATATTACGTAACACTGATAAGCACGTGTATAATGCGATGTCAATACCGTGTTCTAAAAGGGTTAACTAATTATTTTTTTTACAGCTACGTTTGATGAAATTGCGAATTTGCAAAAAGTTGCATTCTGTATGGCGAAAATCCGCAATTAAATCGATAATGTAAATCAAATTACCGCTTTATCTTGTGCTAAAAACAACAAACTATTCTCATCAAATGTTGTAATATCGAATTGAAGATCAACAGAGGCTGGATTCATTCGTCTAGCACCTGTTACATTACTATAACCGTTACCGTTGAATAAAACATTCTCACCAACAATACTAGCGGTTTCTCTGTAATTGATTTTTGTATTTTTTGCAATTATTGATTGTGTGTGTGTGTGTTTTTTTAAAGGGAATTAACTTACGTTTGACATCCCGGACAAATACCATCACTTTCAGCAAAATTCCAGAAACCAATCACTTGATCATTCAATATAACCTGTTGTATACAAGCATCTGATTTGTCTTTGGTATCTGATAAGCCACCGATCTCGATACGATCGTTATTATCTAATTTTAATAAATCTTTGGCAAATATTGGCTCAGTTCCTTTAGTTTCATCATTATTAATGGTCATTGTAATTATTGAACCTATCCTAGATTAAAATCGAAATTTATTAGTAGTATTGATTTAGTTAATAGAGATCGAGATCGAGATTTGTTGGGAATCTTGCTAATATATCAGAAATCCGATTTAACATATTATCCCGATGATTGTGTAAGTAGTTTCCAGACACTAACAACCGTGTTCCGAAACTAAATTGACTTTACTTACCTTTCAATATTAATGGTAGTTGTTTTAGGCGGTGCTACCATTGTCCTTAAAATACCATTCCAATTCAACTTAATCTTATTATTTTTCACATTAACAACAACAAATTGGCCACGTGTATTGGTTAAATTAACCAAACTACATGTCTTACATTTATATTTGATTGTTAATGTTGTAAATACGTCCACATCGATGTCGTATCGTCTACGACAATTTGAAATTGATAATCCTACATCAATCTACAAGAAAGTCGCTGATAAAAAAAATTATTGGAGAAATCGCCGAATTGCTTACAGAATGTGCCACTTCTTTGGCGAATTGTATACGATTTTTTAACGATTGTATTTGATTCTCAACGGATTTTAGATTTTTTTCCGTATTACGAAACTGTTCATCGTTGGCTTGTTTAACAATATCGAAATGGGTGAAATTCAAATGGATATTCTGTAAATTGAGGCGTGTTAAAGTGACCTGATCCATTAATTGGCGAATTTCTGTAATTATTATTAAATCAATAGAATTTTCTACAAATCATCAACAATTACCATTTCCAGATGTTAGATTTAAATATTTCTGATATGTCTTAATTAATTCATATTGTGCGGTGATATTTAAATCTTTAACTTTCTTCTCTAATTGTGCCATATTATCAGAGATATTCCTAGCATCGTCTTTCACCTTTTCCAAATCGTCAATATTCTCCGATTGTTTATGCATCTGTTCGTTCATATTGCGTAGAATTGTTGTTAAATCGTTATTCTTACGTCCATTATTGAAAATGTCGTATTTTAATTTTTCTAAATCGTCAAGAATTCGTTTGAAATCTAAAAAAAAATTGCACATATTTCCCCTAATTAATCGAACGATTGATTAGAATTGAGGAGAGGATCAAACCGTTTGTTGGATTCTTTAAATTTAATATACGCTGTTTGAGACGATCCGAATATGCCATTGCTAAATTCGTTTTATCCGCTAATGAATCATCATCATCCGGATATAATAATTTTAAACCATCATCTAAGATTTGTTTGGCATCGTTGGCTTTCTGTTCTGCATCGTTGATGCCTTTGATTAAATTATCATAAGCACTACTGGCATCGATTTTCTTCCACTCATCTTTGGTGAAATTGAATAAACTGGAAAATTTGTTTAGGTATAATAAACAACAACAGATAAATGTTGTTTTGTAAAGGTAAATCGAATAAGACAAAGAATCATGCTATAGAGACTTAAAAATGTATCAGAGTCGGGCGTATGGTAAATATTTTATTTCCTTTTTAATCAAAATATCTAAAAAGAAAAGAAAACTTCAGCGAGTCAAGGTCCGGTGAGCAATTTTAATCTTAATTTTGTGGTCCAGAATATCTGACAGGAGATTAGGAGACTCCAATTCAATTGCTATTCGCAAAGTCTTACATGTTTTCACCAAAAATTCCCTTAAAGTACATACCGCGTAAAGTTTTAGTCAATACTGATACGGAAGAATCAATTTTTTTCCTCCTTTTTTTGCGGAACAATCAGTCTAAAAGTTCATGTCTCTGTGAAATGTTTCGCGAAACTAGCGCTTTTATTTTATCAAAAAAATCCTAGAGTTCATCTAATTCTGACGAGAACCTTTTTAGGGAATTGAACTTCTTTTCGGAGTATACAGATATTACCCGGATGAAATTTGCAAATGCATCTCTCCTCCAAACGGGCGATTTAGCTAGTACGCATCTCTTGTTGTAGCTTTACTCAGATCGCTTTTTTTTCTACCGAATCTCATCTCTGATAGGGAATCTAATAAGGGGCAATTTTTCCCAATAGTCAAACTTCTAAGTATCCTTGACATCAGGGGTTCGTAAGCTTTCTTGTTCTACAAACGGGCTATTTTGCTAGTGCGCATCTTCAGGTCAGAGGCCAAGCTATCTTGGTATATGTAAATGAACGTTGCAATTCATTGATCAAAGCTGATTCAACAAAATTTTGATTTGCGACACTTTGAGGAATTTTTTGGCAGGCAATTTTCAATCTTTTACGTCGTTTTAAAGATTAAAAAAGAAAATTCCTAGAACACATTTGTCGTTTGTAGCTTATGAATAATTAGGGAATATTTCGACAACATAAACTCAAACAGCGTCTTGTTGCTCTGTGATACAATGGTTTGTGAAGCTCTTTGAAACATTTCCAAACTCCCTGAACGAGCAATTTTGAGAAACACCGTTCAATTTATATACGATGTGTATTGAATATTCTATAGCTGTAATGGCCTTTATTTACTAATCCAGGCAAAATTGGAATGGGATTCAATTACAAATGTCCAATTTACGTCCATAGCGGAAGATATTTGGATGCTTCCTGTAACTGCATGTTAATTACGATTTACGATATCTCGCTAGCTATCTTGTCTTGATATAACTTCGAAGAACGAAAATTAATCGATCAAATGGAATTTCACAAACATCGTCAATCTGTATAGATAGCGATATTTCTTATTGGATCCTTATTGAACTTGGATTTAATAAAATTGAAAACTTTTAGGTCACTGTCATCAAAATATAAAAATAAATTTTTCATCCCATGTTTTAAAAAAATGTATATCCAAAAACAGGTAAACTTTGTTTTTCTTTGCTCAACAACTGACATTATTTCTATTAAAATCAGATAATACAATAATTTATTATCGGGGATCAAAGTCTTTCAAGGGATGTTTTACCCCCTTATAACAGAGGTAGAAGGTATTCGAAAGTGTGCATTTTCATTATTTGATATCACGAATAAAGTAAAATTGGTTTGGTGCGAATTAATATAGGGGAAGTCCAGGCAAAGTGGATACCTTAACGTTTGAAGGCCTGTAGAAAAAAACCAATTGATGTTAAATTAAATAATGATTGAGTTTGAACAAGTATTTATCAAAGTTTTCAATAAAATTTACAAAAATAACGTAACGTTAATGCTTCACTTTAAATAATTAATAATATGCAACTATTACCGCTATCCACTTTGCCCGACCCCCCCGGGCAAAGTGGATACATGGTTATTTACCGAATAAAAGAAGTGAAAATATAAGTTAACCAAAATTAAAATAAGTAGTACTATAGGTCAAAGTAAACACAGTTAATTACCGAATAAAATAGATAAAAACGTAAATTAAAAAAAACTTAACCTGAGGAAAAATAAAACAAATCAGTTATTAACGCAATTGTCACAAAGGAATACGTTTCCTCCTTCGTAAGCCGTGCATTTTTCGTGACTCCACTTTTCACAGGAAGTGCAGAGGATCCAATCATCAATTGGCTGTCCATTAATTTCTATATAATCTTCTTCACAAAAGTAGCAGGTGTAGTTTTCTTTATTTTCTTTGCCCTTAGATTTCTTGAATTAGTAGTCGGTTTAACATCTTTAATATTTATTTTTTGTTTTAATATTTTTGGCCTTGTGAGTCTTTTTCTTAATTGTAGTCTTTGTTTTTAAATCTTTGTTTTTTAATACTTTGGTATTTAGTTCAACAAATTGAGATCTTTGTTTGTCTTTTACAGGAGAACTGGTAAGTACTTCAGCCTTAAGAATTTTTCTTTTGCGAGTTCCTGTGGAAACATGAGGAGTTGGGAGCGGTTTTAGTTCTCTTGGACTCACATAAGATACAGATGGATCTTCTTTATTTGTTGTGTTTCTCTGTCTTTAGGTCTTGGGACACTACGTCCATGTACTCAGTAGAATTTTCTAAATTGGCAGAGGTGGATAACCTGAGTATTTTTGGACTACAGACTTCTTCAATTAAATTGTTGTTATCTTCATCACTCGAAGAACTATCAGGAATATTTTTTAATGATTGTTTTGGTCCAGATGAAATTTGGAGCCTTGAAGTCGAAGGTCTAACATCATCGTTTGCTGCTGTAGTCCTAACATCTTGATTGGTAGTCGCTTGAAAAGTTTCTTCTGGATTTGCGGTATTTCGTTCAGTCATCACTGTTGAAGATGGTGCAAAATCGATTTCCTCCCATACATCTAAATTAATAGGCCAAATCCCTGGAGATTTAAACCCTTTGATGGCGTTGTTAGGTACGTCACATTTCAGATATGCTGGAGCAAATAATCTGGCCATATCATACTGATTGATTATTCTCCCTGGATGAGCCTTCTGGAATCGATTAATTCCTTGTTCGAAGTACATTTTCAGAAGACCATAAACAGAAACGCCGAGTAGTTGTAATTTGTTAGAGGTATGAGGTGGCAACTTGCATACTCAAGAGCCGGGTAATGTCTGTGGCTTATATGGTTGTCTAATATTAGAAGTACTTTTTTCTCTGAAGTCGACCGCACGTGGCCAACAAAAAATTTGAGCCACTCCAAAAATATTTCTCCATTTATCCATCCTGAAGATGAACAAGCTCCACGAGTCTCTGGATGAGAACCATCCAAAAGGCGATCTTGCATTCTTTTACGCGCAAATATCATGAACGGTGGTAAGAACGATCCGGCAGCATTGCAGCAACATACAATTGTAGTAGTTTGCCTACGTTCTGTGCTAGAAATGACGCCAACTTTGATGGAAAGAACTCTTGGTGGTTTATTTGTTGTGGTTTGGATGCCGGTTTCATCAACATTGAAGATTCTACTACCACTAATACCATGTTTTTCTACTTGGCTACTCAACAACTCGTAAAATCTTTCCACTTGACGACGATTAAAACCTTTAACTCTAGCAATCGACGTTGCTTCTGGCACTCTTAGGGTGATTTTTGGATTTCTATTCATAAATCCTGCGAGCCAATCATCTCCAGCCTTTTCATTCTTATCCCAATTTTGTGGATATGTGAAAAGGTTCTTTTTGGCGTAAACGTAATCTTCGCGTGTTAATCCATAGAAAATACTATCCATCTCTTCCAAATACGTTCGGAGATCACTCTCCTGTTGGTCATTAAAAACTCTACGAAAACGTCCAAGCTGAACAGTCGAACTACCTTTTTGCCAATGCCTATAAAGAGAACCATAAGATGTTCCATATTTTATTGCTGTCCTTTTTACAGGAATTCCAGCGTTACAGTCTGCTATTGCAAGCTTCATAACGTACTCACTCCATTGAGCTTAATTTGTTTTTCTTTCACATTTGTAAACCATCTATAACAATATAAACAAAAATTGTTGATTAAAATGCTTAATGAGTATCCACTTTGCCCGATAGGTACTTGTTGAACTTAACCTAACATAAAATTAAATCCACCATAAATATCTTAATGAAACTCACTGTATTTCACAAATCCACGCACTTTAGTAACATAATAAAATCGAAACAGTCACAACACATGTACCATGAGTAATTATAAAAATATGTACCTCAAAATATCGTAACAAATTGTTGTTTATTATTTTTGTTTTTGAGTGACCGGTGTTTCTGTGGTAATTCTGTTTGCGTACCGTTGGGGGGTAAAGCAGGAACCCTGTGAAGCGCGACAAGCGTGCTAAGAAAAGCCATTTTTAAATGGTGAGGAGTATTCGCTTTGCCCGGGCTATCCACTTTACCCGGACTTCCCCTAGTCCTTCTATGCAAAACAATATAGCTAACCGGATTTTGACAAATTTTTGATAACATATCAATGGCGCAAAAAATCGGACGCGAACACCTCGTGTTGTTTGAAGTTTGATTCATTTGGAAGTTTCAAAATTGCGGCAAGATACATTAAAGCCAAATTTAAAGTATTTCAATCAATTATTGGATACAGACACAACAAACGCCTATTACTGGAAGCGCCGGTAGGTGCCAAGAGTGAATACTATTAATGGACTATAAAATAGTAGCCGCTTGTTGCTGACCGGCGAGTCGGCAACAAAAGCGAACAAAGCAAAAAGTCTACATCGGCGACTTCATCCATCGGCGTTTTCAAAAGCTTGTATACAAAGTCGGACTGAAATAAAAATTTTAGGCCTTTTGACTCCCATGTGGTGTCTAATTTTGGTGCCACCAAAAAATAAAGAAATCCATCAATTTGAGGAGAAAATATTACTTATTGATGTATTATAAGGATAAGTGCGGCTTTGTATCTATTCCGATTAACAAGACACAACAAAAACCATCTGTTACGTGGTCGGGTAAGCAGAAACTTTATGAGAAAAAATCATGCAACGACAACATTCTTTAAATGTTAAACAGCACAGTTAAGCAATGTTGCCAGATCAAAATCTAATAAATGAAACATAGAAAAAGGATATTCTACAAATAAATCATTAGGTCTAATGAATTTTCACTAAATCTGCCAATAGTGTAATTACGTATGACGCTATCGGCTACTATAAACTACCGATCTCTAGTAAGAAACATGAACGGCAAGGATTTTATAATGATTATCCGCGCTTATTGTCCGAGAAAACATAAATCAGCATTTTCCATGTTAAAACATATATGAATCTGCTTCTGTCAGTTTTTGTTGTGTGCGTCCTAACCAGACCTACGACTGCTCGACTTAAGCCGACCGACCTTCAGATGTTATCTTACTTGCAACTGTCGGCATCAGCGTTTGTTGTGTCTGTACCCAATGGCGCAAAAAAATCGGAGGCGGACACCTCGTGTTGTTTCTGTGTAAGTCGAATAATATTTTCAGCAAAATTTAAAGTTTGATTCATTTGAAATTTTCAAAATTGCGACACGATACATTAAAGCTAAATTTAAAGTATTTCAACGAATTATTGATTCCAACTTACCTTTTGTATGTTTTGATTTTATTTTGTAAATCGGCTACATGTTCACCAACAGTTGTTAATAAATTGAAGATTTCTGTTATATCTTCTGTATCTTTCTCGATACGTCCAATTGATTTATCAAATTCCATATCAGATAAAATTTGATAAATCCTCTCAATTTCGATTAATATATCACTAGTTGTATTAATTTTATGAATTAAATCAATAAATTGTTGATTGATAATTGAATTTTTATCATCGATCTGATCAATGGTACGTTTCAAATTATCGATACGATTCCGATGTTGTTTGTTTTTATTTTTAATTAATTTATTCATCGATTCAGTTTGATCTAATAACATATTCATGGCACTCAAACGTTTTTTCAATTCATTCAAATCATTACGTAAACCATTCGGATCTAAATCACTATTATAAATCATTTCAATACGATTCAACAATTCGCCACATTGTCCAAACAAATCCTGATAATTATCAACAGTTGGTTGTTGATTTGTTAATAATTCGATGTCGTTTAGTATTTGTTGAGCTTCACGTAAAGCTTGACCAACATCGATATGTGATTTACCAAATTCATTCAAATTTTTTAACGTATTCCGTATCGTTTCATTCAATTCATTAATGTCATTTATAAGATTCTTCGATTGTATTGCAATATCATTAATCGATTTACTTTGCCGTATCAATTCTTTATTTGTACGATTCAAATGTTTCCCAATATTATTTAAACGTTTCTCAAATTTTGTTAAATTCGCATTGTCGATGATACGATAAGCACGTATTACATTATCATCGTATTTCGTCGATAATAGACCGTAACGTGTTAATGTTTGATTGAAAACACCCCACGGTGGTCCGATACCGTTCTCAAACATCTCTAAAGTACCATCAAGACCGATCCATAATTCATCGATCGTATTGAAGAGGATTTGCGTACATTCGTCGCAAGCTAAATTTGATTACAATTGACAAAAAAATTGTAGTATTATTTGTTGGTGGTATACTTACGTGTACAGACGCCGTTCTGGATGACCTGCCGTGGACTGATACAATCGGAACATTGTTTGCCAGTAAAACCCGCTTTACATCGACACAATCCAGTTGATTTATCACAAGTTGAGCTTTCGCTGCCATAAGGATTGCAATTGCACGGTTGACATAAGCCATCGAATGCAGTCGGATTGCCATAATAACTATCATCGCATTTATCACATTTCGGTCCCGAATAGCCTATTAGAAAATTTTTGTTAAAATTCAAGCCAAAATAAACGGCGTTGAAATTTAATTACCTGCTCGACAAATACATTTGAAATGATTAAATTTAGCATTCGGTATACAACTCTGGGCGAAATTCTGGGTTTCCGATGGACACGGACATGGCAAACAATCCCCTAAATTATTCTTATAGTAGCCTTCAGCACAGTATTCACAGTGCGGTCCGGTTGTGTGTTTTGTACAATTCTATAAAGAAACGGTTATTTGAAGCGGGGGCACCAAAAAAAAAAAACAACAACGGGAGAATAACGATCGTACCCAACAATATCCGGTTAATGGATCGCAATGATTCGATCGATCATTGCATTGACAACGCCGTGATATCCCAACAATTTTATCGATATAATTATCAGTCTCACCATCCTTCGGTAGATATCTGTAATAACCTGTATTGGGATCTTGACAGGATAATGAGGTGTATTCGATGGGACATTCGCACGTTTCTACAGAGACAGAATGCGGCACACCGAAAATATCCGTTGCTTTATCCAACAAAATCTCATTAAATCTACAAATTAATTCAATAATTAATTGTTTAATTGATACAAATAATTAATTACTCGGTAATTTTGAATGTTGGACCCGGTTCAATTTCAATATTTGTAACGTTTTGGAGGATTACCATCAAACACGGCCGTGACAAACTATAAAAACAATTATTTGGTAATTTCGTTGGTAGACTATCACGTAAAACTCTCCAATAATTCTCGTGTATACGTATATCGGCTTCATTAATTAACGATTCTAAAACAACACCATTACCGGTTAGATAAACACGATAGTTGGAGGCGAATGCTGAATTCGATGAGATCCGTAAATAGCCACCGTATGAAATCGTTAAATCACCAAGAAATTTTGCTGGTAATCGCCAACAAGTTGCTTGATTTGCCTGGAAATTCACCAAATATTTCGACTGTCGATTATATGAAATGGTTGGACCACTTACACAGACCACATGTTCAACTGTATCGGTACGTATTTGATCCCATGTATAGCCGGCTGATGTGCATTGTTTCGATCGACCGAAACAGAAACAATCCGTACAACCTAACGGATTATCGATGTCAACACCGAAACTACCATCTTTGCAACGGTCACAGTACTTGCCGATCACATTGGGCTAACCAACAAACGATTATAAATGGAAATTTTGCATGCAAATTCAATGCAAAAACACACAGAAATTGTAACTACAAGAAATTTATGTGGCGATTTCTCTCATAATACGAATGCGGTTGATTTAAACAACTATCAGCGAGCATATTGGATTAAATAAGGCAATATCGCATGATAAATAAGTTGGGAAAGTTTGAATACGAAGCGACAATATTCTATTAAAATCGATCTTCATGAATAAATTCATTCGAATAAGAATTGTTCCGAAACATCCGTATAGCAATGAAAGTCGCCTCTTTATGATTATATTGCTTTAAAAGAGAAAATCTGCCGCTTGAATTATCAGAAATCCCATCATGTTTTGGATCAAGGCTTACCTTACAACGGCATCCATCTTCGTTACATCGGCACGTGTCATGTGTACAATCTTCAGGCAATGTGCCAGCTCGATTACAATTACATTTACGACAATGTTTATAGCCGTAATGGCCGAACGAGCATCGATCACATTTCTCACCTTCATAACCGGACCGGCACAAACAGCGACCAGTTAGACGATCACATTGCGCCTTCGAACTGCCCGTTGATGAACAATCGCAAGCCTATCAATCGTAAAAATTAACGTTTTTTTTTTGGGGGGAATTGAGAATCGTTGAAATTTTACAAACTTTGCATCCAATACCCGGCTCGTAACCCCAAGCGTTCTTCACACATTTCTCACATTTCTTGCCGATGGTTAATGGTGGACAAACGCATCGACCATTTTCCGGATCACATATATGGCCCTCTTTATTACACGGTTCACATTCTAAAGGACAATGATCGATAATGTACAGTGATTCCTAGTATTAACAATAGTAACATAAGTTACCTTTACAGCTGTTGTAAATATTACCGTAATAATTAGGTAAACATGAACTGCAATCAGTACCACCTACACCGGTCTTACAATAGCATTGGCCAGTATTTTGATCACAACCAATGCTCAATGAGCCATTTATATTGCAATTACATGGACGGCATATTGAATTATCTTTCCAATAACCCTCCTAAAGAACAGTTAGTTTTTATTTGATCGATTTTTTTTTTAAATAAAACAACAACAAGAGAATGTAGAGGAAATTACCTCGCATCTGTCACATTTCGAGCCTGTATAATTTGGTTTACATATACATTGGCCAGTTGTTAATTCGCATGTTGGAAATTGAGATCCAATTGGGTCGCAATTACAGGCTGCAATATAATTCCAAAACCAAATCAAAAACAAAAACAAAAAAGTTGTAGTGTTTTAAAACTAATTAAAGTTGCTTGTTCTTCTAAATTAACACGACTCTCTCAAGGTAAGTGTGTTAATTGCGATTTAATTACGTGTGCAAATGAGCGATGAAAACAAAACAATAAAAACGGAAATGTACTTTAAATTAGGATTCCTGCACGCTAGGCAAACGCAAATATAGAAATAATGGGCGCATTAAATGAATTTAGATTAACAGTTATGCAATAAATGGGAATAAATTTCTACTGAGCATGTGAGAGAAAAGAGCTCTTCAAAAAGGATTAAATTAGTACAGATAAGATAAAGTATAGTCCCTTTCATGAGTTGTGGCAGCAACACAATCCTCCCCAAGCCACACCTTCAGATGGCTAAATTAATTCGTTCCACAGTGCCTGGATTTCGTATAATATAGGTGGCGTATTTTCTCTCAATAGAAACTCCTTGACATCAAGCTTTTTAGCCTAGTTTTCTAACTTTCAACATTAGATAGTTTCTAAAATTCTTCTAAACAGCCTTCAGATTCGGCCTTACTGAACTTAGAGCCCATTAAAACATTTTCACCGCTGTAGATAAACCTCTGGCTCTGGAGAAGCGAGTGTGAAGATAAGATAGACGCCGGTCCGACCCTCTCGCGTCTCCCGGAATTTCCCATGAAACGAACTATAAGTTGTTTTTTAATTACAGATGTTTCCCCGTTTACTTGTTTGGCATTCAATTAAAGAGAAAAAATGTTTTCGTTTCTTAATCTCTTTAGTAATAACATTTCTAGATTTGTATAACAGAATTATAAACATTTCAAGCCAATGTCTGCTTGTTCCTATTTGATTTAAGAACGAATCAGAGAAAAAAAAATCTAAAAGAAAAACTGAATTAGATGTAGTTTATGGTTGAAACTTCAAGGAAACGATTTCACAATTCCAAAGGCATACAAACAGCATCTAGTCGCGCAGTATTTTATAAATGAACGAGACGAGAAAAAAAACTAGACAAATTTCAGGAATTAACTGAAGAAGTCGACAGCAATTAATCGACGCGACAAAATTGGAAGAAACTTGCAGATGTTTGGATAAACAACAAAGGGGCAAATTGAGCACTTTCCATTAGAGAGTGTTTTCGTGTTTTAGTAAAATGAAGATTTTTTGTCGCCGGCTGTCGTTTTTTTTGTGTGCTTTAATTAAACTTCAAGATCCATAATTTTTCATATAGAGTGAATAAACAGCAAAAACAGGGCAGCATTGTAGTTTTAAACGTAAATACATGTTAAAAGTCGGTTTGCCCCCTAGAAACATCCCCATTAACATTCACTTATTTCCCGGAGATTACATTTAAAATCTCATTCGTAGATGATCGTAAATTATACGCTAGCAATGTGTTGCTAGATTAAAATAAATATTGTAAATTTCGAAAACTCCACAGAGATTCTATCTAAACGAAAAAAATCATTTTAATATCCATATAGACGGGCTTTAATCCGCTATTCTGCTACTCTGAAAGTGGATCTTTTCAGGGCTATCTGCTACTCAACATTTTGCTTATCAAAAACTAAGTCTTAAAGCGATTAATACGACGACTTAGCGCTGCTAAGAACTAAATTGGAAGTAACATGGGATTTAGGTAAATCAATTTTGCTAGATTTGTGGCGGCTTATGGTTGCGTTTTAATCTTTTCAGGCTAAAGATAATTGAAATTTTCATCTGTCCCACATTTGATAGATCTAATCGGCTTATTTATTACATCTTTTTTTTTTGTTTTCGATCAAATACGAGAAAATCGTAAATGACAGCCCGTTTCGAAACGTTCTCATTACTTGAACCCAAATCTATTGATCTGAACGTAATGTCAATTGCTCCAATATCCCTGTTAGGTCCGTTATTCTCAAGCTATGTGGTCCTTTAAATCGAACATGATTTGTTGAAGAGTACCGATCTTATCTCACACAGTATCGCTATGTTCTAATCAATTGTTATTTATCTTCTTTGAGATTTCTTAATTATTGAATGCATGGATCGTTGTCGATTTGTATTTAAATCACTTCAGGTAGCATCATCATCTATTTTAATAGCAAGGGTTACAAGAGAACGATGGATGATTTCAAGGTGGCCCTCCATCGTTGCGGCCCTATCGATTATTGATGTCGACACACACAAAAAAAAGCCAATAACAAGGCCAATGATCTTGGGTTGTCGTTTTTTTTTTAGTTGCGGGTTGTTGTAGAACACAAGTTCGGCTCAGAAAATAACAGAAACATTAACCGGGTATACTTACAATGTCTTTATCAACACTTCCAATATGAGAATATAATGCGAAATGGTCGGCCGACTATCAAATTACAAACCAGACACTAATTTTAGCACTTAATATAAAGAATCTACCGGCAAATTGGCTTTTATTTAAGAATTTACATAATAATTTCATACTTATTGGACGAGCTGGGAGCACAACTGTCTGAGAATAAAAGCCTTATTTTGTACGCAATTTCTCAATATAATAAAAAAGCGGTTGTTATAACTGAAACAATCAATATTATTGACGCTGATTTCTTTTTTTTTTCTTTTAAATGCCGGCCCAATAAGAAATTAGGTTTTGAAAAAAATATTAATATTGATGTTCGAACAATATAATTTATGTTATGAACGAAACGTTTTGCATATTAATTTATCTCATAGAGTGATGTAGTACAGACAATGAAGAAAGAAAGAAAGAAAGAAAGAAAGCCAGAAGAATTCTCATCAAGGCCCCCGTAGGCGGCGGCTTGTTTACTTTCAGTAAATATTTACACAAGCAAATCATTGTGTAACGAAATTTATTCAACACATATTTTATATGTGTACGTAGATAATACATATCTATATATCTCTATATATAGGTAGATATATTCATTGAGATAGCCCCCTATTTATAGACGTCAATTATCGGCTCACATATAAATTGTTGTAATATTTAAATATAGAAGTCGCACACCGTATAAGGAACTGATCGATCCAAACAATACAAAAAAAAAGAATAATAATACTTGATGGTGTTAGGCGATAGATTTATGAAGCCCAATTAATTCGAATCGTTTATTGTTATCATTATCAGAGGTGTTACGAAAAATAACGGTTGAATCTCTTCAATGAACATGTATTGAGACAAGTAAAACGAGAATTGTACAAGATGCAATGATTGCTCTTGACTGATTTATTTCGCTATTGATTTCTAGAGAAAAACTTGATAAATATATATAAGCAATTTGTTCTCATATTGATTAAGTATTGGGTCAGGTCAAGTCGTTTGTAATATTTCTTTCAAGTCTTTGGTTTTTTTCGTAATTGAAGTGTAATTTGCTGGAGATTGCATTTATGGCAGAATATCGAGAATATGTCCATAATTCTGTTGCATGAGTCTAAATCGAATCTAATTGACAATTTTGGGTCTCAGAACTGACTCAAGTTCTTAGTGGTAAATTGAGGATTTGGTCCCTTAAATTGGAGAAAAGCCTTTTAGAAAGTCTCCACTAGGTATGTATTGAAAATTATGAAAATTTTAAGTTTCTACTTCGCCTGGTTTACTCGTGAGTTTAGCTATCGTTGAGCCAAATTGCCTAATTTGCCCACAAATCTCTTAGGTTGAAACAGTGATTCTTAAACTGTGTCCATGTACGCGTGTTAGAAACGTAAAGCCAATTAATCGTTTTGTAAATGTGCATGTGTTATGTTTGGGTCTTTTAGGATGACGTTTGAGAGCCGCTGTTTTCAAGTAGCGGTTACAAAGTATCACCGTATCACTTTACTTCTTTTTTTTTAATATATAGTTATGTCTGTAGATTAATTTTATTTTTCTAACGGAAAAACGAAACGTATGTGCAGACGATGTTAGATCATATTTTTTCCTGTATAATTTCTCAATTTTCTATTTTTATAGCTTTGAGATTTCCATTTCCTCAATTCCTGTCTCATTAAAATAATCTACACGACGATCTAAAATATTTAAGATGAAACAACAAAATCTTAATTAGAGGACGACTTTGAAGGCAACGGTAGATGGAAAATGAACAAAAAAAAATACAGTAAAAATTTGGATGCAATTTTTTAAAACAAGTTTTCTATCATTTCCAATTAGACAATAATTTATAAAAACTTTCAAAAAAATAAGAAAACTCATCACACAAATTGTTGCAAAATCGTCTATCAATAAATTATCGAAAATATGTGTCACATCAAACAATAGTTTGATCAATTTTTGTCAAGGATAAGTACCGACCTCAATTCCTTATCATAAAGTATATAAACGATAAAAAACACGTAATTGTAGTTAAAATCGTATCGACGCCGCATTGATAACAAAATGACAATAAATAATACAAAAAGAAGGCTTTGAATCGTAAATAATGCACGCGAGCTGGAAACTTTCAATTTTTATAGTTCTTGATACATAAGCGGAGTAAACTATTTGAAAAACGAAAATGAAGGATGAGATTCACTCTGGAAAAATTTAATCAAAATATCTCCAAAACAGCTCCAAATTTTTTAATTATAGTATAAAAATGAATAATTGAAAGGCTTTTAAGAACCTCGTTTCGCTGCTTTGCAATCAATACTATCAATGACTTTTCTCTTTTTACACAATTAGCAAGTTGAGAAAGAAAATTTATCTGTTTTTGCTTCCCTATAATAATTGACGCTATAAAATATATGAAAGTTTGTAAACTTCTGATTGTTGTTTCCTAAAAATAGGTAAATGTACGATTCCAAAGTTTCAATACATTATAAGTTCCACACTTTCAAATAGTGAGAATACGAAATAAACAAGAAACAAATAATTTCCATTGTGGTTTTTTTACTTACAAAAACAATCGTGCCTGTAAGCTTAATAAACAGGCAGAATGGGGTGACAAACCACAAAAACAATGAGACGTAACTCAAATATGATTTAGAACAGAAGCAAGTCGCATAACGCTTTTTCGTTACGTGACGATTCCTATTCTATCAGTGAACACCTATAGCAAGTCGCGTTAAGGAACTTCGTTCCAAAAATGCAAATAATTGCTTAATATACAACACCTAGTAAGTTATAGAAAATTATTAATCACCTCTTAGTTATTAAACAATATCGAGACGTTATTAAGATACAGTTAATATTCGCTAATCCGGATTTCCCAGTAATCCGGACAAAATTAGAATACCTATGGGGCATTCCACGCCAATTCGACTACTTTTGAACCCGACCCCTTTCGATTTGGCTGAAAATTTGCCACCATTTTGTACCTCATTAGAGACGTTTCTCAGAATTTTTTCAAATTTTTTTACCCATCCAAAAAAAGTTATAAATTTTTCAAAAAAATTCTTTATATAGCCGTAACTTTTTCAAAACTTGACGCATTGGGACGTTTTTTTTTCCTTCAAAATCTTCGTTTTTAAATGTACTTTATAGAAAAAATTAATAAAAATGATCCGAAGTTATCTTCAACGTTTATTTTCAGATTTTCGGAAAAAAACCGCAAATTTCTCGATGATTACATTCTTTAATTTTTTTTTCTTTTTTTTATATCAAAGTTTGACATT
Source organism: Epicauta chinensis (assembly GCA_021725515.1). NCBI lineage: Eukaryota > Metazoa > Arthropoda > Insecta > Coleoptera > Meloidae > Epicauta > Epicauta chinensis. The sequence goes on along the minus strand of JAEDXX010000156.1, from coordinate 169,522 downwards.
TTCTACAAATCCTCTGAAATTTTTAGAAGGGTGTTTTTTCGATTTCTATTTTTTTTTAACTTGAAAAAAAATGTTTTCTTCCACTTGAAGGAAAATTTTTGTTTTTTCACCTTATTTCGCTTAAGACCTTTCTAAAAAATTTTTAGGATGTAGAGAGAACTTCAAAATTGAAAAAATAATAGTAATAATAAATAAAAATGTTAATCATCGGAAAAGTTTCCAGTAATTTCGAAAAATTAAAAAAAAATAAAAGACGAGTCAGTATATTTTTTTCTTATTTTTTTTAAACTACATTCAAAAACAAAAATTAAAAAAAATGTTGTTATTTGATCGAGTTTTGAGGGAACTAGAGCTATTTGGCGAAACAATTTCTTCAAATAAGCTCAAAGCTTTAAGTCGAGATTGTGACATTTCACAATCTCGACTTAAAGCTTTGAGTGAAAGTGATTACAGACAAAATATTAATTTGGACGATATTATCACCGAATTTTTAGTAAAAAAAAAACAAGCTTTTGAATAAACATATTATTAAAATCATTGTAAATAGTTCAAGTGTGTAACAAATGTTTATGAGACAAATTAGTATCATTTTAAAATCAGTGTATTAGTGTGGTAGTTCATTTTTTTAAAAAGGGCCCCCTGAATTTTTTTGCGGGCGGGCCCCAAGTAGCTTAGTTACGGCATTGGCTCTAGGTCCTTCTTACATTCGATGCTGTACACGTTCTTGGGACTTTTATTTCTCTTGCTTAACGGCTAACGGGAGATCTGGCAACCCTCACCCTTTAGAAAAAAACACCCTGTATATATGTTACTTTTTTTTTGAACCGGATGTTTCACTAATTCGGATTGTTTTTGTAATTTGAAAAAAAAAGTGCTTTTAGAAGCCTCAGTTTGTCACCTAAATAAGAAAATGCATATTTTTCGGATAGCCTGTTCTAAGTATGTTCTAAAAAGCGGGAAATTACACTCAACGTACTACTTTCTTCCCTTCTACTTTTGTCGCAGCAGTTAAGCTGTGTTCCAAGCTTTTGGAGACACCCTATAAATTCAATTAAGTCTCCTATAATTATTCTTATAGCACAAGAACGGTTTGATTAAAAACCGAAAATTACAAAATGGTTCCAGTTAACGCGTATCTTATTCAATATTGCGTAGAATACGCTAAACTAGTTTCTACCATTGCTGTTCTGCGATCGTTTTACGTTGTAACTCACCGTGTTATAAAAGGATTAGCCACTATCAAGTCGTCAGAAATTGTTAATTAACTTCATTAGGTAAAAGTGCCTATTCTACAATCCGTTTTATAGAGTAAGAGAATTGGACAACATAAAATCATTGTAATATTGTTAATTGTTTTGAAATATTGAACGGTTTGCCTAGCGTACGCTTCCAACTTTTCTAATTGTTCATTTTTGTAATGAAACATATATTTTAATAGAAAATTCCATTACGAATTTTCTATAGTTTTGTAATATAGCCGAAGTCACCATTATCATATAACCAATCAACATTTAAATGTTAAATCATGACCATTTTATACGATGATTATTATACTAGGAAACTTGTTCGATTAATTAATAATTCTCTATTATATAATTTTATTACGAAACTCGAATATTATTAGAATAAATAATAAAACCGTAATGTTATAACATTAATTGTTGTTAAGAGACGATTGAACTATCCTCTTTTTACAAACAATACTACTCATTCTATAGATAATGTTTCGTTTTTTTCTTTCGTTCTCTTCTCTTTTTCAATTTTCCACGACAATCGTTGGTAATATAAAAGAAGAGAGGATAGTGAACTTTGTCGGCAACATTGTCAGTTTTAATATTGAAGATACATAAAAAAATGCAATGTTGTACTTTATTATTATTACTATTATTATTTTAAATAAAAGAGACTTTATAGAAGGCAGAGATGAACAACAACAACAACAACCATACAATCAAAGTAAAATCCATGTTGCAAAAGCCTGAAAGAATAATATAAACGACGCGTGCCGCAGGTGTTAACAAGATGATTAGATCGGTTCGTTTTTTTTTTCATTTCACACAGAGAGGCAAAAAAGTGTTTAAACATTACTAAAACGTGCTTTTTACTGGTTTATTTTTAGAAGCGATTGTTTATATAGACAACTAGTAGACGGACTATATTTGGTATTGGTTGATATTAAGAGGTTTTGATAGATGATTTACGTAATCGGTTTCAGTAATTCGATGAGAGTTGCCGTTGTCCGCTTTAAACAAATGTCTTAATTAATTTTTTCCATCTCTTTCTGCGTTCGTGAAGAATTCCGATTGAATCATTTGATAAATAAAGACAAATTAGTTGTGTATACTTTTATGGAAATTGAAATTGGTTTGATTGGAATCTTAGGTGTTTGGTCGTTTTGTCTTTTATCATTTGTTGGTTGAAATTTACTATTTTACATAAAAATTGATGTATTATTGTGAAATACGATCGAATTTACTATTATTTTAGAGTTTCCACATCTACAAATCACGATAAAATAGCGAATATATTTCGGTATCTTTGAAATAAAATAAAATAGAATAAGACTAGAGGATGTTCGAGAATCATAAATTTCATACATAGGTGCTTTCATTTTCTGTACAAAATTCGAGTTAATAACAGTAAATTTTAGAATTTATTTTATTTAATTTTTTGTTGTCGTTGCTAATTATGTTGTTAGTTTAATAAATTTCAAACAAGCTAGACTTATTTACATTTTAACAATTTCAAGGATCGTACAGTTTAAAGTAGAGCATCTGGTGATGATAATGATAGTCTCGCTAATTTCTTAAAATAATTTTAATTCGTCTGTACAACGAGAAATCAAACTGTCAACAACAGAAAAAAGCGTAACGTACTGTAAATGTTCTATTGTACGATTTTTGCGATTTCCTCTGTTCATTTAGCAACAAATACGATAAATCAGAACTAAACCTTTTAGGTCTGTAGATTGTGAAAAATTGAAACTATTTTATAACATTTCCACGATTCTATATCGCACCATCAATCATTTATTATAAGATAAATATGAAAACAATAGATGATTTTTTTAAATTAACGAACCCATCAATGAAATAATGGCTCCGTACTTGATTACAGTTGGTTAATGTTACACCTTATCAAAGATCAGAGCAGTACTTTGACCGTATGAAAATGAGAAAGCGGTCGAAGCAAAGAAATAATTTGTTCCTGCTCAATCTTCCTCATTTATTTCGAAATAAGTCACGGTCCTGGCTACGTCCTTTCAAGTTGTGCGACAAACAAAGCTTCGAATCGGAATTAAACCGAAAACGGATATCTCTTCCGACTCGAAAACCGTGACCGAATCGATATGTGTTTTTCTAATTGAACCGAAACCGAAACGAAAAAAAAAGTGGTTCGTAGCCACATTATAAATTAGCACGTACAGCAGGGGTCCCCGACCTTTTTGCACATTCTATAGTATCGGCCAGATTTATAGTTGGATATTGTTAATACTACACATAGTGTACAACAAAAAATATATTTATTTCATAATTCATAACACATAATATTGCGGCGGGCACTCCTAAAATGGTCGTAATAGTGTTGGGGACCCTTGCGGTACAGCATTCACCAGGGCTTCAAACCGGAGCTGAACAGAAAACTGAAGAAAACCGATATTTTTTCCGAAACGAAAACCGGAACCGAACCGATATACGCTTTACTAATACAATCGATATCGGAACGATAAAAATAACAGTTCGAAGCCATGCTTTTGTATTCAAAATTCACCCCCAAAAGACAATTTGTAGAATTAACAGTTGGACCACCTATAGAAACGACGTTCGCAGAGCCGGCTTTAGTAAATCTGATGCCCCGGGAGAGATTTATTTTGCCGCCCCAAAACATGCTCGCTCATAAAATACAATTATGCCATTATATCAAGGCAGATCAGTGTAATTTTTTAGTTTTTATACTTTATACGTGCACATAAGAAAAAAAGTGTATTAATAATAAGACAAATATTAATTTAAACAAAAACTATAAAAGTCTGGTTATCAGCAGTTGCTGCTTCTGCAGGAGCACGGAAGAAAGACAAACGCTTTTCAATTAAATTTAATATTGAATTTTTCATTAAATTTACAGTATAATTGTTTTAATAGCAACAATAAGAATCAAAATCTATTACCATACTAAAAGTCAGGAGGTTAATCATTTTAATTGTTTCTAATTGAATTAAATTATCGATTGATTCAATTTGGATAAACAAAGATTATGACGCCTCCAATTATACACCACAATAATTGTCAATTCCAATAATTAATTAACACTAATTAAATTGATTCATGAGATCAAATGATAAATTTAATGGTTTTTTAGGAACAAATTTTCGTATTATTTGATCAAAAAATAATAATGTTTCACACCTTTAATAGTTGGGTAGAGTGTGAGTCTATAAAACTGCAATAATTGTCAATTTTAATACGAAATAATGTCGGTAATAATTCAGATGATCCGTTATTATGCCATTTAGAAATTTTATGTTATAATTTCAACGTTTATATAAATGTTTAGCAGATCTTTATAGTTAAATCTGTTATTGATAACCTACTATTATAGAAACTGATTGTTGATCATAAACTATAACAAACACTCAATTTATCAAAAAAATAAATAATAAAATAATAATAATCTACGACATATGACAATATTTAATGTCGTATAATAAATAAAGGCAATTCTTTACTTATTGCTTTAGTTATTCAAAATGACTGAAATGTAACGACTAAAGATTTATTAACATACTTGGGAATGTATATAAAGAGCTCATATTTCGAATTATGATTGCAATTCTTGTCATTCTCTCTATGTAAACATAAACTTGTTATTTCCACAATAATTTCAATAATAGACTTCCCAGAATAAATTATATAAAATTAAAATAATTTTCGTCAAACTAACGATTATTATTATCATCAACGTGCACATAAACATGCAGAGTTCTCTATACAAAACCAAGTTAATCTCTATAATATTATCGATAAATATCAAATAGATTATAGTTGGAAAAACAATGGGAACTATTCAAATTGAATTACGAAAACAAAAAACAACGAACAAAAAAAAAATCTATACCGCTGCGTGTATGGACGTCGATCATAAACTAATAAATCTTCAAATGACTATCTATCAATGGTCATTATAATAGACAATGATCAGGATAAACACTTTTCTAATAGCCATAGTAGTAACAATGATCGTTAATCCATCATGGTCTTTCATAGATTATAATTGACAAGTTAAACGGCTGAATGCAATATTTCGAAGCGAAAAAAACAAGAGAAAACAGGGAGAGAAATCACAATAATAACGAGAGCAGGATCTAACCACGTTACATGGGAACTTTATTCGGTCCTAAAGATTTTTTACAGATCCCCTAGAACCGGGCCACATCGGCTTAAACTTAAATTATCTCTCTATAATTTTGAAAAACAATAAAATAAGAAATTCGAATATTATTCAGCAAAACTGGATAACTGAGACTTTTAAGAGCATTTATATGTTGATCTGCGATAGACAGTATAAACATGATAGCAAGCTGCAAAAAAAATTTGCCAGTTTTTGCCTGAATAATTGTCGCTGTAAGACTTACTAAAGTTACTTAGTAAACTTCGCGTTGTTTCTTAAAAATACTTAAGACATTCAAATCGGCTCAAAAGTTACTACAGGAAGTAAGCTTGACAGTCTCCAATAGTAGAAGTACGAAAAATAAAAAATAAAAAATGTTCGCAAGCCCAATAAAGGGGCAGAACGGGATGAAAAACTAAAAAGATACATATAATTGCTTATAGATCTAAGCCCAAGAAAGATACTTCTTAAGAGCTTCTATGATTCAAATGTGAATTATTAGAAAATATTAAGCCGTTTGAGGCTATTTTGAAAAAAAGTTGATTTTATAGAGCGAACCTGAACCCACAAATTCTCTCTTAAATTTGAGAATTGACACAAGCAAGAAAATTCGTACTAAAAATTATGAAAATTGGTAGACAATCGGCGTAGTTTAGTTGTGAGAATCCCAACGAAATATAAATATAGGCAGTCTTCAAAAGTTTGGAACACAGTTTGCCCACAGACTTCTGGGAGAAAAATCGAAAATTTGATCAATCTTTCCAAAATCGTCTCTTTGTCGTTCTATAGCGTAAAAGCGCCTTTGAAAGAAATTGATTTTACTTATAAAAACTAAGCATTGGTTGTGGCCAATAAACAAACATGTTTAAGACACTTTGAGTGGTAGCTTTTTAGTCTGTGTGCCGACAATTCTCATATTTTTCCATTCTAAAGATATTTGTATTAAAAGCATTTTTTGTATCTTTGTAATTGTTGATAACTTTCACGGTTTAGCCCCAAATCAAGAATAATTTTTCTTAACTCTTTCTTGTTTAACACTCTTGAAACTTACTAAAGAGGGCTAAAATGATCAAAGTTAACTATTTATAGAAGTAATATTGTTTTTTTTCTTTAAGGCAAATTTTTCATCTTGGACCAATCGAGCGAGACGATTTGGGATTAAATCTGTGTTCCAACGTTTTGTGGACACTCTGTATTTCGTTTATTCATTTGGAAACTGCAATAACATCTAATTTATTTACGATAGATGTATTTTGCATTCACATTATTATATACTCCTATTATTATAATATAAAATAATGAGTTAATAATATAATTAATGAACAATTATTTGTTTATATATTTATGCATAGCAAAATGTCCATAATAATGCTATATAATACGGGTCTATTTACATAAATGATTACATTTATTTTGAATTAATTCATGATTAAATGTGTATGTAAGTAAATAAGAAGAAAAGTCCAACTATACTAGAATTTCCTCCTTTCGAAAGCTTGTTTATTATTCCTCTTATTATATTGTGATATTTTCCAAAAAAAGAAAATAGAAAATCAAAATAACCACAGGTGATGTAAATTAAACAGATTATAGGCCTTAATTAAGAAACTGTGTACGATAAGAACGGTTTTATGTAGAAAAAAACATTTAAGTAATATAAGTGACATTTAAACACTTTCAGAACTGTAAAGATTAGGAATGCAATAATTAATTTAACGAATAATTAGAATAATTAAAACGAATCATAAAGTTTTGCATGATATTGACGAATTGTATTGATGCGTTTTCTAATTCTTCTCAACGTACACATTTCATTCAAGGCACCCATTTCTAATAAATCGTTAAAAAATAGGTGTTAAGAATGATTAACGCTAGCTTGCCTCCCAATATCACGTGTCTGATAGAATTGGGTTATTAGATTTTAAATAAGAATATGTCTGTCCTTAGGGCTAATATCATAAATTATTATCAAATGACAGTTTATAATTAACTGGGTGAATAGTATTTAGTGCTCAATTGTAATTAAATGGACGAATAAAGACTTCAAAGCTAAATGTTTATAAGCGATTATACAGGGTGTCTCCAAAAAGCTGGGACAGAGTTTAACCACAGCCTCCAGGGATAAAAAGATGGGTTAGATCGTTCTATTTTTAACCCTGTATTTTGGAGACACTTGTATATCGAGTCGCACATAGCACCGGAGACATCTTCACTTGCTCGATGCTATTCACAAAAATCCGTAAAGTTTTTTGAATAATTCAGCATAAAGCGGAAATCAATCGACAATAGAGAGGGTAATGTACTGTAAATGTTCTATTGTTGTACTATTTTTACGATTTTCTCCGTTCGTTTAACAAAAAAAAAAAGAAACTACACACTATAAATTAGAAGCCAACCTTTTAGCTTAAAAGTTAACCATCTTGATGAAAAATTGAGATTATTTTGTAGCATTTACAGTACCCCCTATTAACCACCATCAATCATTTTATAAAACACCAAAGAAGAATGTGTAACGATAGGGACATGTAATGTATGGTCAGAAACGCTTAAATTTACGATTTTTCAATGAAATAACTTCAAATACGAGAGATTGATAAATCGTACCATATAGCAATCGTATTGCATGTAAGCACATAGCGAAGATCAGAATCGACCACACAGTTCAACAACTGCCGGAAACAAGACACAATCACGCAATTGGCTGCAATCATGAGAATGGCACGAAGTTACGATACCAGTAATTTAAAGCAAGACTTTTGGAAGATAGTGTCACTGAATCCTGGACCGTCTCGTAGTTAAGGTCCAAAATTTAGTGGCAACAGAGACAAAAACAGGGCCGATACGAGACCACAGTTTGCTGTTTTGACAGGCAGCTGTCTGGAGAGGCGTAATTTTAGGGGCGGCTCTGTTTAGTGAGTCCTGAGCTGGACTTTATGAGTGGCATTTTGTTAAAAGCTTCGATTTTCACGGATAAAAAAATGATCGATCCTTAGACTTTGTAGATCGTAAAAGAGATTCAGTCTTTAGCAAATTCTCTCATCAGCGATCAAAATTTTAGAATAAGAACAATTACCTTTTTTTTTTGAAAGTACAAAAATTGGCAAATTTACTAAATCCCCCAATCAAGTTTTTTTCATTTACAAAAGAATTTTTTATTTATGTTTTTTGTCCCTGTGAAGATTGGACACTTACTTAGCACCCTTTTTGATTTGCTCGTTCTTGTTCTGGCCTTTAAAGTGTTAATGTTGTTTCGGAAAAATTGTGATTTTTTTGGGAATTAATAATTAAGTATCTGTAGTGCTGGTGTTAGTGTAAGTGCTAGTGCCGAACGGCTCCAGGATACCTAGGGACATGGTAAATATTTAAATAGTTATATTTATATTTTTTTACATTAATAGTTTTTTTCTTCTATTTTTGTTGCAGTTAGGGAGTTTTCAACTGGAAACAAACCTTGGGTCTGCTGCTTTTTTTGTCCATTAGTCATACAAGAAGGTCGATTTTTTAATTGCTTTGAATTGTTTTAATATGAAATCTTTTATGGTTCTTTGCGATCGAACACCAAACGTTCTTTTTATTGTGGTTTTCTAAAATTCGACAAAAAATTATCGCAATTATTTTGCAATTTTAAATTTTGATCACAATGACGTAATACGAAATGATCATGTTTTTTCTCTGTTATCAAAAAAACTATTTTTGAGCTGATAAAGTTTACTTTTTTCTTGCCTGGAGCACCAGAAAAGCTCGGGCCGGCCTTGGAGAAAAAAGCCTTTTAAGCTCTAATGAAGTGCAAGTTAATAAATTCATGTTTGAAATTTTTGTAAGTGCTTAATGATTCTGGGCATCGCAAGCTAATCGAACAGTCTCTTTAGAGTATGTGTGTTCTTAACCAAGAATCGAAAGGACTCTGGCGTTCAATTGAACGCCGTCAGCAAGTTACAGTCCAGGTCAGCGCAAAAACTGTTCTCGTGCTCGAACACTTCCAGGTGGTCCATGAATTGGAAAGTTTTAGCTTTCAAGCGTTCCTATGGGAGGCCGTGCTTTAAATTTTCGCCTTAGCTAATCGGTTTTTTTTAAAAACTACGCGTGATCATCAGAATGTCTAAAGACTAGACGTACACCGCCCACACTCAACTTTAAGTTGCCGTTAAGTGCCAAATAAAACGCTTTAAGACAATAACGATAAGAGCATATTTAAAGTATGAATAACTCCAACAAACAAACAAACAAATTATAAAAAGAGAATCAACAATTTCAACGAAACGAATCTGTTTTTGATTCATGTTTTGATTATGTGTCATGTGGGCGACTGTCACTTAACCAAATGCATATGTTAACCACTAAATGATTTTATTCACTTTGATAATCATAATAATAATAATAAAAATAGAGAGACAACTAAATAAAAAAAAATTATCATCATCATAACACGTCCAATTAAATTTTTATGATAATGCATCTGGTTCTGTCGTGTATTGTATAATGTTTGCAAAACACTTAACAAACAACAACAGATTTACAGTTTTAGATTCAATTAAATTCAACGATGATGATAATTTAATACGTATTTTAGAGAAACTCATTTCAATTAGTAATTATGTGTAATATTAACGATGTTTTGATATTCGTAAAACTCCTAGTCACGATTGTGTGTGTTTATGTTGTGAAATTAGCGCGCACACACACCTCTGCGACTTATTCCAGTTATTTAGAACCGTTAATTAACATTATAATTGCAAATTTAGCATAAATTTAGCTATACACACAAAAAAAACACATGTTTTTAATAAATAATTAATTAAGCCACGTGGCGGCACGCAATAGTAAATTCTCTGATTATAAAGGCATGAATGAATGAACTTGAATGGGAGATGTTGATGTCTGTTTGCCTTCTTTAATACAAGACACTTGTAAATTATGTAATCAACTTTATCTCTCCTTCCTTCCTGTTCCTGTTTAACAACAATAATAATAGTAAGAAGAACAACATTTAACACACAAAGGTTATCGTTATGTTAATTCTAGTAATTTTATGTGATTTTGAAATAACCACTTGTTAAAAATATTAAACAGTGGAATTTATTCAATGAAATCATTGTTATTATCTTATTTAAATTTTATAAATATTACTCTTATCAATTTAACAACACGACGACGTATTCACGAACGACAAGAGAGAAAAAACGCGTTATGGTGATTATATTCAAATGAGATACTTTAAGACAGAAATGGTAGCGCAAGATGAAGAAGAAGACGACGACGGGGCAAAAAACGGAAGTTTTGTAATTGTGAATTTTACCGAGAAAACTTTAAAGTAACATTACGCGATTTAATCTTAATTTGCACATTCAGACAAATTCTCTGGAAATGTCCTCAAGCATTAAACTTTAATACGGACAATATGCCGCCGACTAAATAAAGCTACATACAAATTGGCGATGGTCGTGGTGATGTTGTTGATGTTGGCGTACAATGGTAAGTTGAAGGACAACGGCGGCGACAACTCGATGTAGGACAATAATTACAATAGTTCTGATAACACCTTCTTGTCGTGTAATAACAGTTCGATCTCACGACCTGTTGACGTTGCTGGTATGGATTGTAATAAGTTTGTGCGTAACGTTGACACCGGCTCAAATTCTCCAATTTCCGATCTTCGCCGTGCTGATGACGATGATTGTGATGTCGTCCATCCACCAGTTTATCACTTAATTGCCGTTTAACTAGATTCGCATGTCTGTGATGGTCGTCGTATGTGCGATAGTAATTTTTTAGATAATTATCACGCACCTGATCACTGGGATTAATTAACCAGAAATACACTATTATAAAAACTAGATTTGTACGTTGCCACATAATTTATCACCGAATTTATATTGAAAAAATGGCCTCGATTAGCAAAGATTCATTGCTCTATTGAAACGCTCACACAGATACACTATACACGCCTACAATAATACCGCGCGCGGATTTTTCTAATGAGATTCAAATCTGATTATTGTCTCCATTCTCGTATAATTTCGACAAAAGTAGTAGTTGTCCATTTTTTGGATAGAATCGGCCGAGACATGAGTCAGATTTAATCGCGGCAGCGGCGGCGGCAATTAACGTCTCGATCTAGCTCTATTAATTAAATATCATCATCATTACGAGATCGTCATCATCATCATCATGAGACCATCAACATCATTGGATAGAACACGTGTTGCGGCATTTCGTGAAAGAAAACTGGAATGCACCTCAACACAGAACGAGTCGCGAGATTGAACTGAACCAACCCACCAAAGAGGATAATTTTATACACACCACGACAACTGGCCACATATCGCGTGTGTGTATATCGTTGTTATAATAAACGTGCCTTGGGTTAGATCACCGCCACCGGTAAGGACGAGTCACCGACTTTTCACTATGCGATAATTATTGACGCGCAGTGAATGGAGCCGAAATTAAAATCGAAATAGAGAGAGAGAGAGAGTCGCAATTTCATTTGATGACAGGTGACTACTATTTTAAGAAGTTTCAACAATAAATTTGTTTATTTTAAGATTACATCGGTATAAATATAGTGGCTTGATACAGAAGCAGCGTCCGGTTGATTGCAACACATTCCAGATGAATTACACTACCAATAAAAACTGATAATCCAATAATTGGCAAAAAAGCGACTTATCTATAGTCAATATTTGTTAATAATACAACAGGGTGGGTAATAATGATTTGATAAACGGCGCCGATAATCCTTTCGACTTTATTTTTACGAATCATTAAGTCATCCAATTATCATTTGACAATAAACGTGGGCATTACATTGATAATTTATTATTTAGGTCTGTGAAACATTGAATTTCCTCAAAAATAAAAATTGGGGACAATTCTTGACTACAACATATTTTAATAAAGTTATCAACGAGAGCGGAGGTAATAGAAACGACTAGAGGAATATTACAGATAAGGCTGTGACAAAACTTCCTGAATAGATAGAGAGAAAAGTACTATTTTCCACTGAAAAATTACAGTAAAACTAAAAAAAATTACATTTTATTGAAATTTCTTTGTACAAAGACTCATTCTAATCGATTTAAATATTATTATCTTTGTTATCTCTATTTATATTTTATTTGAACATAAATTTCAACGTTCAAGTAATAAAATAGTAGAAATACGTTCATTAATTAAAATTTATTTGTTGACGCTTTGGGGTATAATTTTGTATAATTTAATTAACAAAATGTGACTTTTTCGCCCTCAAAAAAAATCTCTCATACAATTTGTGAATCGACTATATTCGTATTGATTTAGTTGGAAATAATTCAATAACATTTCCAACATCATCCAATAAAACTAGTATTAAATCGATTTAAAATTCAACAAACCAGGGAATTGATATCGGTAAAGCCGCACCTTGTAAGAATGGCAATGATTTTCATAATTTATGCAAACAAAAATCGTTTTCCTTTGAAATTCAATTTGTTTTGAAAATTATTGGAAATTTAACCGTTTTATCGTAAAGTTTTAATGATGTTTCCATTTTTTGTTGGGTAAAAAAAAGGAGACGTTACAAAGACGTCTCACTTGCACAAAGTAATTTCCAAATACATATCGTGTACTTGTTTGGATCGATTTTAATCTGCTGATGCGAAATAATATCCACAAGAACAGATAATTTGAAGAGTGTCATCAAGCCTGAGATGATGATGCTCTAAGCTTGGGCATTCGACAAACTGTTGACGTTATTTTGAAGACAGAAACCGTGCAAAATGCGACGAATTTTTGCCTCGTCAAGAAGATAATCTTGAACATTCGCCCAAGATTTATCAAATCAAAATTAACCTGAAAAATAATTCTTGTGGCTCAAAGTTATCAGATCGAGCCTATGATTCCCTTAAAATCCAATTAATGGGGACTTTGTACGTTTTGCTAAATGTTTTCCACGTCACTATCGAAAATTATGTTTTTCTTTGGTACTATTTTTGAGGTGAAAAGTATGGACTTTTAAAGAATCTGAAAGCTCCAACTGCAGACAAATTGTCCAAATATAGCTAGAAATGATTGAGTCATTCAAGGTGGCTGTAGAAGCTACTCCACAAGCACTATAGGATGCCAAACAAACTGCAATTGATCAATGAAACTAGACTGCCAAAGCATCAATTTGCAGAAAACTGTGCGATTGTAAATCTTTTGGTTGAATGATGTAGCCCGTTGGTCAGGTAGTTGTTTAATTTTACAGAATTATCTTGTCATTCATCTTTCGTTTCGATATTTTAATTGAATCCTCTCATTGACGATACAGTTAATTAATAGTAAATTGCTGAGCTAATGAACAAGTCAGTTAAATTTTAACAGGCTATCTGCCATTTTAAACTGACGATAATAATTAAATCTGCTGTAGAATGTTGATACTACAAGAATGTTTATGTTTGAGTTCTTTTTTTTTTGTTTGGTGGGTTCTTGAATAAATCAGTCTTCATCACTTATCTTTTCTGCGTTTATTATTTTTTTTCGGTGTGTATATAAATTTGGGTGTGTGAGACAGACTCGAGTTGTTAATTTAATAAAATCAGCTTCTGAAATTCCAAATAATAATCAGAGAGGCAAATTTCTTATTTTTTTCTCCATTGGGGTTATCTTTTAACATTTCTATTAGTCAATATAGAACAAGATCGATTTGGGTATATATTTTTAACGGTATCAATACTATCCGAAAATACATTTATGAATTATTTATAAAGCAATCTCAATCATCGATTGTAATTATGCCTTAACAACAAACAAACAATAACAACACGTCAGGCTATTTCTACAGACATTAATTGCGGGGATGTTTATTATGGACTTATACAGTAAGATAAGTCTGTATCTAGATACTTATTATTTAAATTGTGTAGGTGTAACTTGACGATATTTCACACTATTCACCACTCTGCAAATAGAACATACACAATACGATGTGTTACACAACAATACCGTAAAAATTTCGATTGTTTACAGTGTATGATTTCGAGTTGCATGAAAATCAAGCGTTTCTGATCAAATTGAATTGATTATATATGGTAGAAGCACCCTAGAAATTGTTTTTTTTTCCTTTAGAAAAATTACACTTTCTCCATTCAATTGTGGAATAGTATAGGTCTGAATTGTGTACAAGTGGAGCTCATAAAATCTTTAAAAGGATAATAAGTGTCTTGCTTTCTAGTTGATTTTCTAAATCACTATCTAATCAAAAAGGTGATTTGTGCGATTCGACGGAGAGAAGAACGATTTCTAAACGTGCCTAAAAGGCGGCTTAATATCGACAATAAGTAAGTTTGGTGCAATCTTGGGGTACTATTAAATATGTGACCTAATTCGGTCTGTTTGACCGAAAATTGTTGTGTAATAATTCTCTCGTTCATCCTTGTAATGATGTGCATACTTTAAAAAATTTCTGAGACTGATTTAATCAAAAACGAATAATAAACTCTGCTCTATTTCACCGGTTAAAATTCAAGTTTAATTATTTCAATTTGCGCTTCATTAACTAAACATGTTTATTCAATTTAAAATTAAATCAAGAGTGACATTTTGAATTGTCTGCATAATAAATAAATGTTAAAATACGATTTTCTTTTAGTATAAAATTTCTGTTTCAATATCACAACTGGAAATTTCCGAATTGAGCTAGTGAAATTGATTGAAATCCTCTTATCGGCAAATATTGTTTCTTAAAATGTAATATTGTGTTGAATTTATCAAGTTCACAGAAGTGCAATTGGTCTGTCAACAGCAGCTTATTCAATTATTATACGAAATTGCTTCGAAAATAGTAATTTCCGACCACCGTTCAAATATTACGAGTAATTCAAGCATAGCCTGAGGAGGGTAAAAAGTCCCCTAATTGAGGCTTTTTTTGGTCATAACTTATAATCTTACTAGTCCAGTCAAATTAGGGTTTCACCACGGACTGAGAGATAATAAGTTGGAAACTTGTATACACCTTTATTTTGTTCTAAAAGTTGGCTCAAAAGTCTCATAAAATTTCGTGTCTGCGTCGTAAGTTATGCATGGTCAAAGATGACAAGAATCGGTTCTTCGCGATTATCTATGTTTCTATAGCTCCAACGATATTAACATCTATTATAAGAATTGAAGAACAAAAATTTGCGACAAATTTTGTTCAAAAGATTTTTTTGAAAAAAATAATTGGAGCCTAGGTAATCGCGAAGAACCGATTCTTGTCATCTTTGACCATGAGTAACTTAAGATGCAGACACGAGATTTTTTGAGACAATTTTTAAAATACCAAAATAAAGGTGTATGCAAGTTTCCAGCTTATTATCTCTCATTCCGAGGCTGACCCCTTTTTTTGCTTAATTGGAAAAAATAAATATAATAATAATGATAAATACTAAAGTATTTTTGGCTGATTTTGTGCAGAACTCAACAGACGAGATGTTTGGCTCCTTTTTCCCGAGTATGAGCAATTTCTGTACTGGCTGAGTGGAAAGGGCCAGTGTTAGCAACCCTTCTCTAATGGATTGAATTTCTATCATAAATCAATAAATTTTCTTGTTTCGATGTCCTTCGAAACTAATAGAAAATAATTGTTAGTTACTTGTAATTAATATAGTTTCCTTTCTATAATCTAGATTTGTATTTCGAGTTAATGACTATCGATCGGCTCAACTACATGTCCATTTTAATGTTCATCCCGTTTATTACTTAGTAATCATCGTAGTTTGATAATTACACGAATTTCCGTTTAATTTCAACGATTTTCTCGTATTATTTTTCAAAAATAACGATCTACAAAAGAAAAACACGAAACTATTATCATTGGACAGTTGACTGATTGTAAACATTAAGAATGCTTTATTACCATTGTCAGGCTGCTTTACACAAAAAAAAAATTAAATTGTTATTTTCCACTTGTGCAATTATCGTATAAACGATTTCAATTTGTGTTATCTTACAAAACAATGGAATGTTTATACAGAATAACATCATCGAAGGTATTTCCTTATCATTGTTCATAATGAGAAGGTTTTCAAACAATAATAACACGGTATATGGGAAATCGAGTACATTCGAATACTCTATAGAGAGAGCGATGACTTAAGAGATTGAAGTCCAAATTTGTCATGGTTAGAAAGAATCAGACGTCCTCGCAAAGACTGTATTGTAAAGCTTCATAAAACGCTGTTAAGATTTTCGGTAACTGCGCCGATTTGAGCCGAAGATTTTAACAGAGTTTTATCTCAACTTTAACTCTCTTCCCTATTGGCTGTTCTTTTTCTGGTGACAAAAAAGTGGAGGGAAATTTGAAAAATGGAGTCTAGACAAGAAGGATTTGAACTTGTAAATTTCTAAAGATAATTGAAGAGGTATTGAAAATATGTATTATGTAAATAAACAAAGAAATATTTACTATAAAACGAAAATGTTTGATTTAGTGTGTAGTAGAAGAATATTTAAATCCTTGAAAAACAAAGAAATTTTTGACAATCTAAACTAACAAGATTCATAATATTAGAAAAATGAATCGCTTTTAAAAGGATGATCTACCTGAAAATTGGGAAATTCCAAAATGTTATTACCGGTGTATCTAATTGTGCCGTTTATTTTGAAAGTAATATAAACGGCTCAATTTTTGCGGAATGATAAAGCATCCCTTCATTACTAGTCAACAAGTCATTACTGTCACAAGGGAAACGATCACCTATAAATATGATGAAACTAACAATTGTCATTTGAGTCTTTTGTTACCGTATTACTTTGACTTCAATCTTTTAAGTCATTGTAATCACTGTAGTTGAGTATTCGAGCCACATTACTACTCGGTACTAGGTGCTGTTGTATTTACAAACGATTAAAGTTTAGTTCTGTAAATAGATAGGTGTTTCACATCTAGTTTAAGTTTGATAAAAATATACACCCTACACATGTTACCATACATACACATATACACGCAAACACACCTTCTCATTTATAAAATACCATTTCATAGGTCATTAACATTGTTATTTAATTTGAACAGAAAAATAACTGATTTTGATACTTATGGTTCCTATAAAATAACACTTTATACCTGACTAATTATTTTCTTATTGGTATAATAATAACAACATGTTGTGATACTATTTCACAAGTATCATTTCAAACAAAATTTTGTTTACTTTTGTTTAGTATTTATCTAAAATTAAAGTGATGATTGTCAAAAAGCAACTATATTTAACAAAATAAAAACATGATTGCAATATAAAATTGTCTAAAAGAATGCTTTAGATCTGACTGGTTGTGTGTGCTATGTTCAGGTGTGGTTTTCAAAACAAGATACATGGAAATAAAAACATTGAACTTTATATTATAATGTATACACACACGATTACAAGTAGGAAATGGACTGTTTGTCTGTTTTTGTTGTCTTTTTATCTAGGTCGGTTTTTTTTTTGCTGGACAATAAGAGAGTGTTAATTTTCATTGATCTCGAATTAATTGATGTAACTAAATACTTCAGTTTTTATCCTTCAACAGTATTAACAACCTACACACACGATGATAATAATTTCAATGAATCGATTGATAAATTTATGCCGGAATCGCAAACACGCACACCTATGTGTTCAATACACGAAACTACCAGTTTTTCGTTCTCGATAAATCAATGTCTCGATCTCGATCTTTACATAAGTCGTGACTGAAAGGTATGATTTTTGTGATTGGCTGGGCTGTTTTTTATCGTCTAGGACAGGTTCGAGGCTGCAACAATGCAGGCGATCGCATGGAAACTCATAATCATTACTTTTGTTCAAGAAATTCGAAAATTAGTTCAGGGTAAAGGTTGACTGGCAGTTGCAGTTTGGTCTGGAGTTGTGGCAACATCGGTCCCCTTATGCTAAGGGAAAGGCTGGCAAGAAATAAAATTTCTATAAAAAGAACCTGATTAAGGGTGCCAAATAAAGTTTCTTTGGAAGCGGCGGAAAGCTTGGCTCAATATTTTCCAAAGAGTACAAAAATTTCTTGATAATATCATTAAGAAGAAATATTAATAATACTTCTTTATTTTACATAAATTGTTCTTAAATAGTAAAACTGGTGTCTAGAATATTCCTATTTTCTGTGCAAGAGTTCAATCGCTGAACATATTCATCAAATAAATGTAGGTTTATCTTTATTCAGTATCTTAATAGCACGCTATAAAGAGAGGCAGTATCTAGTCCAAAATATAACGCTACCAAACGTAAAAGTAGTAGA
The DNA here is from genome assembly GCA_021725515.1 of Epicauta chinensis. Classification (NCBI taxonomy): domain Eukaryota; kingdom Metazoa; phylum Arthropoda; class Insecta; order Coleoptera; family Meloidae; genus Epicauta; species Epicauta chinensis. The sequence continues at coordinate 150,904 of JAEDXX010000156.1, read as the reverse complement.
ATTTTTGCAAATTCTTTATGAAGAACATTTTGAGAATCGCTCTTCTACTGGTCAGAAAAAGAAACCACGACATAAGGTATGTGGAATCAATAAGAGGAACAAGAGTAGAAAATAAACCTAATAAGAAGGACTACGGTTTTAAAACTGATTCATCAAATATAAGTAAGGGCCGATTCTACAATCATTTTATTCCGTCCGGTATACCGAGAGAAATTCTTTTTAGGCATACTGAAAGTATAGGGTAAGAGAATATCTTTCAGAATATCAGACAGAATAAAGCGATTGTAGAATCGGCCCTTAATCATTAGAGAAAGGAGCGAAGATCTGCCATAGACAAGATTACGATGGAGCAAAAGTTGGAGTGAAAGAATTAGCGTACAACCAAATCCGCCCTCTTGATGGTGATGAAGATATTAATTTCCAATGAATACCAACAAGATTGTCGTTCATTGCCAGACAGGTATTGCAAACAGTAAAAACCATTCATATTGTTAATATTTATTAATATCACGTGATTTCATTCATAACTTCGCCAATGTCCCCTACTCATTTAAACTTTACCCACACATATACTCGCAACTATTTATTATTCATAAAACTTTATATCTACATATAACTAGAGGCTAAAGTTCGTCAATGTTAACTTAAAAAAAAATCAACAGTTTGCATGTTGGTTCATTTAAGACATCATTCTTTTGTTTTGCAAACCAAAAAAAAACCGTAAAATCTATGTGGGTGTTTGATTTTTATACAATTTTCTTGTAGATCACAACAACGACCATCACTATAGTGAATTTTCATAATTTAAAATTTGTTGATTTGTGTTGGTGAATAGTAGTGTATGTATGTGTATATCTTATATGAATATACGACAGGTTTTTCTTGTTCCTGAATATTAAATGTGGAGAAATAAAGCAAAATAAAATAAAATTTAATTAAATCTCATATGCCGCTCTTAAAATATACGTGTGGGTAGACCTAAATAGAATTTCACTATAGTACCTGATCGATGTTGCCCAATAATCGAACAGAATCTTCAAGATATTTCATTTCAATATTACAGGAGGCAAAATTGAAATTCCCTTGAAACAGGAGTACGTTTATATATTTTCAGATCACTTAAAGAAGATTTACTTTCTATTGTAGCACTTATAAATTGGTTAGAATTACTATTGGATTAGATAGAATTTCGTTAAACTTGTATTACAAGTGAAATGATTTTGATGCGTTCGATTTGGTTTTAGACACGTTTTCGATTGATTACGATCTTGCCAAACAATTCCGTTTCAGGCCTTTCCAAGGAAGTTTTTTCAATGTGTGTATGTTCGACTACAGTTTAAAAAGTTTGGATCATTCTTATTCGGGCCATTATTGGAAAACTGTTTGTTTTTATTACAAACACAATTTTTTAGTTAAGGGATTTTGGTGCCAGATTTTTTTTAAAGATGTTTAATATTTCTCTAATTCGTATATAATTTATACAGGGACTGGTAATTACAGCTTGGCATAGTATCGTCACAACACCGGCCCATTGATGAAAAAAAAGCCTTTGAAAAAAGAAGGAAGAACAACGGCACATCGGGCCAGTCCGCTTCTGCTTTTATACAGAGTGTCCCAGCTAAGTGTTCCACCTCAAATATCTCGTTTGTTTGTGAAGTGAAATGGAAAAGTATCTAAAGAAATTACACTTCAATGTCTATACTCCAATTGACCGGTACTATTTTCTTTCTAGCTGTTTTGGAAAACGTCCTGTAAGGTCTCGAAAATTACTCAATATTAGGAAACCAATTAACAATGAATTCTGCGAAGGAATTTGATATGAAAATAATACTTTTAAAAAAAAATAAACTTCTCATTTGCTGCTCAAAAAAAATTAGAACTTCTCAATAATCCATTCATTTTTTGAGCGGCAAATGAAAAGTTTTTAGAAGAAAAATATTTTTTTTTTTATCAAGTTAGTATTCATTGCAGGTAATTGGTTTACTAATATTGAGTAATTTTCGAGACCGTATAGGACGTTTGGGCATTTCTAAAACAGCTAGAAAGAAAATCGTGTCGGTTAATTGAAGTACAGACATTGTAGTCTAATTTCTTTAGATACTTTTCCATTTCAATTCACAAACAAACGAGATATTTGAGGTGGAACACTTAGCTGGGACATGCTGTATAAGAAAAGTGTTTTACTCAAAAACTATTATTATTGATGAAATCTGGTTCTTAGCCGTCTTTTTGTTCCATAGACCTCTTTAAAGATAATGTTTGCACACATCATACAGTTCTTATATGAGCAAAAATCAAACAAATCTGAAAATTCCGACGTCGAAAAATGCATTATCAGACCCCCCCGAAATTTTGCCATGAGTCTCAGTTTAAGAACTATAGTTCTCAAAATTTTGCAACTGAATTGACCAAATAATCATAAAATGGAGATGTAAATTTGGGCCAGCTTGAAAATATCTGAACATGTCTATATCAGCGCTACTATCAACTTGAAATATTTTTTCTGAGTAAAAGATTTTTGTAAACTGTTTAGCGTTCAAGTGAACGTTCTTAGAAGCTCGAAAATGACTGGCGTAATTTTTCCACTTTTCCAAAATTACTTGTTAAAAGTAATAGACATTCTATCGGTGTAATAAAATAAAGCAATAAAATCCAATTCCCACAGTTTATGCCTGGTTAAATATTCACTAAATTTGCTATTGCCTAAGAACTATCATTATATTAAGTAATAAAAGAGAAAAACTAGTTTTCTTCCCAAAGAAAATAATGAAAATGATTCAAATTACTTCACAGAGAGAAGTAGTAGAATGATTTATTGCTAAACAGTGGAAAGATGTGATTACTAAAAATAATAATAAAAACGCACCAACACTGGTGTGTGTATTATAAAGTGGAAAATGTCTTTAAACTGGTTTTATTAAACTTTTTAAAATACTGATTCCTTTTAAGATAAGAATAGTAGTTTATTACAATTTATCGGTAGAACAAGTGCAAATTTGAAACGATGCAAACACTATATTCTTCCTATCACTTTACAAATTCTTATCATTTTGTGATAATTTGCATAAATACTATAATAAAAACGAAATTGAGGCACACCATTTCTATGTTGAACGACGAACAACAAATAAACGTTTTTATTACAATTTTTTTAATCTTAAATATAATTTCTATCAAATATATAGCCTGTAATTTTGATACAGATTGAAACAAGTCGAATAAAACAAAAACAAAAAAAAAACAATTGGCAAGCTCGCTCTAAAATGCTAGAACGGTTTAATCTTCTCTGATTGCCCGTTTCACCGCATTGTTGACACTTAAGATAAATTTGCATGGGGAAAATAATGGACGTTTTCGTTTCGCCTCTAATACTCGCTCGGATTGCATGTGGGAAAAAAACATATCTTCACAACTAACATTCAATTATTCTACAGGGTAAACTTTAATTCTCTTTGAAATGAGAGAGATGCCTGCAGCAAATTTTGTATTTCATCGTATAATTAAATATTTATTTAGAAACATTAATGAGTAGGTTTTCTTGCGAATTATTAATTAAATGTTCAAGTCGATCCGTAAATACAAACAGATACATCAAGACACGATAATTGTGATTAATTCCCTATTATTTGTATTTGTAGAGATTATTGTATTTCTGGCTGCATAAAAATTGTTCAAAAATAAACACACACACTAACCTTTACATCCAGTTTCCGAGAAGCCATAATGGAAATTCTGGCAGGCATCGCAATGGAAACCTTCAACGCCCGGCTGGCAATCACACAGACCACTGTGCGGATCACAAATCACCGATTTCGAACCGATCAGATTACAACTGCACGATGCACATAATGCCGTTACGTTACCATAACCAATCTGTTTAAAGAAATCTTTAACATTATTTTGCCAAAATCGTGATGAAATTAATCGAACTTTTACCTCGCATTGATCACATGTCCGACCAGTAAAGCGTTCCTTACACAAACATTGACCAGTCTCATTATCACAATCGATTGATATAGCCCCAATTGGGTCGCATTGGCACGATCTACAATTAGCTGTTAATGGATCACCATAATGGCCGGGTTTACATTTGTCACATTTCCAACCTAAATTCCAAATTAATTGATTAGGTTTATAAATGAGGTGGCATAGGGGGGTGGAATAATTCGAGATACCTTCAGTATTGCCTTTGCAACTTAAACATTGACCTGTGAGACGGTCGCAAGGACCACCATTACAATCGCACAGTTGACAATTATTACCAATCTCCAATGGATTACCGTAATAACCATAATCACATCTAGAATAACAATTATTATGATGATTATTATTGATAATAATAATGATCAGTGCCGGTCCGAGGGGCGCCGAACCATTTAATTATGATGAATATTATTTAATAGATAGCAAAAAGGACGTTTAGAATAATCTCGGTCCGGCTCTGACAATGTTAGAATTATGATTACATTTCGCAATGATCGCCTGTAAAGCCCTTCGGACATTGTGTACAAACATATCCACCAGTTTCAGTGAAATAATCAATCTGACAACTTGGACTGAAATTATTCTCATCATTCTCTAATGGACAGGCACACTTTTTACAATCATCGAATGTACCACGTAATGGATTCCCATAATAGCCGGGTACACAACGTTCACAGGTCTCACCAATTGTATTATGCTGACAATAACATTCACCAGTATCTGGATTGCATGTAGCCGAATGACCATTACAATCGCATTTACCACAAAAACTCTGCACATGTCCAGGATGGTCCGATAAATTAGCAACAATTCTGACATAACCATACGAACAAGATTCACATGATAATCCCGAATAGCCAGATGGACATGAGCATTTCTCTATATTATTATATTGTACAATTGATTCGTTATAATTATTGTTGTCGAGAATGGCCTCTTCTAATAATGCTTCAATTTGATCGGTATGAAATGTGGACCGTAAAAGGATGTATTTGATGTTTGTTAGAATGCTAAGGAATTGTTGGCGTGTTACTGGATCACCACGATAATCGGTCCGTTTCAATCTTGTAATAATATCATGGACTTTAGATGGGATATGATAGAAACCGTCTTCTTTCAATTTAATTGAAAACGTCATATTCGAACCGGTATAGAAATCATTACCGTACCCTATCCGTAATCCATTCGTACCAATAAGAATTATATTTGGACCTGTTGTTGGTTTACCACTAGTATCACCGCGCATTATCACCCATTGTACTTTAAATGTGAACATTGACGAATAGAATTCTAATTTATTACCCAAATATGATTGGGGAGCTAACCAATATAATGATTCAATATCTGGTAGTTCATAACTGCCAATTGAAAAGATTCCTTTATCATCCCAAGCTGGTTTCACAACTTCACTAACATTCAAATCTGTTATTAACCAACCTTTTAGTGTTTGAATCTGGAATTTTGTATCGATAAAGCTAGTTTTAACAAAATCCGCTTTCTTTTACCTTTTGTGGTATTATAGTTGCCGATTCACAAATAGTTGTTACTTGGGAACAATAACACGGTAGGCATCCGTCTGGATTAGCATTGTTCAAACCGAAATATCCAAGTTTGCAACGATTACAATGATCTCCATCGACGTTTCCCTAAAATTCCTTAAATTTACTACTCGCTACATCTATCAGAAGTTAAAAGATAACGTTATTTTTGTTATATATATAATAACATATAAAATATTCTAGTCGTGTTATAAACGTTGTCTTCAACTTCCTTGTCTTTTTTTCTATATTTAAATAAATTGTTGTAAATTACTTTGCATATACAGTCGCCTTCGCAATCATTCATTTCCACAACACCTCTCTGGTCGCACGGACACGCTTCACATTTAGGATATCCTCTATATCCTTCAGCACAACGATTGCATTTTAATCCAGCATAACCTGGTAGACAGTGACAAGTGCCAGCCATGTCGCCGTCTTGTACACATGTACCTAGAGAACCGACTGCATCACAATCGCATTTCTTGCACGGCTCCAGTGCGTCTGGTAACGTTCCGAACGGACGATAATAACCCGTTTTACATTTCTCACAATTAATTCCGGTTGTAAATTTCTAAAAAAAATCTCACAATAATTACACCAAATTTTCTACCGACCAAAAACAAAAACACTTACTGTACAATTATCACAAACACCACCACCTTGATAATCACCCCGAATATCCATACTTAATCCAGCTTTATCAATGTCTTCATCATAATGACAACTCGAAGCATGTCCGTGACAATTGCACGGTAGACATTGTCGGGCATCCCGTGTCGTTCCAGATCCCCATTTACGTTGATTGTACATCGGACAACATTTTTCACAGTTTGGTCCGCACGTATGATGGCTACATTCACATTCCGGATGCTAGATGTATTGAAACGAAAACAATGTTCAATTGTTGGACGGGCGGGGCGAAAAAATTCGATTTTTTGGTTGTGTCGTTTTTGAAAAGAAAAGTCGCAACATGCAGACATACCATATAAGATCCACAGAAACTGAGCGCCACTATACCTTTCCAAGAACGGAGAGACTTAAAGAGACAACAACGACAACGACTACTACGACGACCGCTATCTGTATTTGGTATTATTTGATAGTTATCGTGTGGGAATTCTATCAATCCAATGGATGTTTTGCTTCTACATTTGACCATAATTGCTATGTTGATAAACATGAAATTGTGTCGGGACTAGGTTTTGCTACTGTGCTGCACAGATTCTTTTATCGATGAGGAAAAAAAAACGAATACATGTAGCGGAACATTAAATTACTAATTAGCACAAATTACAATTAAATTATTGCTAGTATTTCATAAGATAGACGTTCTATTACTATTGAATTTAATTGAAAAAGGCGTAACTCAATCACGCAGCAATTAAATCATCTTTGTTAATGGAGGAAATTCGTAATCAAACATTAATCATCCCATCGACTGATAATTAACAAAATTAAGACTTTCAACAAATAAAAAGAAACGGTTATAATTAGTATCAAGTATTGATTCGGTTTTAATTCTTGAATGTTTTTTTTCTCTTGTTTGATTCGAATGGACTTAGTTCAAATTTTAATTAGTGTTTAAAAATTCAGGCAGTAATTAACACAACTTTCGAACATCCCCTTTTTAATGTAACTTGAAAATTAAGTTTCTACTCTGTGGTGCTTGGGTTTTTTTTATACGCGAACAAAAAATAGTTTATTGTATGAAAAGGTGTAGAGTTAACACAAATTCGATATTTCCAGTTAACTAATTAACAAATAACTGAAACATTTGTAAGAATTCAACTGTGTAATTTGTTTGAAACCATTCTATTACAATAACAAGTAATTAGAAACAGAACAGAACAAAGGGATTGTTGATTTTATTATATTTTGTTTCTAGTTGTTGAAATACGGCAAAAAAAAAACGAAAGCCACATTCGAGTTGACTATAGAGAACTATTGTTATCGTTAAAATAAACGAGGTCCTTTTTAGAAAAACAAAGTAAATTTTGAAACATACTGGCATCATAAATACAGGGTGTTTAGCTAAACTGTGTGCAGTGGTTGGCTATTTTCCATTCATCAAGGAGACACCACAACATCTATCGTTGTAGACTTTAACTATTATCGATTCATTATGTAATCAAAACAACTGCAATCGTTTAAATTTGCGGGCCAAAATTCTATTAACCAAAGGGTGCATTTTGAATACAAAAGGGCCAATTTGTGATGCAATTGAAATGAAAAATAGTTAGGCAATGCTTTCCTCAAAAACTGTGCCCAGAATTCATCAAAGAAAGGCGAAGATGAAAATTTTATTAGGCGGGAGGTGGACTGCTAGGACTTCCACAAATAATGAGTCGAAAGATCTTCCATTGGCTCCCGTACAAAACAAAGCAATTACAGAAAAATAACAACAAAAATTAGAAACCTTTGTGGAAGGTTCACCGCTTGGTAATAGAGATCGTTTCATGTAACTTCAACTACCAGAAGGCGTGGCTAGCGATGAGAGGGATATTTATCATGAAAAGGCGTGTTGACACAAATTCAAAATTTCTCAAAAAGAAATATGCACAAAGTGCCAATAGCACTTTTATTTATTACTTATTATAAGCTAAAATAATGCATTGATTTTGCCGTATTGCATGCAGTCCTTAAGGGATCTTAAATATGGATAAAGAGTTCTTGTTTTACCAACAGGAAATGGAAAATAGACAAATTTATTGATATGCCATTTTCGTTATTTACTCACCCCAGAGGCGACATTATATCGACAACTTTGTGCATGGCCATGACATACACATTGCCCACCAATACTGATATCCCTAATCGTATAATATAATCGTTTCTGTTTTGATATATCTTGTGAGAACCATTTTGGTAACGGTTCAACAGTACCACGTAATCCCATCAATTTCAAACGTACATAACGAGCCTTTGTAAATTCTAATAATTCTGGACTTGTTTCATTTGCTCCAGGACGTCCATGTATTAAAGATGTATGAATCTGGAAATTTTGTACAATTTCTGTAATTAATCAGATCGACTTTTCCTATCGTTTTGCTAAAGAATGTGGAATTTAAATGAACACTGCAAGACATGATCTGATTTTTTTCTCCCATTTTATTATTGGATTGAAATGCTCAATTTGATTCATGATGACAAGACACACCCTATTTCCACATTGATTTATAACGAAAAGTTTGAGAAAACTTTTACAATTCGATTCGTTACAATTTTCTCAAAAGATTCTAAATTCACAATTTTATAATTGATTTACCTCACCATTTTCCATCGGTGTTAAACGGGAATAGAACGATGTGCATATAACTTCTGTATCGGTAAAATAATGTGGTTTGCCTTTCGTTGTACGTACACCAAAACGTTCACTACATTCTTTGTCGCTTCTTGCAAAATATTGCCATGGCGCATAATGTTCATTATCTAGTGAACGTTCCAAGATCCATGTACCAGGACGTGGTGAATTTGCAGCTTTTACAATAACATAAGCTACTTGGTAAACCTGTTGGAAGAAGAAGAACAAAAGAATCTCATCATTCAGAAAATTTATTACAACTTTCCTCTCGACATTTCGTTTAGCAAACTTTTTTTACTAGTCTATGGTATAGTCAAACATTAAATGTATTGCCTCATAAATATTTAAAAGTTGCAACTATTAAACCCCATTATTGGCTACATGACAGTTTAAAATTCGTTCCAAATCGTTTATTAATTGTGATGCCACAAAAACAATTCGAAAATAATGCGTTACAACAATAAATTACTGTTAAAGATTGTTTCGTGTAAATTCAACCGTTTGGAGGCGTAGTTTACGAGGAGAGAAAAAGAGGGAGATTATCATGAAGATAAGAGAGCCGTCCATAAATCCCGCGCCTTCCGGAGTTCTTAGTGAGACGTGAGTTTCGACTCAAAATCGATAAAAATAGTTTAAAATCCGCTAAGATCTTAAAATCGTGTACAGATTAAGAGATTTCTGGATAATTGGCAGAAGCAGTGATTCGGGTATTTTCTGGTACGTTGTGTGTGAGTATAATAAAAGTATGAGAGCTTGGACGATGCATCAATCCTGCACTTCTTCAAATTCGTAGCGAACGTGCCTTGAATCCATTAGGAGTTTCCGAATTGTTCTAAGCTGTTAACGGACCAATCTATGAATATTAAACGGTTGATTTGCTACAGATTGTTGTAACAAATCTCTGACGAGAAACTTGTTTCTTTTCCATAGTTTAAAATAGAAAAACAACAAAAAAAAACGAAAGTAAGCAAAACGTAGACTAATATCGGACTCGATCAATAATTAAGATAAAGTCGATATGATGGAGTTGGAAGATAAGAAACTTCATCCATTATTCAAATATTATTATCAGTCATGATGTTTGTTTTTTTTTGTGATACACCAGTTCTATATTCCACTTAAATAGTTTTAATTTCCATAAAATTGTATATTTTACCATTTTAAAATGAAAAATTGAACTGTAACTGATAATGAAAACTGAGCGAATGATTTGTTATTTTTCTTTATTTAACCTTTAAGCAATCGAGTAATTAGTATTTGCTTCATATGCTCAGTTATAAATAAAAACCGTTGAATAAGGTGGGAATTATCGCACCATCCCCTCGCTAACTCTTAACAAATTACTATTCTCCCATACAAGAATAAATTAATTTTTGGCTAAGACGGCTCCGTCTCTATGATTTATTTTAATTACCTATTTTACATAATTGCGGCTTACCATTAAAACGATATATGAATCGTTGTGGTTGTGTTAGAATTGGCGCCTCTTTAAAATTGAACCTAAACCCCCCCGTTAGAATACAATTCTATCTTCAATCAACTAACTATTGAAGTGTCTCTCTGGTTCTCTTAATAGAAAATCTGATTTAATCGAAATCAAAAGATTTCGCATTAGCTTTGACACAACGTGTTTCACTCAACTTCAAATAGTTAATGTGTAATTTAATTAAAACAGGAAACGTAATTGTATTAGATTTACAACATAAGTGTGCGTACAGATATCGATTGAAGGCTTTCAACATTCAGAAATCGATCGATAGGCGACAATTTAAGTGCATGTAAGCCGAACTAGATCCATTTAAATTCGACCGGATTCTTTCAAACGATCAAACAACCAATTATATAAGGGGGGCTTCCGTTAATTATTGTACCAGGTGTTGCACGTAATCCATGAAATGTATCCAGATTCCATTCAAACTTGATCTTTCGTTTAGATTGGAGGCGTTTAACGATCAAACGTGCTACACATCTTTGAAAACTCTATAATATCGATGAATTTTGTAACAGCTATTATCATCGCTTTCTGTGATTACTTGAATAAAACAAAAATGATAATAAGGTGTGTGTTTATGCTGCTTCTTCGTGGTTATCTACAACTACCACATCGTTAAGAATTCTATATTTTTAGACAATTTAAAAAAAAAACAAAAACATTACATTAAAGTTGAAAATAACTAAACAAACAGAGGTGAATGGCTTCGGATCAAATTGTAGGAGGATATTTTAGCTGGAACAGGTGCAATAGAAGAGGTGATTGCTTGCTGCATGTACGTCCAACTTATTCAAAAAATTTCTACAATTTTTAATTAAAATTCTTCAACTTTCAGTGGAAATAAAAAACCCGAGAAAAAATCGAACTATTTGCGTATTCGATGATGACTTTTTTTTGTACATAAAAAAGGTGTGGTTCATGACTTCCCTTAAATGTATCCAAGACTATTACCATACAAGTGGACATTCAAAACAATAACATTCCAACTGGTTAGTTATGCTATAAATTTACTAGATACATGACCATTGCTACAAAAACATGATCAAACTATTCAGTGCAGTTTGAAATACGAGAACCGAATCGTATCGATGACTGTATACAGTTGGTGAACGAATCTCGATTGCAATTTTCAACATTTCACCAATATACAAGCGACTAAATTAATTTTATATTCGTCTATTTTTAATCAACACCTTGTGTTCAATCAATAGATATTTTCTTTAGATAATTGCAATGCTGAAATGTTGCCAGAATAGCAAAATTATCCACAAAATCGCAATAAGTTAAGAAATTCAAAATTCGACTCTTCATGAGTATTGATTTACGAAAGTTGCCATCAATAGAGATTAATTTGTATGTCTATCAAGTATTTTGATCGAATTCAGTGGGTTTTAAATATCTTGTTAACGAGACGTCTTACGAAATCAATTTTCTGTTTATTAGGCATTTAAAAGTCCTTATGAATTGTATCTGAATAGAACTAACGATTTATTACAGTTTCCGCATGTAGCTGAATTAGTTTTGCAGTATAACAAGAGCAGAAGAAGCTAATTGTGTAAATAAATTGCGTAAGTGATTAATTCTAAAAGAGTTGAAAAAGAAAAACGTTTGAAACAACTTAACATTTCGTTGTAAAAGAAGTACCTAATGGGAGAAAATCCAAAATACAGTTAGATATATCAAAAACGTATTCGCGTCAAATTAAAGTTCAAAACGTCTCAAAGATCGGATATGGAAAACCAAGACAACTTGCGCAAAATTTTTTGACCAGTAACGCTTAAAATCTGGACAGTATTTTAGTGGAATAGATCTTTGACCTAAAAAAGAAGATATGCCAAAACCATTCATATCTGAAGGGAATGTTCTTTAACAGTGAACGCGATGCTCGTTTTTGGTCCAATAAGGATATGTCAACTAATTATATACATGTGCCTTCATGATAAATCACGTAGCCGCATATGTTATTTTTGACAGTTCTTATGATGTGTACGTCTGTCAAGTTTTGGTACCATTTCCTGTAGTACTTTAAAAATGAACACTCTAAAAAAAGAAGAGCACAGAAAGATTATTGGCGAATTTTATAAAATCAATAAAACCTCTAGGAAAACCTTTACTGTGAAACATTTTCAAAGTATGGGAATAGCTAAGTCTACAATTTATGACATTATTCAAAGGGCTAACGCCTGAAACTAGTACTGTATAATATACCTAATAGATAGGTACTATAAGGATCGATTTTTCTATATTTTTGAATCAACCTCTAATATTATATATCTCTGTATGTCTGAAAACTACGATTATTCAAAGGTTTGACAATAATGTCAGCTCAAATAGAATTGTCGGAGATGATCGTAAAGCTAAGAAATGCCACTAAATAAATAACGACAATTTGTGGAAACAGAATTTGGACAACCGTTTAGAAAACTTGGAAGGAAATTCAAAATATTATATGCATACGCCAGGAAAATTTTGAAAGAAGAAGCAAATCAATACTAAAAGATCGTTACTGAAATTTAAAAAACATGCTAAGTTTCCAAAAAAGATTCTGGTTTGGTTGGCCTTTAGTAGCATAGGAAGGTCGTTTTCTTCAGGACTTGCAATTAATTAAAATATCTATTCAAACGAGTATATAAAGAAAGGCTTGTGGCCTTTTTAAAAAGATATCATGAGGTCGGGAATTATGTCTTCTGGCCTGAAATGGCAACATCCCATTACTAAGCGATCCCATTATTAAGCGGTCAGAAAATTTTGCAAATGTACCCCAGTTGAGACCCATAGAAAGATTTTGGTACCAATGGAAGCGCTTAATGTTAAAACTTCATACTAAAGTCAGATAGGCTGCGGTTTACGATCCTGATTATGTTTTTTAACACTAGCTTGATTCTATTCGTAGCCATATTGTGTTGTTGAGTTTTCAAAATAAAACAATATTGCAATTTATATTTTGTCCGGATTATTAGTTGACATACTTATACAACCAAACCATAACAGTTGAAAAACTTTGGATTTTGAGTAAGATGAATGTTATGATAGAAACTTGCTTCAAATGCAAAGTATTTCCAACGATTTCGGAAGTCAATAGCAGAAAAAGTTGCAATAGAGCCACTCCTCAAACATTGTCAAGACCATGAGGGGAATGACCCAAATAAATTTACAAATTAAATGTTGTCTACTACCGTTACTTGTTAATAAAGTTTTATAAAATTTTACTCAGATATTAGTATTTTGACATCAACTCGTAAAAGCGACGAACCTGTGAGTTCAAATTATCGAATTCGTCGGCAATAACAGGTCTTTTTTTGGACATTTTTTAAGAAATCGTCCTTTTCACAGAAAAAATAATGTTTGTACGATTGAATGAGCACCATCCTGAAACTCTACGGTATCCGTTGTTTTTCGCCTAAATATTCAGAATACATAGGTAAGAGTAAAGTAGCACCACTTTTGAAAAACGTATAGAAGTGGAGAGCCTGTGACCGAATGGTGACTACTACTGGGCAAGCCTTTTGAAGTGAAACTTCTTTATTTACCCTTTGTAACGAAAATGCGTAACCTCGCGAGGGGAAATACTTCCCCTCTAACAGACAGCTGTGAGGGAAGAGTAGGGGCGTTGCCAATAGCGTCGCTTATACTCTGTTAGTTCTGCCAACTATGTAAGATAAACACTAGGGTCTAGAGTTGGTGGCATTGATCGATATACAGCGCCCTCTGGAACGCAACTAAAATTTCAAGGATTACCCCGATTTATAATTTCTATATTTATAATATTAATGAATGGCGTTAAATTGAGGTAAGCGAAATGCCGAAAAATACAACTGCAGAACAAAAACGAATGTTCAGGCAACGAGAGAAAGAAAATAAACCAAGAAAAAAATAACTTCATCTCTAACCCACGAAGTTTCACTTCTAACGCGCGGCATTCCACGCATTTTCAATTTTTTTAATGGCTTTTTGGAAATTGCAGACAATTCTACCAAAGTTACCTTCAATCGAAATTAATTCGTGTGTGTCTATTTAAATATTTTGATAGAAATGTTGATTAAAGATAATTGCTATGCATCTTTAAAAGAATTTGGATACTTTACGAAATCAATTTTCTATAATTTAATTCTTTCAAATTAATTCAAAACGTTTAATAAATTCTCGATTGTCTAATTGGATTCTATATAAATTAATAAAGTTATTAGACATTTACAAAACAAAACTTATTACAACACACTTTATTCTATAATAATTGTAGATTAACATAAAACTAACGGGCAGCACGATAAATGCCTTCTACAACAATAAAAATTCCTATATTTTTCAATTAAAATCAACTATAATTAACCATTTCACAGTTTTGTAACGGTTATCATCACACACATTGTTTAATAATAATTAAAAAAAAAGGTAATAAGAAGACACTTACTATTATAACATCACACACCGGCAATTCTAATTGATGCGTGTAATGGAAGGACACAACCCATTCTAGGGAAGAGAGTAATGGGTAGAGACTCTCTATATATACGAGAGATGGACAAGTTGGACCACACATGCAGACAACAATTTTATAAAATAATATTGAAACGCGTAACCAAATTGTTGGTTGTTGTTTCTTATTAAATTTCCATCAATAAATTCGATTTTATAACAACAAATACTACTAGCAATATTGTTGTTTATTTGACAGTGAAATTGCAGTTGTACAGGTTCGAATGTTTATAAATTACCAATAGAATTGATAATGATTCCTATAATATTCAGGATTTATTTTATATATTCCACAATGAT
Source organism: Epicauta chinensis (assembly GCA_021725515.1). Classification (NCBI taxonomy): domain Eukaryota; kingdom Metazoa; phylum Arthropoda; class Insecta; order Coleoptera; family Meloidae; genus Epicauta; species Epicauta chinensis. Next base: position 135,810 of record JAEDXX010000156.1, on the reverse strand, counting down.
AATCATAATGATGAGGGCGAAAGTGCATTAAAATCAACTTTAAATTAATATCATTCCGCATACTTTCTCGCTTATTATTATCATTATTTAAAGTAGTTGAATTAACATTTTTATACAAATCAACCATCTTATTATCAAAACTATAGGTTCTGGCTGCTATTGTATTGATAATAGAGAATAAAAGATGAATATACTTTCTCTTCTATTCGTTTTGATCAAATTCAATTAGGAGACTTCAAAGCTAAAACGGTGGATTCTTTTTTGTACCTTTATAAATAAAGAAAAAACAACGAAATAAAAAATGAATGTTACCCTGAAGACTTTTTTGTCTATATTACTTGCAAATAGCCACCGTTTTACTACAATCTATCTTTTTCTGCATCATTTGATTGCTTATAGTTCCAATAGATACTTTTACTAGAAAAATAAAATAATTGCGGTTATTCTGATAAATTACTCTACAATCAAGTTGTTTATTTCAATTTAATAATCATTAGGTACGTACGACATACTTTGTTTTTCTTTTTATTACATTTTCATTGTTTTTAATTAATTAATGTAGATAATAATTAAATTATTTCGTACTGTTAACATTGATAAGTTGTGAACAATAATTATTTAATTAATTTAATTAAAAAAAGAAGATAAACTGTAAAATTGAAAAGTGGAGGAAAAAAACGCCCCCAGATGGCTGACACTTAATAATGTTCTCAGTTATTTACTTCTACCAACAGTTTTCCTGTTTGTTTATCTTTTAATTTCTGTCGCATTTTCGTCGTTCTTCAACTGGGAAAACAACGTGTTTTTCTTTAAGGTTTATTTGGTTTTCTTCGAGTTTTTAATTCATTAGAGATACTCTGCCATAGTCGTGACCATCATTATATTGGTTATGAATTATTTACGTTTCTATCAAGTGATCGCAATAAGAAATGAATCCTCCGGGATCAGGTAGTTTTTTTCTAACCAAATCATAAAAATAAGAAGGAAATCTCGAAGCAATTTTGTGGGAGACTTGAACCATTCGTCTATCATTAATAATTTTTGGTACTGTTATTATTTTAATTTTCAGACAAGACCTATTTAAAATATACCAGAACTTTTGAAGGCAGACATGAAGATTTCGACTTGTTTGGAATATTGTAGAAATTTATAACAAATCAATAAAATCAATACGACTACTATTATTAACAGTTAATAACAATTGCTCGAGAGTCTTGAAATAGAATCGGAAAAACTAGCTCAATTATTGTGAAATTAAATGTTTTCCCATAACATCCCAACCTCTACTTCATTTCAAATTATAACAAATTGGATTAAAATTGCTTTAAAATTCTCGTATTTATTGCAATTGCAACAAGCTATAAAAACCAATCAAAATTTTGTAATAATTGAATTTTCCTTGTTTTATTTTAAACAAAAATTCGTCGATAAAATTCAACGTTTATCTATAATTATCACTTATTGTGGTACTTCTAATATTCCGTTGTTTATCCACTTGAAAATTCCATCGTGAGAACTATTTTACGTGAGAGATGATGATGGTGATGATGATGGTTGGTTTACAGATTGGAATAAGAATTGTTGACTCGACTTCTTATTTCTTTTTTTTTGTGAGTGTAGAATGAAATCTACATAATAGTCGCATGGACAATAGAAAACCGCCCCGAAAAATAAACATAACTCTGTTGTTGTTTTTTTTTATAAATAGGAATTTTCTCAATCTATTGCATAGATTGTTGTATTTCTTTTAAACATTAGATTGTCTTTTAAACTGTCACAGTCCATCATCTATCAGAGCATGGAATCGCAAAACGTGACATCACGTATGCTTCAAATTCACCACAATTATTATATAAAAACAACAACATGAAACATTCATTTCTATTCCATTTTAAATAGATATCTAACAACATTTTATATTTTAATGGAAAACGATTTCGATTTATTGGAATTTAAAACAGTTTTTAGTTCTCTAATTGATTGTTGGAACAACCAACGCCCTTTTCTCCAATATCATATCTACACCGGAATTCTTTAGGAATTTCTACAGGATTTCCAAGACAGTAGAAGCTACTGTTTCAACTCAAACATTTGTTAAACAATGTTAGAACAACAGACAAATTTGTGTCAACATCAATCACAATGATTATCAGTTTTTATAATTAAATTGTCCATTTTAAATCCTTATAATATTCAACTCTTTATAAATTATAGTAATAAATGATGATGATAATAATAATAAAAAAGACAAGAATCGTTTGAAATATCACCTTTCAACAGATAATAATTTTTAAGTCTGAAATTGTGAAAATGATTCATACATTGTCGACACTTCTTCATTCTATTTTCATGTTGGAAGTTTTCAAATAAAAGAAACTATCTAGACGATGTAATGATGGTTTAAAGCTCAACAGAGAATGAGCAGAACTTTATGAATACTTCTTCTTCCAACAATATATAAGTTGCGGGTGGTTGGGGGTGTATTTTTATTTTTACAATTTTTGGCAAACAAAGAAGACATTCCCAAACAATAAAGAAAGGAAATTTATCATGAAAAGAATGCTAATCGTTTATCACAAATTCTACCCGTAATTTATGTAGTTTTTTGTGAGAGAGTCATCCAGAAAGAATACAGTTTTGTATTCACCTTTAGAAGCTTTTAGATATTACAGCCATATTGAAAATGATCTCTGAAATAAAAAAATTAAAAAGAAAACACCCAGCTAATGAGCACCGTAAACTTCCATCAAAGACTTTAGAATTTGAAAGCCACAAATACTTACAAAAACGTTGGAATTAAAAGATTATTCTAAATATTGGCAAACTTTTCATTGGAGTTCTATTCAGCCGCGTTCTGTTACGTTTTAGGTAAAAATCATCCCTTAAATCAGGTCAATTCAAGCTTAATTTACGTACTATGTTATTAGAAATTTAGGCCGAATTTACCAGGTTTAAGTTGGAAATTAGAAATCTGAAAAATTGCCTTTAGTAAGCACAATTAAGGATAAGATCACCCTTTCGTATGGGTTAGGTATTAATAAGATAATACAGAAGAAGGTATGCGAATCCTTCAATGCATGTCGGGAAATGGGTCAAGCTGTACCTTTTTACCTTATTATGTATTATCTTGGTATTCTAGTACTTTTGACAAACGCGTGGTGGCGCGACAGCTTGACCCATTTCCCGTTATGCATAGAAGGATTCGTATACCTTCTTCTATATTATCTTAGGTATTAATAGTACCATCGCTTTAGCTTTAGCTTTTCGATGGGATATACGAGTTGGTAAAAAGTATTGACACACATCAGTCCTACATGTGATAAGTTGTGGAGTTTTCCTGAGTGTTCTCATACACCCAAGCTTTACTTATGAGGAACCCATGACTTTAAAGTCAACAGGAAACGAGATAAAGAAGATGGGAGAAACGTGTGTAAATTCGCCTCCCTGCTGATAAGCCTGGAAAGTCCCACAGTACTTGACTTTCAGAACTTGCGAAAGACATTAACTTATGTTAAAGCGTTAAATGGTTTTCCAGACGTATTCTGCAACGTAAAATCTAGCTGATAATATATAGGTATATTTTTTTAATTATGTCGACCAATGATATCAATTCTTTGGCATTTCATTGTTAATTAAAATAGAACACCTTTCAAATACAAGAAACAACAAACGAAAAGGAGAGCAAAATTGTTGGCATGTTGGCCATAAATCAAATCAAATAGGTGGAAAAAATCGTTTACTTCTAATATACAGTTAGTCGATAAAGTAGCATAATGTACCTACTCTCGGTAGATATTTATTTTATATTTTATGGGAGGTCTTTATAATATGATTAATTAAATTGTTTATAATTTAAATATTACATCCAACAATCAATAAATCAAATTTATAATTACATCACGGTATGATTTATAAATTAGAATTTAGATCTTTCTCTCATTTTATTATACGATCTCATTCTCTATTAAATGACTTCACAAATTCAAAGTGTAAATGGAAATCTCAACAGCACCTTTAAATCCAACTTTATTTTTCCTACAGAGTGAAATTTTATAACGTTTTAAAAATAATTCATACCATTACAAGTTCGTTGCATTCCTTTTACCTTTTTTTTTCTACTGTGTCTTTTATTTGGTTTTATGCTTATTACTGTTGATGTGTTTTATGTTGTTGATATTGTTGATGAATTTAATGCTCTCCTATTTGGAGCGATAATAAAATAATTAATAAAACTTGAAGAATTATTCATGTTTTGATAAATTTAATTAGTATTCGTCATTTTGAAAACACTCCCCGATGACTAATAAAAGTTTTTCCACTTAGGGGATTTCTAATTATGTCATATTTTATGTGCTTGTTGTTGAAGTCTGTTTTAAATTTTCTATCAACAACAACTTAAAATTGGGGAAACATTTCAAGATGTAAACCAAGACAAGTTTCTTGTTATATTTAACTGTAAATTAATAAACTCAAGGGTCGGATTTGTTTTGTAAAGTCAACCCCTCAAAATTCTATTACAACAACTAGACGGGATTATGTTCGTATTTTAACAACATTCTCCAAAGCACTGCTATCGTCAAGAATCAACAAGAAATGGTAATGAATACACATAAGCCAGATACGCAAGGTTTTTGGATGATTATTGAGAGATTTATATGCGAGTTTTTAAATAGGTGTACCTATATAGAATTGATGTCAATTCGAATTAATTTCCAAATAAATTCGTATCGAATCGAAGAAAAAGATTGTAGGATATTTGTACAAACCGTTAATTGGTAATCATTACCTTAATGGGCATGGAAGCTGTACCATTGTTGTGGCTAATTTGCGCAGAACCAATTTAAAATAATTTACCATTAAACAATAGAATACATTCCAAAATCGAATAATCGTATTTACAGTCTCTTTACTTTATAAGGCGTTCTTTTGTTTGTTGTTGCTATACTCTACTTTTCCCTTCAAAAACAATCGTCAAATCATCCTTAAAGAGTGACAAATATTAATCGAATACAATAACAAAACAAAAGAAAAAAACAAACAAAGAAACGACAAAATATTGACAAGTAGAAATCTCCTGGTATTTCCACTGAAGTTATCTGACGAAGCTTAATTGGCATTTCATGTATCTACACAGATATAAGACGACATTTGTGTAAATACCTAATCAACGGTCTTTTGTTTCAAGTCGTCTCTCACAGTTACTTATCAAGAAAAATTACGATAAACCCAACAAAACGAATCGACCTACTACTGGTGGTGGTAGTGGTCCACAAAAGAACAATAAAATATTGAAACCCATTTAATAGATAGATAAGGTCAAGGTTGGATTATAATTTCAAATTAAAAGAAAAATAAAACAATTTAGTGGACTAAAATTAAAATCTAATGTCGTCTGAGAGTTCAGTTGGATGTGATCCAAAAGTCTTGTTTAGATGTTGTATATGTGTTGGTTGAAAAATTTAAAGTTATTGTAAATTTTTAATGTTTTTGTCAACTCTGCAACAACTGACAGATGCAAATGTTGTCAGCAACAAAATAGTTTTTAATCGATACAGTATGCAGGCTTGAAAAGGTCAAATACACTTAAACGACTTGAACTTGACTTCAAGCACGTTTCAGAATTGTACGGGATGGACCATTTTCGATGGTCCTATAAGGAAAGCTCGAACAAACTAACGGATAGCACAATCGAAATTTTTCAAATAACTCTCACATTTTTGAAAATAACTATAGCAAACCATATATATTTGAAATCAGAAAAAAATAAGCAATTTAATGAGCAATTCATTAAATATATGTTCCGTTTAAAAAAACACAGGTTTGTGTTATATGTATGTCAAAAACGGTGAAAGCTAGAGAAAATATAATTAGCTAAATAGAATCAGCTTTAAAAACTACATTGAAAACAATGAAAAGAAAATGAACTTTTTCGATAGTCTACGAGATATGAGGCATTTTTGAAATCGCGAAAAAATGAAAAACCGGAAATAACTCGAAAACAAAAGAACATAGCAAAAATCTAATTGCACCATCTGACTAGTCAGGAAAAAGTAGGACAGGAATGTGCTATCAGTTATTTTGTACGAGCTTTCCTTATAGGAGATACCCTGCAAAACCATCGAAAATGGTCCATCCTGTACATTGCAAAGAAATCATATTTTTGGATAAACTTTCATACTTGATGCGTTGGGCATCCTACCGAAATTTCTCTTTAGTATAGAAATGAATATTTGTGTAATTAAGGTAGTTGTCCTGCTACCATATTGTCAAAAAATTTTAGATTATTTGCGTAGATGGGCTTGTAGTGAAATGAGCTATAATTTTTGTCTAAGACTGTACCCATGGATATATACGATTACACAAATTCTATTAAACATTTTCATAAGTTGCACTCTGACAACGTCGCATATGTCAAGTACCTTTTAAAATTTAAAATTATGTCAGAGCAATTACGATATAAGGGTAAATTTATAAAATAAAATAAGTTTTGAATAAACGTTTAGGATTTCATGCATAAATTATTGACCCTCTTCTATTACAGAAAAGGGTCGCATAAAAAAAATGAAAAAATAAATATCCGTTTGAATTTACCGCTCAAATATTATAGTATGCTCGCGTACACCGTTGCCAAATTGTTTCTGTTGAAATCTTCGGCATGTACATTTTTTTTTAATTTTTGGACTTATATGAATTATATCTCGACAATGAAACGGTCAAAAATTTTAGGATTTTTATTTTAAGCTCAGAACAAATACATAAGTGAATAGTTAGTTTTTTGAAAATTTCTGTCGATTACTTTAAAAAAAAAAATTAAAAAACTTGTGAAAAACACAACCTTCCCTATGCTCTCTGTGTTAATTATCCGAACATTGATTAAGTTTATCTCGAGTTGGAGACGGTCAATCAACTTCAAATTTCAATGGTATTTGTATTGCAGCATCCTTAATGAGTATACAAAAATTTAGAACTTTCTGACACTATGCCCATAGCAGGACAACTACCTTAATTGTTATGTGCCCGAAATCAGTTTCCATATTTTTAACTCCAAATATGAGGAAGTTCCGTTAAGCCTTTTAAGAGGTGAATTTTCAAAAACTCGTTCTTAGTGCTCTTCTAAATTATTTAACGAACTCCTGTGCATTGTCAGCCAGTCGATCAGTGTCTTATTAAGTAGATATCACGTTTACGATATGTAGAAATTGTGATAGTCTCCCTTGTGAGGACTCCAAAAATAAGAACATAAAGTACACCGAAATAACGATATATTTTTTATTACACATGCGTTGAAAGTGCTAACTTTTCGCTAGCAGTTTCGTACGGAAAGTAGTTGTTTGCACACGCTATGTAATACATGATTAAATTTATATAGCGAATTTTTTAAATTTGAATTTTGATTTTCTTTCTGTGGTTTTGCCGCATTGGTGATAAAAAATGATACGTGCAACTTGTGCGGGTTGTTGATTGACCACTTTGTTCGTGCTCTCAACTCCGCTCTCTTGTGTAATTGACAACTTTCCGCACTAGTATTTCAGTTAGCAAGATGTGAGTTTATGAAACATATACAAGCTGTATTCAGTTTTTGATAGAGCAACAGTTTTCTGTTCGGCTGACACCTTTAAAGGTAACAGTAAATCCACAAATCCACTGAGAATGTTCGGATACACTTTCTACTTTAATTCGTGAGTCCCAGTTTGGGAAACCCTGGCTTAACAAAGCACTATACAAACAAACGGAGACTAGATGGAAAAGTATTAAGGGAAACTTTCAAAATGTTGTATAGCAATAAATTCGAGCGTTTGTTTACATTGGATTTGCAAGAGTGATTAATAAACAATGGAGAAATTTTCGAGAACCAAGTTGGTAGAAAGATCATCATCACCCCTAGACAAGATTGTTCCGCAATTCATGAACAAATCGATAAATTTGCCCCATAAATTCACCCCCTCACTTCGTACGTTATACCACCAATTATTATAACAAATCAGTATTTTTACAAAAGCGTTGTTGCATTTTTTTGCACAGCCAATGGAGTCTTGGAAACGTGTTTACAATAAATACGAATCGAGAAATACAATTTTCCAATTTCGTTTCAATTATTTCACTGTAGGTATTCGTGGATTTGATACGCTCTGGTAATGAAAGTTTTACAATAACCGACACTAGAGCTTTCAAAATCGTGTATACTCAACCGCAGTTGAGTTGATTAGATTGACTATTATTAACATATCAAAGGACTGTATGGTGGCTGCAATCACTTAAGAGATTGAAGTTAGACTACAATAATTTTCAAAAAAACACATTTCTCTTGTAGCAACTGTAAAATCTGGTTATTTCTAAATATACGCACATCATCACTAATCGTATCTAGTGTGTTCTGATTTTATTACTTTGATTTTAATCGCTTAAGTCATTGCGGTACCGTTTCTGACAGGTGCATATCCAAAAAAATGAGATCTCTACCGCATCTGTAATGTAATAGCAGATAAATTAATGATAATGAAATTAACTACTCTACTAAATAGTAAATCTTTTATGTAACATATTCAATGTTTATGATACGTTTTATAATAAAATTTAGTTTTAATTATCCATTAACCAACAATATGGCGCTTATCACTTGTTTTATGATGTTGAAGTGAAACAACATGTCGTATATTTCAGTAGCACAGCTTTCCCACCACTACATGTATCCTCTCTCTATTATTGTTAGTTGAAACAACAACCGGCCGTACTATTATTAACGTTACTATTGAAAGTTTTAATTAATTATTAAACAAATAATGTGTATTTCGAGTGCAATTAGAAGTAATTGTGCATTAAAAGTTATTATTATTAGAGTGAAAATCAAGATTACTGCACTTTAGTGATGATAGTGGCGACAGCAATAGTAATAGACGGATGCACTTAACGAACAAAACTGTTTATTAGCGTGAGAACTTGATAAGATGCCCTCCTAGCACACTACTAGATAAACAATTTTAAAATGTTCAAATCTAAATAAATCCTACCTGTTTCAAATCAATCGTTATTGTAACATATTCGTATTGTGCCCCATAAAATAGAGCCGGACTCTGCCACCATTTATTCGTTCCATCGATGGCATAAGTGATCAGATGGCGTTTACCCGGATCACTACTGAAATTATCACAAATACCACAACGTCCCTTGCCACCGTCCACCATACGACAGAATTCTTCACGATGACTTTCACCACAAGTTGCATTCGCGGTGATGACCGCTTTTGTTGCTAAATTGAAAACAGATGGCCATAAGCCCGAATTACTTGTGATTGTTGCTGATGATGATGATGATGAAAATGTAGAAGCATTGCGGCGTACATGACTACCAATTCCGTAATTCTTAAAGTGTTTAAAACCTATAATGAAAAGAAGATAATTGAAAATAATAATACAATATCGTTTGAATAGTGCAAAACTCTTGAATACTAGCATCAACTCGATGGAATATTGGGAAAGTTTTCCATATGGAGGTCTCATTTTATTTGATGAGTTATTACAGTATTTCAAAGGCGATTAATTCCGTAAGGAATTCTACAGGGTCGGCAATTCAAACGGATCTACAGGAAGCATTCTCTTACTATTCCTACAAGAGTCAAGATAAAATCGAGAAAAATAGGTAATCAATTGTAAATCTCTCCCACTCTTGGTTATCAGAGAAATGTGTCAATCTTTAAGAGTTTATCTACAACTTGCAAAAGATCTGCTATCTTCCATATTCCTCGGAACGTCACAGAGGACTATTATGCTTTTATATCTTCGTATTGACTCACTCTGATTGCCGATCCTGTATACGTCGGCTCGGAGGCAAAAACTTCCAGAGAGAGAGAGAGACCAAGACGAGAAGAAAAAAGACACTGACCACAGATATTTATTGATCTTGATCAAACGTGCTACAATGGAACTTTTATATATGTATATACCTATATTATCTATATAGGTAATTTTTTCCTTTTACAGTTTGATTTATTGCCGTTCCGTAAGCTTTTTCTATACGTTTGTGTTTTTACGATTCTATTATCGTAAATTTTAAAATTTTTAAAAGCCGCCTCACTACTACAACAACTATTCTCCGAAAACTTCATAGTTATCAACGAATAGAATGAATATAAAAATTGTGGTGTGATGGGAGAACTGACGATGTGCCGACAAAAGATTATAAAAAAGTAATGTTTAATAATCTCGCACTCTCTATCTCGCTTACATGCGTTATGGCCTTTAAATATTCCGAATAGATTTACAATATTCCAACTATTCGACCATTGTCAAATAAGACAATCGTTATAGGAAATAAATGTGAATTTTTTCAGTTGGAATTTTGAAAATGCGTAAGAATGAGTGCGAGTCGATGTAAGTGCTTCTCATTTAGACTTTTATCACCGACATTAAACACTCGATACAATAGAATCAGAAACATAAAGTCGGAAGAGCGCCCCTATTGATTACCACATTATCGGATTGTGGTGACACTCTTTCTGATAAGAGACTACCCAACTCTTGAGAATGGAGATAGTCTCGATTAGCTCAAAAATGTAGTAATGCAAAGATTTGGACGGTTATCGACGATAGAAGCCTGACAAGAATTTTGTCCTAAAGAGTCAAATATTTGAAGTATTTATTCTCTTTAAGCTCGACTGAAGCTTCCATTATTCCATTATTTTGTTGTAAGAAAAAATCCTTAAAAACAAACTGAAAACTGGGTAAATTCACTAGTTTTGCAGCTTGAACGCTAGTTTCTGACACTCTCAAAAGTTAACAAAGACATATTCTCTCTCTTTTTACAAGATTAGTTCAGATTAAACTCGACAAACTTTTAAAATGAAAACTTCCAAACCTTTTTGATCGTTTTGTTGTCTTTATTGTACATTAGTGTGATTTCTAAAATACAAGCTGAAATATCAGTTTCATTTCAACTGAAATTTTTGGTCTCATGTAATTTAATCTTTAGACAGTTAGCTGATGTGATTTTCAACAACTACAAACCACAAATCGTCCCCCAATAAAATGTTTATATTACAATTTTCAACAGGTTGTAAACGTATACCTTCACTGAAAAGATAATAATCATCAAAATATAAAAACGTTTATATTATGGAATAGAGAAGTTGAAAACAACAACAATAAGAAAAGAAAATCGAAACAATTCCAGTCGTACAGTTCAGGTGTGTTTAAACTTTTATTTATACAGTAAATTAAACCATTACACCCCTGGGTGGTCCATATACCTCTCTCTTCGTTATCATCATCTATTTCTATCGATCGATCTCGTATGGCATCCATCGTGGATCAAAACTGTTCTATCCTCTACAAATATTGATTTCGCCGCTACCCTTTCAACTTGAACCAAATAACAATTTAAGCCACACACTATGTTTATATATGGACAATTTATGTAAAATTCCCGGGTAACAAGTAAATAAATAAAACAGTAAACATGAAGGAAAATCCATTCGTTTAATTGGTCGCGTGCAATTAACGAAATCCTATTTATAAATCGCTAAACGTGCCACATTAATATATTTAAACTCTTAAATTATATGTAACTGTAACTAAAAATACGTATCCGGTGTTATTTGTTTAAATTTTCCACCAAAAAAAAATTGTGTTATTTGATTGATGATTTAAAGATCTCAACCGGAACATCATGATAAATGGCAAGCACCGTCTATCTAATTAACCATTTGATAAAGTTCCGTATTAGTTCGTAAGACTTTGAAATTATCGAGAGGGGTGGCTGTTTCTAATTTGTCGACGGTTGGGTTTTTTCCTTTATTATTAAGTTAAGTTGTCGAACTATTTCCATACGGAAAAATCAAACTGGCAGTGACACGACTGTACGATAAATCATTGTCTTTTTGAATTGCAAAAATTCAACTTGTTAACGAGGAATTTTGTTTGAATTGTAGAGCGGTGTAATTTCTGGTATTTTAATTATTAAATTCGAGTAAAGTTGTGGGTTATTCACGTAGAACAATGAAGACTTGGGGGAAAAAGTGTAAAGAGGACAGACAATGAGCCGGTGTCTGATTTTAAAGGCGCACCCATAAGTGCACATACACACATACGCGTTACCCGACACACTCATATAAAAACGGAGTCGTGTTGTTTCATCGAAATACCTTATTTAGAATAAAGGGTGGATATAAGTCGAATACGTGTCTATATGTACGAGCGAGCGAGAACGAGAGAGAAAGTGAGAGAAAGGAAGGGTCGCTTGTAGATTCTCACAAAGTCGACTTCATTGTTGTTGCGTTGGGGGCGCTTAATCCGCCCTTTAAACACGAACGCAAGGACCCCTGTAGTTAAAACTGAAGTATTATACACCATACTATAGTTTGTAGACAACTAACAACGAACCCCACTTGGTGATTTTAAGATGACGAATAACTTCCATCATTCTATCTCTTTTTCACTTTGGATTTCTACGATTCATATCCGTGTATACATCTAAATACATTTTTCGTTATATAACGAAACCATAAATTATGTCAGGGGGATTTTTTAGTCAGCTGAAAGTCGACTTGATGACGCCTAAAAAGCGATTTGTCCTTTTCTTTATCCCTACAATAAAACTACTAATACACTTGGAAAAGGAACTTACGGAAACAGCCAATAAGTTTAGGAAAAATCGGTGATTACAGGAGATGGTGTAAATCTTGAAACTGGCCCCCGAAATTGGTGCTTTAGAGAGGCTAAAGATGAAGCTTCTAAACAATTTTTAATAAAGACCAGAATCGATTTTGTCAATATAATCAAATCAAACCATCTTCGCCCAGATATGTTAACTTGGAGCCCCACTGCCTAATAAATCTGTCTTTCAACATTGCAAGGGCTCTGGAATTAAATAAACATCAGCCTGTACTTGACCTTCCAATTTGTTTTAATTGTTTCGACCTTTCGGATTAAAAATAATAGCGACATTTTGTTCAATAACTTTTATCTTTTGAAGTTGATTGCATTACAATGAATTGATAAGAAATCCAATTATCTCCCAACTGAAGGTTATCAGTTAATAAAATGCATTTTCTATTTTTACAATATTTTAATTAACATCCCCGCAATTTTTAATATAATTTGTAATTCAATTATATTGCTCTAAAGCCGTTCAAATAATGTTTCTAAAGTGGTTTTTATCGTTTATTCTCTTTATATATGTTCTATTCTATCATGTATTTCTGATCAAAAACGGATTAGAGATCAATGCTTTTGTTGTCGTATCAAAACGAGAACGATAAAGTTCAATTTCAACCGTGAAAATCATAGGCGTAGCAATTTATAAAAATCCGTTATTGTATACAACAATGCAACAAATCGAAAAAAAATTATATTAATTCCAATTAAAACCAACATGAAATTGATGAGAATTCTATAATTTGTTTTGTAAAAATTCAATATAGTATAAAAATAATTGATTTGTATCAATAAACCGCCTCCACTGTTTCGAATCGCGAACCAGTTTGTATCATTCAACACCACCAGAAGAATTTCACTTGCTGAAATCGAATACTATAGGTGATACGATTTCAGCATGTTGTAGTAGTTGTGAAAGTGGAAGAGGGAGAGAATATAAAACACCAATCTCGTTGTCCAATTAAAACTGAAATCCTATTTTTCGACAATGCCAATGAATTATGGTGAAAGTTTTCGGAGAGAGGAGCAACAAAAAAAAAACCCACCAACGAACAATGAGAGAATTTTTAAACGCCTAATAGGAAATAGCAGTATTTCATGGATCACAAAAGTTATTGATTAAGTAATTATCAATTAGCAGGTGTTAGAAGGAAAAAAATATATATTAGAATTTTGTATTGAATGGGTTGTGTATTGTTTTGTCCGAGAGAGTGAGTTAATTGAAACGAAACAACCAAGTTTTTGTCGGTTTTGGCAAAGAGAAGGGACTAATTAGATTCAGTTAGATAATAAACTTTGGAGTTTCAGGCCTGAAAACACAGTTATTTAATCGGTTTTTCATGTAGATGCGGCTTTTTTGTCTACATCAAAACAACGTAATTTTGTTTTGTTGAATGTTTTAGGAATTTTTCAATATTGGCTCGGAATTTAATAAGAACTTATTGTTGGAATTGTTAAGTTTTCTATTAGAAAAAAAAACCATAACCTATCCTAATGCAACCTTGTTTTTGAACTTGCATCGTCAGATTGCAAACATGCAAACAACTCTATTTTTCTCCAGCTCTTGTTTTCTTGCCAAACTAGATTAAATAAAGACAGTTGGAACAATCAACAAATAGTAAATCGTATAATGAAAGAGAGACAGTTTTCAGATTGAGTATGTAAGTCCAGTCGTCAAACTATTTGCGTTCAAAATTATAAATATCCCAGACAGCAGATGTGTGTGTTTGCTATATTCATAAACATGCACATTATATACATATATATTGGTAAATATATATGAAAATATCATCCGGGATGGTGATTTTTCATTTCCACACAGATTTCCAAATTATTTTCAGGATATATATCTAACCCAACATCCTGAATCGTAGTTTAAACGTATACAGGAAGCTATGACGAATAAATTTCAAGTTTTGCACTCGACTATTGCGCGTTGGTGTTACTTTGATATCTCCACTTTGATGTCTATGATAAATGTGGAACAGTTTAGAGTCTGTTTGATCGTTCTACATGTTATGTACGTCTGTATGTACGTACACGAGTGTTTTGATGAATATAAAATCAACCTGACAAACATTCTTTAGCGAAACAATCTTTACGTGAGCATTCTCCGCATTTTCACAACAAATCCCACAATATTTACAGTAAATGAGTGTAGACCAGGCATGTGCAACGTACGGCCGGCGGCCCGGATCCGGTCCTCGATGTGACTTTTTCCGTCCTTTGTAACCATTTTCAAATGTTATTGTGCTAATACCTATATTTCATATATTATATGATATGGTTTGATGTTTGCCGCGGTCTTGGCCAAGTTACCTGGTTTGGACAGTACGGAACATTGAATTTCAATTGATGCTGAAAGGCTTGTCACACTTTTAATTAGTACAAAAATATGTAATTACAATTTAAAGAATCCAATTAAATTGTAAAAGTTATCAAATCGGTAGTTAAGTGGAGATATTGAAGAATTTTAATAACTAACAAAATGACTAACAACGGAAATAATATGAGATGAGGGACTGCATTGTTGAAATTTACAGACCAACATTAAAAAATCTATTAACTGCATCTGCAACGATTATGTAAAGGAACAGTTAAATTCCACAAATAGGAATGGCAATAAAGATAGTTTACAAAATTTGTTCCCAAAGAACGCAAAAGCTAAATGGTTTCAATTTATTTATTTTTTGTTATAAAGTCAAAGAATTTCCTTATTTTCTAAAAGACGCTTAGAGAACATTGACGGTCTTTGGATAATATTAAAAGTCAATTCTATTTTGTTTAGAGTTGCATGTTGTGTTACATCAAACGATGTGTCTCTTCCTTTATCTTAGAATGGCAGCCCTATTATGCTAGATATTTAACAAGAAGCCACAAAGAATGAACCCTGAGCACAACGTCATAACTTTGAAAGTATGCACAACATTTCGCTATGATATAAGTTGTCTTATGAGCATCTTTAAAAGGATAGAGGCCCTGAAAACTATGAAATAAGACAACGAAGATATTCTAGGAGGACAATGCGAAGACATTCTTTTAATAAGCAATAAAGATCCGAAAGAAATCTTGAGCTTTACATATGTTATACGAAGGATTTGAAAGCGCGAAAATATTTCAGTAGCGAGATATCTCAACGACTGAAGATTCTATCCAGATCTCTGCTTACTGATAGCTTTATTTATTTTAACGATTTTTGTAATCCCCTTTTTCAATAAAAACATCTTCGTTACCGTTTGATGGAGTTTGGTAATGGATCGTATTCTTTCGTTTTTTATCGTCTCGACTAGACGAAAGAACTTCTCGTTAACAGTTGCTGAAGATTTTTAGGAAATAATACGAGACAAGAGACGCGACAAAAGAGGCAACGAAGAAGCGATACAGGAACTTTCTCTTGAAAATCAAAACGAAGCGAGAGACTTCTTTCGCTCGACCAGCGATCACTTGCGGCATTTTAGACATATTTTAATGCATAAATTTTAATATGATGGAAGGCAATTATTATTTGTTCTCAATTCAGTTGTAGCTAATCCACATTTTAAAAGATGTTTCTATAAAATTCTTGGCAATTTTCTAGATTACATATTTTCCAAGACGTCACAAAGAATGCACCTGTGGCTCAACGTAATTATTTTGTCCGCATATAGAAGATCCTATTGTATGATTGAATTTCTTTCTAAATATCTCCTAACAGACTGCAATTCAAATTTTGTTATCAACTGACATAAGAATGCTTTCCAACTTGCAATCATTTCTAAGCGCCTTTTCAATATTGCCACAAAATGAAACCACATACAAAGCTGTTTTAATAATGTTTCAGTTTAACTCAACATAAATCGTTGTTTACATGCAATTTTACCGATTCAAAAGCTATTAATTTCTTGTACAAGAATCACCGACGAGTTTCTTGTTTTCAACAAAAATATAAATCATGAGTTATTTATTTATTTTTTTGTTCAAGCATTGCATTCCACTTATTTCATAATAAATATGAAATTTATATGATTAGAGAAAGTTTTCAGCTTTATACGATATTTTCTGTTGATTTTATTATAATAAAACGCTTGGTTGCTTATTAATCGCTTTTAATATACGTAATTTTTTTAATCTTTCTTTACACGGAAGTATCTGGTAAAAACAAATCGGGTGAAATCTTAATAAAATATTTGCAATCTTTAAATCGGTTCCTTTTACAACAATAAATTGTTGATTATATTGGAATTTATAGATAACACAATTAAATAAATGTTTATAAAATGGATCAATGTTGACTTAAGACAGCTTTATGTTTATTTCCATCTATTAATTATCCGGAAAGATTACCTAATAACAGGCGTACAGGTAAACGTGTCAAAAATCGAAACGAATTGTTTTCTTAAACAAAAAAAAGCCCTTCTAAGAATACAAACCGACCCTTCGTGTTCGGCGTGTGAGGCCTCCGTATTTTTAGAATTTCCAATTTTCGAAACTATTTAAATTCAAATCTAGCTGTTGGAAGAACTCTTAAAAAATAAATATATAAGGTCGATAAATTGCTTTAATTAAAAATAAATTCACTATAATCATCATCATCATCATCATCATCATTATTAATAAGAAAATATGAACAATCGAAATTACTAACAATCAATTGCGGCATTAGGACCAATAATAGAGATTCCATTTTGGTAAATTACTATAATCAATCACGTCAATACGACATAAAAGAAATATACAGGAGTCTTCAAAGATGATGTTCTTTCGAAGACGAACAACCTCACCGAAAAGAAAAAAAAACCTAACACGACATGTTCGAAATAAAAGATAGACATATCTAACAATAGATAGTTCCTATATTGGGACGATAGAAAGAAACCGAATCTCTTTATTACGGTCAATTACTTGCAGATCAAATTGATTTAAAGAAATGACAATAAAAAAATCAAATTTGTATAATAAAAGCTATATGAATGATAAAGAGCGAGATATGTTGATGGCATTAAAAGAATTTTAATTGATTTTCTTTTAATGCAATAACTTTCGACCGTAACTATTGTCAATTTTCTGTTGTATAGAGTGTTACGTTTACAAGTCGTTCTAAAAGCTTTAACGGTTCGAAATCATATTAAACAACTTTAAATTAGACACACTGTATATATAGAGACATGCTGCTTTTTCTATATAAATTAATTACGAGTAAAGGCGAAATTGATTAGATTTCTCTTACAGAAGTTGATTGCAATAAAGAGTGCTTCAGATCAAATTTATGATTTAATTGTCCACGAAAGAAGTTCAATTACAACTTGGAAAAACTATTGCAATTTCCCATTTATTTATTTTATATTGTTTGTTATATCTTTTTGTAAATCTATAAATCTTTCCATTTAGAAGCAAATGCAGTTAAAATCGACAAAAAAAAACAAACTGTTTAAAAGTATTACAAATAATTTATAAATCGATGTTTTTAAAGCTCTCTATTAGACTAGTATAATCGTATTTTATTGGATTTGATTCGTTAAATAGTAGTTGTTGGTAGTAATCGTCTATCTACAATAGTATTATCGATTTTTGTCAACTAGAAGCGACCATTTAGACTTTAACAGTTTAAACCATTCAATGCTCAGCTTTTTTTATTTGATACTTTTCCGCATTTCGTTTGATTGATGGTCATTTGTGATATATTTAAATAAGTTTCGGCCATGTTTAATACACTACTTGATCTCATCTTGTGCCAGTCAAAAGTTCTAGTACGTTACAGATTTGAAATTGAATTTGAACCGTGGATCGTGAGGAAGTTTTATAGAGTTTGATTGTAAGACCTTTACGAAACTTTTCTAAAGTAAATAATAAAAATGTGAATAATCAAACATAAATTGTGAATAACAGGGATTAGAGTACTTCCTAAGTGGGTATAGTGGAGGCGTTGTTTTAAAGGTGTTAGCAGCACTTTCATTCAATTAAAAATCTAACAGAAACTTCTGGAAAATAGTGATTTAGCGTGTGAAGACGATCGATCACTAGCAAGACCTTTTCGTTGGCTTAAAACCAATTATTTCAATAAATTTAAAATTGTTTCTATTTCTAGAAGATACTAGAAATAATTAACAAGATAATTAATAATTCCAAGCACTGTCTACATTAATTATTTCCCCACTAATGAGAATTTTTAATATTTCCGGCTTAATAGGGAAATAAATTTCTCATAAGCTTTATTTTATTTTGAAATTATATACGAGTTTTCCACTTTTTTCTTGTTAAAATAAAAGCAAGAGATTTTCAGTTCGATCTAAAGCAGGCTACACGAGGCGACATTAAGGATTCATGATTTTAGAAATCAGAAATTTAACTTTTTTGATCCTATAAAAAGAAAACTATGTTGCGCCCGAACCTTTTCAAGGCCCCCTGATATCAAGGATGCTTAGAAAAATTATTAGAGTCTCACGCAGAGATGAGGCGCGTTAGAAAAAATCGATCTGAGTAGAAGCAATCTCTTAGTCTTTTTAAATCAGCCAAGCTTCCAAATCGCCGCAATCAAACTTCTCTCTGTTAAACAAAAGCTAGTGGCAAATTTCGGGAGATGTTCTAAATAATAATGTCTACAATGCGATACCTATGAACCTCCTCAGTGGTGCCTTTCAAAAAATAAGATCCACAATTTCGTAAGAAAAAAAAAGAAACATATTTACATTGACCCTCAGCAACAATCCTCGCGTCCCTTGATCATCTTGACTAAAATACCGCTTTAAAACTGTCGCATAGACCACCAAGAGGTCTACTAGCCCCCAATTATGTCACCTAATGAAAGGACAAAAATGGAGTAAGTCTTTGGCACCGAAAACGATTACAAAACCCTTTGAGACGCAATTTTGCGAAATAACTGTAACAATTTGCTTTGTGAAACAATATTCATCGAGCACACGATATATTTACGTTTTCAAAACGTGTTGTGTTAGGTCTTGTATGTCTGTGTGTGTATGTGTGTGTGAACACCTTGGGCGCCGATCTTTTCCAAAATACTAACCGGCCAAAGATGAATAAAAATGTGCCGTTATTTCGGTTCTTTTCATTCTCTTATTTTCAAAACAACAACATTAAACCACCATTGGTTTGGATAGATTACAATTTTTTATCATCAATATTATTGTTTGTATTGTTTGTTCCTACACACACATACACACAGGTAGTTCTATAATTATATGGGAACATCGTAATTTTGAAATGACGGAAGTCGGTAATTTCAACGAACCCTATAATAGGTAAGTTTATACGAGTTTGATTGGTATAACAATAAAAATCCTTGTAAAATTTATAGTTGATATACATATATGAAAATAAAAGAAGATATTAGTTGGATTACACGTACGTACACATATATGATAAACGATAGGAATGATCTTATCATAAGATTAAACAGGCGTAACCACCTAGATATATCTTAGATCAAACATTTTATATATTAAATGAATCTTTTCTTATTATACACATGTTGTAATTCATTATTTTCCACTGATTATTATTATTATTATTATTGTTATTATTGTAAACATTTATCAAGACTTAAAGTCTTACAATTAGATTGGCGAGACTGAGATTATGTCTCGATTTGTTTTTGTATTTGGTCCCCGAATTGGGCCCAACTTGTTATTATCTTGTTTGGTGTTGTATGCCACTTATTGTGGACATTTAAAGTAGTTTATAACATTCCCTCCAGTGATGGTTTAGTGGCATTAGACGATTTAATCCTTTAATTTGAATTTCTATCCGTGAATACTAATAATGCCCAAGGTTGATACCGACACACATAGGTACACACACACATCTCTTAACTCTTTCACTACGACAGACCTAATCCGTTGTTGTATATATAGTAAGTTCATCTTAATTTATTTATAAATATGTATGGGTACAATTAAATGGAACATTTAGAATAGGAGAAACTTGAAAGTATAGTCAATAAAAATAGTAGATGGGTGATTTTTTCAAGTCTTGACAAGAGAAATATAGCATCATTTCCTACAATTTGGTTCTATTTATATTGCTGTTTTGTTCACATTTTATGTATTACATGCTGTAGTAGTACAAATAAATCGTTTAGTTTATTACAAAACTATCAGTTTTGATGTTACATATCATGACATAAACTATGTTCAAAATATCCCAACCTATCTTTGTTCACAACATAGATTTTAACAAAGTTAGTAAAGGATAAATATTCTGAATGCAAAAGGTAACTTCACGGTCTTGACGTGCGAACCGCGGGTCGATGACTCTGTTCTTATATTGCATTATATGTCGTCTTGTTTGTACCATAAGGGGAATCATACCGTACGAGATCATGTTTATGATATCATGGGAATTGTTAAACTTCTTCTTCTTCTTCTTCTTCTACATGTCAAGTGTTTATCGATAGTTTGATTTTGTTTGTTTTTTCTTTCGTTTGTATAACAGTCAAAGTTTAGTCGGAGAGAGAAATGGGTGGTAAATCGATAAACTCTCTATATTCCATCGACATCACTTCAATCAGTCTCATTACCAGAATTACTCTATGCTTATAATATATGGTTATAGAGACCAGTTATCAAGTAGCCGTAAGCATATTATCGGTCAGTAACAACTTGCCCCAATCGTCCTAACCAGTCTCACAATCAGTCTGTGGATAATCGCGTGTTTAACGCAACAATTCTTAATAATTGCACGTCGTAATTAATAGTTGTGTATAAGCCGACGACGACATTTCAAAAACAATCACCGCTACAAATCTAGACAACAATTTCACATATCTTTCGTTAAACGACAATTATAACAATTGTACAGTAATGCCGCTTTTCAATCCAAAAACCAACATACTTTGTTACAAAGTTATTACTTCTTGGAAGTGATGGGATATTGAAAAGGCGCCACTATTGTAACACAATCGACAACAATACAACTTGTTCGAGTTTTTTTTTCGGCGTCCCTGTAGGGGGCTTGCAGGTGAAATCGTAAATTCAACGATGTTTACCATTCGAAAAAAAAAAGCGCCTTGACAAGCAAACAAGTCGAGACCCTTAACTAATTGATTCGGAAAGGACACTGACTCCCGTTTTTTTTCAAACAACAACAACAACAACAATCGAATTCCGCAATAGAACAAATATATAAAAATTTCATATGAAAAACCAACAACACCAAAAATAGAAGAAAAATCATTCAAGAGAGCTATTAGTCGACGCACACACATATAAGGTGAATCATTATACCCAGCTTTTATCGGTGTGTATCGGTTTAAAGTGTGATCGTGCACTCTAATGAAAGTGGTCTATGTGAGCTTCAAACTAACAAGTTTCGATGAGTCACCCTGGCGTCTATGTAATAAAAGTACCGCAAACGACGTATACAGTAAACACCAACAATAACAATACGGTGAAGATGGCAACATACACGAAAAAAAAATCGTGCCTGTGTCTATACCAATGGAACATTGGACAGACGACTGGCTAAGTGGGTGGATAAACGCCAACAGAAAAGACCAAAAAAAAAAAGACGAGACCTCTACTTGTATAGAAAAGGCGATGTAACAATTTCTCCCCTCATACGTTTAACGTAAATCCCTGAATACAGACGGCTTTTTGATCGATACTGATACTGGAACAGTTCTCACGTTTTAATGTACGAAAATACGGTTTCCACTCTGTCGCCAACTGTCATTATTTTTAGCGAATACTGACCTAAATCGAAAGACATTCAAGACTTGTCGTATTTTTATCGTAACAACCGTTTAGACAAAAAAAAATACAATTTAGAAGTGGAAACATTGCCTAGAAACTGACCTCACCATTTTTCCTGTTAGTTCCAATTATTAATTGTGTTAAAATTGTGTTCTCTTTCAGTTAGACTTCATAATTTCGCACAGTTATAGATAAATGAGCGTGTCCATTTGAATTACCGTCCATGTGTTAAATTCGCTCTATCATGCAATTCAACAATTTAGAATATATCCGTTGGACAAACATGTAATAGTGTTGGTATTATAATAATTAAAACGAAAAACTTTATTCCGTTATAAGCCAAACACACAAAAAAAAATTGACGCTAATTCTCGTTTAATTGAGAGATAGATTTTTTTGAGAGAAAGTCGACACTATAATTATCTCTATCACATTTAAGGATAAAGTATAGGTTTTCTACCAACTATACAATCGCATTGTTCTCTTGAAGAATAATACTGTGAACATTCATCAAGTCTGATGTGTACCATGTCCTGTTTCTTCGTGTTTTTTTTTTCCATATCTTCTTTACTACAACTTGTCAGGATACTATTTTCATCTTGACCATGCAATATAGCCACCACACTTGTGTCTTAAAACTTTGTTCAACAATAGTAATCTATTTCAAAAGTGATATAAAATAGAGATGTTGATCTATTGTAAAGTGGAAACGGCCAGTCATTAAATTACATTGTAATACATTATCGCATCATCACAACAGATTATCTAACTTGAATAGATTTGATGGTCTTTTTTTGTTACGTTTTAGATGCTTATTCATGCGTCGATTGATCAAAAAGGACTAAGATAGATTTTAGCTGTAATCTACACAACGACTTTTCATTGTTTGTAAAGTTTTTTTCCTAGGGACGGAATGGCCACAAGTTTAATCAGAGACTCTGTATTGCTCCTATTTTTTCTCGATTAGTAGTGTGCAACACGCTTACCAAATCGATTCCACCACTATTCTAGAGTGTTGTCTCTTCTAGCATACGAAAGAGTAGTCTGAAATTTGTAAAAAAAAGACAACTTGGTCAGCTAGTTCGGTTTGGTTCGATAGCGATACTTGCTTGAATTGGCCTAAGCGGAACCACAAACTAGTTTAATAAGACTTCAACGTTCATTGCGTCCCCTAAGCTCAAACAATAGAGATAAATGAGAGAATGTCCCTTTTAAGAGAAGCTCTTCTCTACTGATTATGTTTGAGTTGAGTATAATTTCACTAACAAGTAAGTGACAGTAGAAATCGGATATAACGTTGAATTCAATGTTTTTTCTTTACAGGTAACAAGCTGAAATGGTCATTTCCTATGTTAACACCTTTGAATTTTATTATTTTCAAAGATAATTAGTTTTCTAAGAAAATTATAGAGCCATGAAAGATCTATTTAGATTTATTATTATACTCTTCAACCGAAGGCAACCTATTATGATTAAAATTGTTTATTTACAATAAACTCAAGCCACATTGCTGTGAAAGAAAATAAAGTTCGAGAATAGCGACGCTTAGATTTGTACTCAAATCGTCGAAGATTGTATTTTTCGTTTACCAAAAATAGTCACGTATTCTTCGATGGCAGAGACAAACTCCCGAAAAGTGTCCAGTTTTTTATAAATTGAAGTCACTTGAGAGCTAAATACTATTCCATAACATATTCCTAAATATGTTTTTTTTGTGTTGTCAATTTACATATTTTTGTTGAAATTCAAATATAATAAATTCATGTAAACATGACCGCCTCCAGTTTAATCTTAGCAACAACAACAACAACAACATCATCAACAACAACCAAACCGGATCTATATGGGGAAGGATACAGCAGCACCAGCCGCCGCCGCCGCCGCCAAGTAACATCGACAGGAGATGACAGAGACTGTATTAATTTAATTATGCAGCAGTAACATCAAGTCATATTACAATATACACCATACACAAATCAACGTTTAACAGATATGGATGTAAGCGTAGGGTGATTGGATTATAGTTTTATTTGTTTTTTATTGTCTTGTTATTGTTGTTCTCTTCATTCAAGTTTTAATCTATATGGTGGGCTTTCTCATAACCACCTACGATTTGTGTTAATTACATACAAAAAATTAAATTTCAAAAGGGTTGGTGTGTTGGCATCAGATTGCCGCACTTTTCGTCATACTATTCGAAAGCAGGAAAATTAACATGGAACGCTAAACTCCGTCGAAAAATTAAGTATAAAATTTCAAATTACAAAGGTTATGTGAAACTTAACAGTTGAAGAGTTCCTAACTGTTAAATATTTACTTGAACCAAAAAGTATATTATGTTGTAGCAATACTGTTGGAATAAAATCCTACGCGTTTGTTTACATATTTTGCTACTGATTTTTCAATATTAACTCTGAAATTTGATAATTTATATTTCTTTAGAGATTCTAAAATTCCTTTTAAATCGATTTTCAGTTTCATACAATAAAGGAGAATTTTAACTTTGCGGCTTTAATAGAGGGACTATTTTTTCGTTGCGGAGATTAGTCACATTGCTGTCATTTGAAATTTTATACTTAATTTTTGGATGGAGTATATAAAAGATTGCTTCATCTTTTGACTACTTTAAAGTCAAGCCGTCTAGACTGCTATAGATTTAATATAGAATTATGGTATAAATGTTGTTTACAATAACATATCATTAAAATTACAAATTTTATTAGTCTGTCGAGTTTCGATTGTGTCTTATTGCTTCAAGTGTTTAGAATAGGGTATGTCTTGATAGACATTTAAATAATGTTTTTCTAATAAACAATCAACAATTTAATTAAGCAAATTAAATTAAAATGAATCCTTATCTAGAATGTTTTATACATGAAAATGTAGGAAGAAGTCTCTGATAGAAAATTATAATCAAGCAAATTCAACTTGACATAAACTATTAAAGAAAAAAAGATCATAAGAAAATTTTCCACACTGTTTAAATTAATCATTCTTAATCTGTGGCTTGCAGGATTGTGGAGTATTTAAAGAATTTGAAAAAATGATTTTAAAAGAGATAAATTGTGTTAGCCAAGAAGGTGTAGGGAAGATTGAGAAATATTGGTTTAAGGGCCAATTCTACAATTCTCTTTGTAGTTGTTTCTAACCGTCTTTATCATCACAACAAAATCGGTCAATAGAGAGCTTTATTCTCGACATGCAGAACAGAATAATCTAAGCTTGAGCTCGCTCCTTCTATTTGATTATTTGTTTAGTTTTGAGACCGTTTCATGTAACTTCGACTGTCAGAAGGCGTGACTTGTATAAGATTCTACTGTAGATACAAAAAGGAAGATGATCGTAAAGATGAGAGGGCTCGTGTTTAAATAGAAGGTTATCCCTTCACCGCATCTTTTGACCCTTTAACTGTGACAAGTTCGTGATCCGCAAATGCTAGCATAGATGGTACGTGTTACAGACAATAATGGACGAAACAAACAAGACTTTGTTGATTTTTGATGATGATCTACGAGGTTTGTGGTTTTTGCAACCAAACTCATGTTGGACGCTTATATGCGCCCATAGACGTCTATAGTCTTCACTAGAGGCAAATATGCGCCCGCAGTAGTCAAAGTGTTAAAAATTTATCATTAAGCGGTCTCTAATTAGTACATGTAATTCAGGGACATATTTTTTAGTGAATTTGACCCAAGATAGGCTGGATCCTGTGAAAGAAAAATGTCTCTATTGACTGATTTATCAGATTTTTTAAATTAATAGCCTTTTAAATGATTTTCTTTCTATATGAAATAGAACTGATTGTGAGTCTGGTTCTTATTTATTATTATGTGGCATTTCCAATTATGCATGTCTTGATATTTAAACGTTTAAATATGTACAATCAATTCTGCATCGGCTATTGGATTTAATTAAAGTACCTAAATTAAATTAAAATAAACGCTTATCTAGAACGTTTTAGATATGATAATGCAATGCAATCAATAAAATAGTATTTCTCGATAATACTCTTGTAGAGAATTACAATTAAATCTATTTTAATTTTAAAAAAAAATAGAACGAAACAAAAAAGCAAGCTAGAATTCTAAAATTATCCACATTTGTTGCTTTAGTCAATCTGTGCAAATTGTAATAGTCTTTGTATAAAATTCTCATCACAAAATTGTTGTTTACAACAACACGTGATTAAAATTACAAATTTTAGCAATTTCTCTCCGGTGTGTATCTTTTATGTATAAAACTGATTTTATTTAATCTTGTTTAAGTAACGTCTCTGTTTCCATAATCAACCTTATATCGACCAAAACGTATTCAATTAATTAAATTAAATTGAAATAAAGCCTTATCTCGACTTCAATAATCTCTGGTGGCAAATTATAATCAAACCAGATTTAGCTTGACTGACTTACAAAGAGTTATTTGAACTAACAAGATCAAGAGTTTAACGGAACGTAAGAGATAGTTTAATACCAGAAACGTAATGTAATGGTTGAGAGTACAACACTTTTTCACTAATAAAGTCAAGGTGTTTTAATTTCTATAGCTCCAGTATAAAATCTCTGTCGCAGAATTGTTGTTTACAATAATAAATTAATGTTAAAATTATAAACATTAGGAGCCTATAATTGTCTTTTGTTTTCTTTATGGATTTAACCTAAATGGAAACATGATTGTTTAGTTTTTTTTTTTTGGTTTGATCATTTAAAATCACAGGAACGATTATATATTACAAATAAAATATAATGCGAGAATAGTACATTGTGCAACTAGTGCGGGAAGTTGTCAATTGCAGAATTGAGAGCACGAACTCCGGTCTCGTGCGCACTTGACAACTTCCCGCAAATTGTGGAACTGGAAAGTTGGCGCTTTTGACGAATGGGTAATAAAAAAAAACATAGGAGATTAAACTCAATGTAACAAAAATTAGGCCACATAAGATTCCACAAAATAAGAGATTTGTTTAAAAGTTCTAGATTAAATTGATTCTTGATTAACACACTCTTATTACAATTAGACTGTCATTATATTCACTGTTTATTTTTAATTAGTACAACATTTCGGATGATGTCATTCTTCCAAAAGACACTTCCTTCAAACAAGTTTCGAGTGTCATACATCCGGTTATTGGTACAGACTTAATTGGAACCTAATTTTATTGATTTAACTTTAACCTTCTAGGTCAATTCTGCGACTATACACAGCATCTGAAAGATTCTTCATTTCTATTAGATACACATTGTTGGTTTCCCTCTCTCTATCTCTCTTTCTCTCTTGGTTCTACAACAACACTCAAATATGAATCATTATAATCGTGTTGACGAGAAGCCCAAGACTATTTATTAATATACGAAACAATACTAGTCTGTTGATTATATTTAGTATATGCTACGCTCTTTATATTTATAAAAGGGGGGCGAAACGATATACAATCCTGCCTACATACACAACCAGGATACTTCGCCCTTCTATTCTGTTTTCCATGTAGACGACATAAACAACAGGAGACATACACACACACACACACCAAAACAAAAAAAACGCTATAAATAAATAAATAGAATGTCTGAATTGAGTGAAAGGTTTTTCTCATGTCTCCTTTTGTATTCTGACGGAAATCGAGCTTTAAGAACAATAATAATAAAAGTAATAATAATACTAATGATATTGATAGAGACAGGGCCGGTCCGAGCTTTCGTGACGCTCAAGGCAAGCTTGTTGTTGTAGAAATACTAAAAAAGGTCTTAAATAAACGTCCTTTAATCATTTCTTATCAAGAACGTATGTATGCGATTACTCTAATCTTTACAATAGCAAAAAATGTGGAAAAATATTTAAATCGTCTTTTATAAATAAAAATACGGCTATACAAACAAAGGGCACAATATAAAACTAGGGTTAAGGAAGCAGTTGGAAAAAAGGCAAGAGTAGATTTGGAAAATTGTAGGACCAAGACAAAACTCAATTGTAGGATTGCCAATTTCTGTACTTTCAAAATTCAGGTAATTGTTCTTACATTTTGACTGATTGGGAGAGAGTTTTCCAAAAACTGAACCTCTTTTACGATCTACGTTGACATAGAATTAATCAATTCTTTATCCCCAAATCTAAAACTTTTTCACCTTCAATCAGTAAATAACTCCCCTAAAAATAACATTTTCCAAAATGAATCAAATTTTCTACATTTAGTAGATTTTTTTAAGATTTGGGTATAAAATAGTACACCAATCCTTTATTCCCCCTAAAATTATGCCGCTACAGAGAGCTGCCTGTTTTGCTGTGGTCTCGACCCGGCCCTGGATATAGAAGAGAATCAAGTTTTTTGATTGATGTTGATTTAACGAAACACACAATATAGGTATGTTAATATATTTATATTTTGATGGCATACCATTGGTACGTTAATGTGTTCTATTAAGTATCATATGTGTGGATATTAAAACTATGCAAAACAGTCTGTCAATTTGATTTATGATGGATATAGAAAGATGGTTAAAGTACACAACAACAGTTGGAATAAAACCAAAAAAAAAAACAATAATAAAATAATAATTGATACATTTTCCTACAGAGCCATTGAGAGATTTTTTAATCGTTAATGAATCTAATTACAAGAATGACATTGAAGAAATAAATGATCAACAAATCGAACATTCATTGATAATAATTGTTATTAAAAAGCAGATATATTTATAATACTTGTTAGTTCAATTAATGATAATTATTATAAATTATAAACTGCAAAGGAAATCATTATCCATATGATATTCAAACTACTGATTATTACAACTGATAAAACTACATTAACGATCCTAAAGGTTGATGACAAAATCGAATTTTGAAGATTTCTCGCTATCGAGAGTTGTATAACAACAAATTTCACTAACAGAGTTGTTAACAAAACAGAAAAACGAGTAAGTTACAACAACTGCAGATTTGATTTGTTTTGTACCTGGGTAGATTTTGGGAAATTATTATAAGGGACTCGTTTCCCTCTTCAAGTTATTATTTTATAAGGGTTGCCACTAAGCTAATACCTACCACATTATTTATATTTATATTGGATATTATCTATAATCAATAGCATATCAATGTTTTATAAAAAAAATAGATCGATACATCAACCACAAATTTCTGTTCCTCTATTACAGGTTGAGTCATAATAAATTTCCGGGAGTCGCGTGAGAAGAAAGCATACTCTCTCTCTCTCTCTCTCTCTCTAGCTCTCTCATCTATCAACTTCGGACAGTTGAAATGATCTTCATTAGTTTGATCTAGTAGCTCACAAAAAGAAGTCCTAGGAAGGAAGACGGAATTTTCGCCAAACAGGAGATATAGGTAATGCAACTGAATACTGCTCTATATTGCAATTTACAGTGATTGAATCTCATGTAATAAATACTATCTGTATGTTTCTGGAAATAATGAGTATTGTATAGAAATTTGAACATATTTGGGATAGTATTTCCCATCTTCCTGTCTTATTCCATGCTTCTCAAACAATTTTATTCCTTAATTAAACGACAATAAAAACTCTAAGTAAACTTTAACAATTTTCATTCACAAACTTTCTCTAATCCCTCCAAAACTATTTTCTCTATTCACTTGAACTTGTCAACTTGTTATATTTTCAACCCTTGTTAATCATATAACATATTTTGGATGTAAGCGAGTATTTTATGTAGATGGAGAAGTAGGGATAATATGAAAATACTCCCCCATATATATCGAGAACTTACTCATCAAATCGTTATGAAACAATGTAGGAAGTATAATCAATGCGTATTATAATAATTATAATGTAATTTGTGTTGTAAATCGTATTATAGTTAGATCAATATTTTTAGTAGTGAATGATTGGATATAACAATGGAATTTATTGTGTGTGTATATGTAGAAAATTGTAGAGAGTGTTGGCATTAATATGATAACCCGAACAAATAATCAAGGTCGACATAGTTGACAAATCAATCTATATGTAAATATATGTGGCTATTTGTACATCCAACAACTGCTGTTATTATTATAGTTGTTTTTATACCTTTTTAAAAAAACATAAAATAAATAAATTACTATTTTCAGTAGATAAAGTAGTGGCAAGCTAACAAGTGCCAGTCCAAGCTTTAGGCAAACTAACTAATCTTTGCCTAACTAATTTTCATTTTCCAATTTATCAAAAGATGCAATCATAAATATCCTTCTACTTAATGTGTTAAAGAACGCAATCAGAAACGCCACTCCTGGCGACAGTGCAACCGGTATCGGATCTTATGATAAGACAATGTATATTAAATAGAAAAATGGGAGATTCAGTGAGTTTGTTAGAATATTACAGAACATCCAAATTTACTACTTGACGATCGTAGCTTGGCCCGTGAAATGCGCAGATGATAGATAGAGAGCACCTCTGTGAGACAAAGACCTGAAATCAACATTACTTGGAAAGTATAATCCGACCAAGAAGTTTAGTTAATTTAAAATTTCCTGTTTTTATTTTTCTTATCTCTTAATTTTTTTGTCAATGCTGCAACATCCCCTAGGATATGTCATATTGAGAAACTCTTTTACAATAAGACTCGGAATAAGAGTGGTGAATATTGGCGAATTAGCACTATGAAATTTGACCCAGAGTGTTCCAATCTGCATCACGTGATGAACATTACAGAATTAACTTCCCAATCTAGAAACGAAAATTGTTCACTGCGCAAGGGGCCAAGCTACGTCCGTCAAGTAGTACGCTATTAGTTCGTATACTGCTCAACGAGAATCATTCTTGAAAAATCTGAGTCCACACTGGTTAACTAGTACAACTAAGGAATACACTAATAAGTACAGTAGGTGTAGGTATAGTTTAATTTTATGTGAAATACCAATAAGATTGAAAACATTTAACAAAAATTATGTGGCACATCTTTAGTGAGAGTGATTTGGAATGAAAACAGAACGCCACCAAGATACTGTAATGAGGCATCTGCGACATGAGCGTACCCTAATAACGGCACTGTTAAGAAAATAAAGACTTTCCCAACATCTCGCATCATATGAACAAAGTCCTAACATTTTCTATACATAATTGCCATCAAAATTAACCCAATTTGCATAATACCTCACTGCCTGTCTGTGTTTGGTTGAATCCAAATCATATTTCGAAGTAGAACAGTAAAGATGTGAAGTAGAGGCGCCTGTGAGATGAACTTACTCTACGACATTACAAAAACCATGTATCTTTTATAGAATCGATTTCGCGAAATAAATTTAGATCGAAATGTACAAAATTGGATTGCCAAAGACATGGTTATAATTTGGACTAGACTTATCACCAAATGAATGAATTTCTTATTCCAGAACAGATCAGATTCAGTGAAAACTACGCTGTTTTACAGCGGCCTTAGTTCCGCGGCCTGGTTATAACTCATTGTCAGTTCAGCAATTATCGCATATGTCGGTACGCAAAAAGGCTTATCGGTACAACAGCTATCTGCAACGCCGATGATGTTATAAACGAAAAACGTTGTTCAATTGAAGTATTAATTACTTAATTGTTTAATTTACCTATATAATTCTTTGAAAATTATCAAAAACCACGTATTTTTTTTTAATTGAAACCCATTATTTATTATTCACACAGAATGGCAATGAACAAAATTATCTACCTACCGTTAAATGGCCGTCAACTACTTCAATTGTTTCGGATGGATAGCGATTTCCTAGTTGATTAGGTACAACCGTCACAAGATTATTTATAAATCCGTTCAATAGTTTAAGTTTAAACCCCACAAAAAGTAAAAACAAAAAAAAACATTATTAGGTATTATGAATAAAAAACTAATAATTCGCGAAAAAAAGAAGCACTTAGAAGACACGTTTCACCACTACCGGTCGGAAAAACAGCGACCCACTTACCCCTCGCAACTACAAACAGCGTTGCCAAAAATTTCAGAAGAAGTGCCGAAAATCTCCAACGAACAACATGAAAATATGATCAAGCGGATTTTGAAAATTCGTCAGTTCAACATAATTTTTCTTAGCTAATCGCTCTTCTTGAAAAAAAAACCTTGAAAAGTCTTTAAAATAGCGAAATACCAAAAATCACAGCCGCCGTTGATTGTTGAAATATAATACTCATAAAAGGATAATTGTAGCGATGATTATTCTTAATTGTATTGTTAATTATGTACGGCATTATTAATTAAATTTTCTACTAAATTTAATGCCCTTCAATTAATGATTCTGTAGTACATAGACTGAAATCTTTGTGGCTATTGAATTAAATATAAATCATGTTACATCCGCACTTTTTTCAATGTGGTCGACATTGGAGAGTTTTGGCTTCGAATCCCGTCAAGTCACGTTTTTTTTTTGATAAAAAACGGCACAAAGTACGTTTAAATATTTCATCTATTCATTCATATTCTGATGTAGAAATTATTAGTCTCTGTATAATCTACGTATTATTAAAATCTTCCAATTTTCTAAAGATGAACCGTCCCAAATTGTCTTTTTTGTTCATAATTTTAATATCAACGTTATCCTGATTTATTACTTTCGCATTTGTAACGTTTTATTAATTCGTTTGAAGCCATCCTCGTGTTCTTCTCATTACATTATATTCGAACGTAGCTTTTTCTATATTTAAAATTAATCTCGAAACTTGATTGTTTCTCGTTGGATACAACTTAACAAATCATCAATAAAGTAAACGGTTTCAACTGTTAAATCAGATATTTCGGTTGAAATGTGAACTTTCCAAAAATACGTACACAGTAAATTACCATTCTTAAATGGGAATGGCATCCTATAGAATCAGTCACGTATGATCTTGTTCGTTAACAGTTGAATGATTCGCAAAGGGGAACGTCCAGGTTTTGGTCAAGCGAATTGATCTCGAACGGAATGTGTTGGTTTAGTGTGGCACTTTGATGTTAGCCACACACACGTTCAATCAAAAATAACGTTCCAAATTCTCGAACAAACTTTCCACAACTTTCGAATCATTGAATTATTTCCACGCATAATTATCGGGATTATAAGGGAATAAGGTACGGTTTGGCTTGCCCTATTAAGTGACGACGAGAAGGTGGAGAGATGCCGCGTTGTTTTAAGTTTGTAAACGAGTTGTTCTCGAAACTATGTGTTGATGGGCAATATTTCTCGGAAACAACAGGACCGTTCAGTTTCGAGCTTAAAAACTAGATTTTCTAGAGACCGATCGAAGGTTTTTTTGTTTTGCTGATGAATAATTTTCATTTTAGAAGCAGTTGAGGCCAAAATTTATACATCGAAAATCGAACTTTTCTCCTAGAGAAGTCGCAACGCTCAAGTGGACCTCTCGGAGATCGGCTATAGTAGCATCAAAAGCCACTATTTTGACAATTAAAAAATACCAAAATAAAGCTAAAAGTTACCGCAATACACATTGATAAACTATAATATCTATTCAGGAACAATTTTTGAGGAAAATATTTTTTTTCGACCTCCTTATTGCGCTCTAAAGCGATTGAATCGAGCGGATTGTAAGAGCTTGAAATGCATCCACGCCCCTGGCTGATTGCCGCCAGTCCTTCAACTTTTTCGAAAACCTGGTGAATTACCGCAACCTTCATATGAGCGGCTTTGCCTTCAATCAGCATCGATGCTAAGTTGAGTTTAAAGAATTCCAAAGTAAAATTGTTCGAACATTTCAAACCCGGATATTCTACACAAATACATTGTTTTGCGACCACATATAATAAATAACGACCCACTTAATCCATTACCAGTTGTAATCCATATATAACAAGGTATTTTGTAAATGATGTTATATATAACTCTCTTATAAATATCTTATGGCTAAATCTAACAAGGTAGAAAATATGAACAGATCTCTCTATGTTGCAACTTTTTGATCATAATAACTGATAAAGTAAACAAAACAAACAAACATACGTAATTTCTACCATATATAGAGATATAAATAACAGTAGAAACTGATTGAGAACCATAACACATTTATTATTTAATGCTATAATAAACTGAAAGAGTCAAGTTTATTTTTTTCTGTTAGATACACGTTAATAGTTGCATTTCAAATATGAGCATCCACCTGGTCGAAAGTGAAAAATTCTACTACAATTGAGAGTAATCAGCTTTTATGGCACAATTGTAGGCGATAAAGAACACAATAAAAAATTTTTTAGCCCACCAGAACTTTTGACAAAAACTCCAATAAAATACCTTGTTTTCCAGTCGTGTGATGACGAACTTTTCCCGCATCCACCACATTAACGATCAACACTAACACGACTCCAACTAGCATTGATCGACGAAAAACTGGCAAATTTCCGATACGGAGACACATTCTCGTAAAATTCGATAAGTCACAACCACCACTTTAGATTATATCAATTTTTCTAAACACACAATTTTCTCGTCTATACCACTACACAATTGATGGAAAACACTGTTAATTCACACATAAAAATTTTTGGGATTTTCTTGAATAATTGATTACCGCAAAAATTGGAATTAATTGAACGATTCATTTTTGCTGTGGGACTGTTTTGTTTACATTTGATAGAGGAGCACGTGGTGATTGGTTTGAGTTAAGTCCAGGTATAGACTCTTCGTGGTTGTGTTGTAAACTAAAAGGTTTACACGGTTTCTTTACACGTTCGAGATGGTGAAGACGAAAATAAACTTGAATTGCCCCGCTGTTTCCAATGTTGGTTTGTGATGGTTGTAATGCTGGTTGTGGGCCTTCAGGGGCCTTGTGAATGTGGTACGACATGTTATGCGGCCGTTCTGCTGAGAAGTCCGCATTGAGGAAATTTCTCAACTGATACGTTAGTGCTAAAAATTGTTATTCTATTTGGTGTCGAGAGGTGACAATTTTCCTCTGACACTTTTGCGATTTTTATTGCCTAAGATTCAATTTTTGGGATGTAATTCTATAGAAAACTCTTCACAGTGTGTTCCGTTATTATATTTTAACGTGCAGTTCACTTATTTTACAGTATCACATCAAATTATTAGCACCGAAACCAACTGATGTTTTTTAGTAAAAAATGGTGGATGCGCCGGGTGAAAATATACAGGAGGTCGGAAAAAATACTTTTTGACAAGGAAGGAATGCATATAATCGAATGAAAATTTCAGTATTTGTTGTATATATATTCAAGTGAATACAGTAATTTTTTTGAAGTATTCCTTCGACAAATATAGAGTCTATAGCCGTTAATCGGCAGTTACCAAGACGCGGAATTTTTGGCCGTTTTCTTACAACTTTCTGCCATAAAATAATATTTCAAATAATGAAATGATTTCGGTTTTAGGTTCACATAAAGCGTAGATGTATAAAGAAATGGCCTGTCAATTTTCAAAGTGATTGGTGGCGAACTTTTCGGGCCGGAGTGTACCAAAGTTCAGAACACGTTTGAAAAAAGCACTACTTACTTGTCGATTGATCAGGAATTGCACCATAAAGCTAGTTTTCTTCTTCAAATCCTTCGTTTTCAGTTTGCAGTCGTTTTCGAGTCTGAGTCCACTTAACTTCAGAACAAATCAAAGCTTTTATTTCAAACTTTGAATAATTTTATTAACAAATACAGTCGCAACTTCTAACCAGGCACGTCCCAAGCCTGCCTTACACTTCGACGAAGTCTCCCAGGTACCGCCCAAATATTCTCCTTACTTATCCCTTCGGGAAACCGTCCAACAATTGCCTGCATTGCTGCTTCTATAATCGACATTATAGGAACAATAAAACAATTTGATGTGGTAGTTTTTTTTTATTAAAGAAACATTTCTGTACTCCATTAAGAACACACACGGACATTTCAATAAATAATTTCGCTAAAAGGTTGTCTTTTTCCTGTTTAATCTAAAGCTTGGTCAACAGTTGCGGAAGAGAACCGACATATGTTCCATCATTAATTATACACACAAAAAAGGATCGCCCAACTATCAAACCAGCATCTAGTTATAGCGATTACACTTTCTCTCTTTTATTTAAAATTCCGATAAACATCTATTAGAAAACCTATATACAAACAATAATCGGGCTACATTTAGTGTTCAATCAAAAGAAAATTGAATTGTTTTTTAGAATGTTGAAGAGAGAAAAGGTAAAGGTGACAAAATCAAATTGTCCGATGCACACATGTGATATGTGATGTGATTACATGAATAAAGCCCGAAAATGGAGTCCTAGAGGCTTTCATCTATTTATTTATTTATATATATTTATAAAGAATTTATATTTTACTAAACATCTGCAGTAGTACTGGCTTTTTTTTTGTTAATTTTGCAGCGCACATTACACAAAAATAAACGAAACTTGTGAGCAAATCTTTCTATCAAAAATCAAAAATCAAATAATTTAAAAACAAATCTGATATGTTAGCGGCAAATAATCGGATATGTTTTGGTTTTTGTTTTTTTTTTTAATATAAAGATCGGCTCACAAGGTCCAAGCAAGCGTACTACGTTAAATTTACAAATGAAGCTGTCTATCATCTTAGTTCATTTGAAGCTATTCCTCCGCGACTAAACATCTCTAAAGAGATATGTGTGTACAAACAATATTTCACTATTAGTAAAAAAATGGTACGAAATTCCATCCCCCATTATTGTAAACCGGATCTGTCGATAGAATCGATAGAAACGATTCCAAGTGATAAATTTATAGAAAAATTACACTAAATCGATTATTGTTTTTTTATCATTTTATATAATTTAGTTCCTCCAATGAAAAATCGCTTTATTGTTCTAGAATCGAGTCGCCAATAACGACTCACAGTGCTATACAAATATAGAAGTGCTTGTTTCGGTCGAGATTCTCCCTAATACATTTATTATTTAACTAGAAAACATATAAGTGTCATTTCGTATTTGTCTATATTGGCTGTGTGCGTTGGATTATCTTTTAGTTTTTGTTTTTTTTTTTTGGAAATTTCTTAAACATTCCTAAGCTTTCTGTTTAGCATCAACCGGACGTTCGATTAATTGTCCTGTTAACGTGCTTTATCGGCAGTACGGAGCTGTGTCACAATTATACAATCATCAATTAAAACAGATACGAACCAAAGCGAGTCCCATAATCCCAAACAATCTCATTAATTTACTATATAATTATCTTATTATTATTAATATTATTATTATTATTAGTATAATTACTTATGTCCGAATAAAAAGTTCTAAATTTTCTACATTTAGACTAGGAGTTCTCTAAAGTTTATAGTTTTTTTTGTTTAAATTAATATTGTCTTTCACACGAAAAAGGGAGTTTCTAATTGTGTCTCGTACAAACAGTGCAACTTGCACATTATTGTTTTAATTATTGTTAAAGTTGTTTTTTTTTTGTGAAAAAATGAGAGTAGCTCAAGCTAATATCGATTGATTTAGGATTAGTTGGAAATTAATACATTGTAATCATCCAATTTCCCCCCGATTAATCGATTTAATAAAAGGAAGATACAGCTGCACTGGTATTACATAAATTGTTTTGATGTCGTTGAGGATTCTGGTTGGTTTTTATTAAATAAATGTCCTTACACATTGTCCACACGCATCGACGACAGAGTATCGTAGACGATTGGTGTGTGTGTGTGTTGGTCGAGCGCTGGGTTCTGCACTCGACTCTCACCCTGCAGGCTGCGACCCGGCCGCCCCTATAACAGAATACAACAAAAACCATCAAAAAAATTTTTTTAATTAATCTTGTACATACACAAAGATGTGGCGAATTTCAGCTGTCACTGATAATTAAATTGATGATTTGGACAGTATTGGGGTGGGTGGTGGTCTAAATTCGGTTGGGATCGATTCCCGATAACTACAAAGTTATATGAATTATCAAAAGTGGAAATAAAGTTTAGGAAATTTTGAGTAATATTTCAATCGCACAGCTGAAAAATTAATTAAGTAAATTCTTAATGAGCGAAAAGTTGTTGGTAGTTAATTAACAAACAAAAAAAAACAAGAAATTGCAAAATAAGTTTTCGAGAAAATTACAAACGGAAATAATTATTAATTAATTATTAGGATGCGTTCATGTCACAGATACGCGCTAATTAATGAGCAACAAAACAACTCTACGTTCATGTAGCGAACGGATTGGTCGAATCAATCAGGGTCGTAACGTGAGGTATCTTCGACGTGAACGTACTCTAAGACGCAATTTGATATGATCGCAAATGTGCTCGTAAACTAGTTCCAGGGAGGCCTAAGAGTTCACAAATGCCAAGTTAAGTTTGATTTGTGAAAATTTTAATGTTTCAAAGTCAAGCTGACCAACTCGTGACAATTCGCCATTAAGAAACAGATCAAGGACTTTATTATGTTGTGAAATAAATTTTCGAGTTATTGATTACTTTTCAGTCTAGTTTGGATACATTTAGGTGGAAGATATGCGCTAGTGAAGAATAAAAAAAAAGTGTATTCATGCAGCGAAATGTATGTGACTGGTTTAATCAAGAAACATTGCGAACTAATTGGCAGGATACATTACTGCGTCTGTACTGAGGTATCCTCGTCATGAACGTACGTAAGACGCAATTTCGTATAATTGAAAAAAAATAATTGAACGAAATAGTTTTCATAGGAATCTTCAATCGACTTTGGCAAATGGCTCCAATAAAATCATTTCAGGAGCCGAAGAATTCATCAGCTCCATATTAAGATTGAATTGTTTCAAAATCAAGCCGGCCAATTCATGACAGCTCTGTTGTATTGGAAGCCTTATCATGGAGTCTATTATTTTACTGATTAGAACTTGTGAAATAAATTTCCAGCAGAATTATGTTAAACGAAAAGAGTTATTAATTAATTTTATGTCATTCGTATATATTGTCGAACCATTAATAGATATCAAAACGATCGCATTATTAAGCAAATAATAATTGTTTACTTGACAACGGGCAATTATTGTGTTGCTATGACGTTATGAGAAATAATAGCCCGCTGTTAAAGCGCGTTGCTATGATAAACAACTTTTTTGCTGTCATTAAAAATGTGCTCATAACCTAAAATAAAGTTAAATTGCTTCTTTTACTTATGGCATAAACTCATGAATGCACCACGGGCGTTATGGGCATAACGACCTCGGTCGACGCACAGCCTTCGGGCGTACACTGTCGACACTCAGGCGTTATTTGTCTCATAACGCCCTTGATACATTAATTACTATTAATTATAGTTAGATTACTTTTAGCTCGAACAACAAAAAAGAGCTTATATGGCGCTCAGCATTCATGTAGCGAAGTAGCGACGTCTGTGATTGTATGACTATCTGAGTCGTTAAGCATCTACGACATGAGCGTACCCTAAGGTATCATAATTTCATATGACCGAAAAGTCAAATGAACGAAATGTTTTCTACAGTGAACCTCAATTGACTTTGACAAATGATTCCATAAAACGATCTGAGGGACGCGCTACCTAGTGGAAAACAAAAAACCTTATTTTTCATCGCATTCTCCACTCATGTAGTGAAGTTACATTATCTGTGATTGGTCGAATCAAGGAATATTGATAATTGATTGGCAAAATACATCACTGTATGAGTCATAACGTGAGGTATCTTTGACTTGAACATACCCTCACAAATCAATAGATCTCGGCATAAAATGATTCCAGGGAAGCCTAAAAATAACTTTCAAAGTCGAATCAAAGCAACTCGGCATTGGTAGATCAAGAAATCTTACAAAATAAGTTGCCGACTAAATTATGTTAAACGGAAAGACTTATCAGTTATTAGTTTTGATTATAGTTAGGATACGTTCAGGTCGAACGTGTGCGCTAATGGAAAACAAAAGAAGCTGTGATTGGTCGAATTAAAGAGCATTGAGAATTGATTGGCTGGATACATCACTGCAGACGTTGTAGGGTCATTGGGTATCTTCGACGCGGACGTACCCTAAGTCTTCATAGGAACCTCAATCGACATGTAGATTGATTTGTGAGAACGTTTCAAAGTCAAGCCGGCCAATTCGCGATAGCTCTGTAGTATTGAGAGACAGTTCAAGGACTCGGTTATTTTGCTAATTAGTTGCAATTGAAATTCGATATGGCATTACTCTATTATCCACCGTATTTCGACATTTACATTTATCACGTATTGCAAACGCCAATATCAATTTAAAGTATCATCAATTCAAGCAATAATCTACGAACAATATTTCGTATAATATAATAAATATAAAATGAAATATTGCAATTATTTGTAACTAATCACATCATCTGATTATAACTATTTCAATTTGGAACAACTTAAATTCATTCGTCAACTAATCAATTTATTTATGATAGAATTGTACGATAAATAAACAGACACGAATAGTTGGAAAAGTATATGAATTTCGGTTCTATCATTTGCACTTGTTCTGTTGAAATTATAAAATGATAAAGTGCCTAAATGTTTCATAGAATCAACAGTAAAACGGAAGTATAAGCGTGATGCTCTTTGACCACGAACAATAACACCGTCTACCCTCCGAACCGCACTGCATGTTTTATTTTGTTGCCTTGATATATTGCCGACTAGGGGCGGGATAATAAAATTGCCAAGCCACGTAGAAATTTTACAACGTACTTTTTTTCTCTGTGTGTTACTCAGAACATTTTAGCTCACCTACTGCTAGACGAACCATTCGTCCTTCTGACTTTGTGCAACAACATCAGCATCCGTTCCATTTACAGGATTCAGATGAGCATGTCGCACTTTGCCTGGCAGTAGAGGCGGACCCGGACCGGCGTGCTGAGGCGGAACCCTAGTGGGCCCGCAGGGTGGCACCAGTTTCCCTGCTGTACAGCCGTTGCAGTTGTCACATTGCCAGTCAATGTTGTCATACTGGCGCCCTGTTTCATTGCCCCATTCGAGCCGTACATTTGTTGGACTGTAGCACAAAAAAAAACAAGATTACCATTTAGATACGTATTATGTCGGATGATATTTTCCAATACGATTGTCACATGAATAGAAAGCCAAGGAATGGAAATTCTTACGGCCAATAAATGTCAAGAGACTACGGCCTTAAACTGTCAATTTTTGTAGCTGGATCGTTTGTTTTCAACTCAACAAAAGACGACGACACTCCTAATTTCCAATATTGTGTTTGGCAAACGGGGAGAGGAACAATTCAATTTCCATATCTACACTTTTGTACATCCCTTTAAGCCTATTCAAACGTCATTCGATAACAAAACAAACAAATCAACGTTGTCTGTTATCGAGAAAACCGCGTAATGATAATGATTCGAATAATATTGGAGAGAGAGAGAGTATGTTGTCGTTCCGCTAATTACTGCCAATAAATCACTCACGTGAATATGAAGCATTCTGTTGGGGAACGTTTCCGTTTCCCGACCGACTATTCCAACCTCTCCGGCAAATACAGATCGAAACGGCCACAATGCAAACTAATAACACTAACAACGTACTAATCACGACCACAACAAACCATGTCACTTC
Source organism: Epicauta chinensis (assembly GCA_021725515.1). Classification (NCBI taxonomy): domain Eukaryota; kingdom Metazoa; phylum Arthropoda; class Insecta; order Coleoptera; family Meloidae; genus Epicauta; species Epicauta chinensis. The sequence continues at coordinate 94,033 of JAEDXX010000156.1, read as the reverse complement.
CATGCCCAGGATGGTGCCATTATCGTTGTCTAGAAAAAGTAATACAAGCCAAAATCGTCGATATTATCAATCGGTTTTTGGACTCACTTTGACATAAAGTGTTGGACGATTCATCGGATCCATCAGCACAATGATTGATACCATCACAAACTAATTCGGTGGCGATACAGAATTCGCGTAGATTACAACGGAACTCCATACAGGGATGTTCTGGAATGCAACAATAACACATTTGGGGGATGATTATGTGGTGCGATGCGACGACTTTACACTCACTTGGATCTTTTACAGCTGTTATAACAAGTTTAAATCCGTTCGTATCCATTCCCCATGGATCCGTCACATATTTTAGTGTAACGTAGTTGGTGCGAGTGAACATGGCCCCTAATGACTGTTTGGTATTTTTGCAAGACAAGTCGAACTGTTGGCGATCAACACAATATAAATTAACAGAGACAATTACAAAAATAGAGACAATGCAATGTATTTTAATGACACTTTGGAAAGGTCCAACGGTTTTCAAATAACATATGGGGTAGTTGTAGTGGCTTCCGGAAGGGTTATAAGTACCATCAATAATGTCGGATGTAGTCAACAGATGACGCCCTTTACACGACACAAATCCGAGTGCAAATTAACAATTTGATTGGAGCACTCGAACAATACAGAATTGACGCAATCGGAAAATTGTCACGTTTTTTTTTGAGAGAATCAAGAATTCAAACATACCTTGTATGTGCCTACAGCATGCGCCCCATCATAGATATAGAGGTGGTCGTTGCAATCCAATTGCAGGAAATCGAAGCGCAACATGAACCGCTGCAGAATCGAATGCGTTTGGAACGTGATGACGCAGTCCAGATTGCGTTCGTTTTGCGACCACAACACCGCCCCATCGATCTTTCTGTATAACTGTTGAAGGAAGTGGTTCTTGCACAAGGACTGCATGGAATCTGGAAGAAACACAAAGCAAAAATGGTGGATGCGCCGGGACATTTTTTTTGTGTCGATTTAAAACTTTAAATCGACACACAAAAATGCACGTTCACATATGGCAACTGATCAATTTCAATACGATTTCTTTTCGACGACAACAAAATTCCGAATTCACTGGGAAATATTGGATTCCGAACACAATAAGAGCCGTTGGAAATTGATCCAAATGAAGTTTAGTTTTACAATATCGAACATATAAAAATTGAAATGCGAATATCGAATTTCGAAAATATAAAACTGTTGGGGAATTCGATATTGTTTCCCATCGAATATACGATTAAATTCAATTACAATATTGTGAAATTGAAGGAAATAACCGGTAGTCAACACAACAATATGGAATAATCAAATGTTGTCAAGTTAATAAAATATAATTGCACGATAAACGGGTTTTTCGGCCGTCGAGTTGTTCAAGTGTCCCTTTCTTTATTACGCCAACAATTCACCGAAACCTCTGCCGTACAAATCGTCTTTGTTACATCAACTAAATGGGAGATGCAAATGGAGGCGTAAAGGTCGGTTGCGGTAAATCAACACACACAAAAAGCTTGCTGTTTTGTTGCGAAATTAATGAAAATCACTTCCGTATATTATTACGCTACGCAGCAACGAAAACTTTACGTCTATTTTTTTAATTTTCGTGTGTAGTTTGAAGTACTTGACGCAAAGTCTGGGAAATATTGCGAAAAAATCGAAAAAACTCCAATAATGCGGCGTCAAATCCGAGATTGAGAGTTCGCCGGTAATAAACGTACTTTAATACTTCTTTTCAACGGCTTCGTAGATGTGTTCGAGACAGTTTCCAAATAGTTTCCAGCCAGTAATAGAAAACGTTCTAAAACTACCGAAACATTGCCCAGATGGACGTTTCGTTCCGTAAATCGAAATAGTTTTATTCGGCGAAATATGATTACAATGCTCTAATAATATTTTCTACGATTTCTACCGCTTCTCTCAAGAGATTGCCATTGAAAATTCCAATTCTAATGTAATCAAATCAACATCATTTCTCAAACCAGTGCAACATTAATCGAATTACACGATTTGTTTGTTTTCGTAACTGGCATTACCTTTGCATGCAATGTCGTTTACAATTAGATGTTGATACAGGACAAACTTCCTTATTGGAGACGAACGATTTTGTTGGAAAAAGGATCGCATCGGGGATGGGTCGTTTCAAAGGAAACGACGGATTGTTGATTCAAGTTCGCTCCTATTATTTGTTTGTTTGAGAGTCTTTTGTCAATATTTCTTTGGTCGGCGAGTGCCAGACTGAGAGTTCTCAAGATAATTGCCGGATCTACAATGCGATTAAGAGATGGATCTCGAACAGAGGACCAGACGGAAATTTATTTAAAACGCTCCATTTACAAAGAGAATAAAGAAGACAAAACGAAATCAATACCGAAAGGGGGGCCAGCTTTAAATCAACATTGACCCGAATTCGATCAGATTATGGCTGTAATCAAACGCATTTACAACAGGTCAGCCGTTGTTGTTTCGTTGTAATTCGAATGTGAGACGTTTAATGTGATTAAGAATCACGAAATCAACTTTCAGCGGCTTCCACCGCTTAACTCTCCCAATATTTGTATTCGTTATCACTATTGACCGTTGAGAATGGAATATTTCACAACTGTGCTTAAGGGAAATTCGGTTTCAGATGGCGTATTTGTGCACAGTTTACTTTTTGGTTACTGAGATCGGTAGAGATATAAAGTAAAGCCCCTGAAGTAATAAATTTTATTGTAGTTTAGAGAGGAAACAAATCCTAACCAGTTTCCCAACTTAGAATTGACATTAATAGGAGAGAGTAAATCAGGCAAACAATTCTCCATTACTTCTGTTTGACTATTGTAGGGAAACGGAAAAATTCAACTGTTTCATTGTCGAATAAACGAGAAAAGGGATTATCATGAAACGGAAATCTTACAAACTTGGGGGGTGCGTAGCGGACGCAATAAAATCCTTTTTGTGCAACTCTCCCGCACTTTATTTAAGCATTTTTGAAAAGCGTTGCTAGACTTGCAATTTTACAAAAAAATGCTCTCTTTTCATTGGATCTCCTTTCAAAACTTGCCAAATTGGTGAAGCAACAACTCGAAGCAATCACTTTCTGAAAACTTAAAAAGTGTGGTGAAGAATATGCTGTAAACGGAGCAGGATAAGTGGAAATATTCTGGGTAAACAGGCAATATTTTCGACTCGCCGGGATCTCCCGTATGACTTCTTCTACCCGTGGTCTTCCTTCTGCTCAATTCGAAAATTAATTCACCGATGAAAGGTCGATTAAAGCTGATTTTGCCAGTCGGCCCTTTTGGAAGAATCTGTAATTTGTGGCGCTTAAAGTCTGTTTGGTCCCCTCGTTTCGGTAAGAATCTGCGACCCAACATTAACATCGCCACATCCACCGATGATAATGACGGTAATTTACATGGATAGCACATATTAAGGGCTTATTGTACGCCGACTGTTTGAGATAATTCCGTGCAGAAAAAAAACAACAGTTGGAGACAGAGAGAACGAGACGGCTTTCAACACATTAATTTTTTCTACCTCTCACAAGACTCAATGAAATAAAAGCACTACAACTGTACTTTTCGTTGGTGAAAGGCTGAAATTAATGTAATTAAACTGTAAAATATCCTTGCAGATGGAACGACACAAAGACACTCTGTGTATAAGTAAACGGTTTAATTCATCAAAAGAAGTCGTTTCATTCGAAGTCTGAAACTTTTGAAAGTTGCAGTGTTAATTAATTTTAAAAATTATATCCAACTGTCTGCAGCAAACACCCAAGAGACTCTAAAATTGTTGTATCGCTGGTTTTTTTTTTGCTTGATTTATTGATTTTACGTCCTGATATTGTGTAAAAAGAATTGGTACGTGATTTGTGACCAACACTGTTGAACCTTTAGAATAATAATAATAGTAGTAGTGGAATGTACATCACGGCCGTAAAATTCTATGTGGAAGTGGTGCATTGTTGACGGCTTTCAGTGTGGATAAAAGCCGTCGGAAATATCGGCAGCGCCCCCAACAACAACAACAACCAAAAAAAGAACGCCAACGATATTGTTGGAGGATATCTAGTTACTAGCTGTATCCGTTTCGACAATCACCACACAAAAGTAATACTTTCCGCATGTAAATTCGTACAAATCAAGATTTATGAAGATTGTTGGTTTAATGCAAGCATCGTAGTTGTCATCAATCTGGAGATATTGTGCGACTTCCACATATTTCGACAAAACTAGTGTAAAGCGCGCATAGAGACAACGCGGAAATCGTGATTACTTATCATCACTTGGATATTCTGTCAGTGTCTGGAAGATTGTCAAATCTACTGAAAAATGATTTGATTCCGTTCTAACCGGCCTGCCAGCACGTCCAGAAACGGTTGAAATATTAGACTTTATAAAACTGACAATTGCTAACCGCATAAATCCACCAGCACCGACAGCAACAAATGGAATTGTAATATGTACGCAATTGCAATATATAGCATTATTTCTGTTAATTCATTATTTCTGTTGTGGAAATGTTAATTACGAATAAAATCCGGAACGATCAAAGCGCGCCGGGATGCTATCCAAATGTTGACTTAAAACAAACGTTTATAAAGTAAATCAGAGCTTGCCGATTTGTATCTGTCCAATTTCCAGTAGCTTTGTTATACTTTGTTCGCCTTTATTTACTTAATTCGCTTTGTTATTTACCTGAACAGCCTCCGATTCATTTGCCAAAGTTTGATTTGGTTTTTGTTGCTGTTTCGCTGAGAAAAAAATGATGAGAAACATGGGTGAATATTCACTAATAATTGTAAGTTTGCCGGAAGCGTACAGATAAACTCAACTTCCTACTAACTAGTTCCTGGAATCACCGCAATAGAACTCCAACATATTCAATTAGCATGTTGAAGGGAAACGTTGTAGATAACAAGTGCGGTGAGAAATACGTTGTAAACATGCTAATTTCGTAGAATATTTCTTGTCGGTCGATAAGTGGGGCGATTTTTGGTTGGATTTTCATCACCAAATCTTATCGATTTTGAACGGTTAGCTGCGTAAAGCAGTTTCTTGCTAGTGCCGTCAAAATGGTGGATGCGCCGGGATTTCGATTTGCCCTCAAATATTTTTTGGTTGTGTCAAAAATTAATTTATTTTAACGTATCAATGGAAGGCCAACAAAAATGTCCAATTGGCATCCAATTTTCATCACCATTTGCAATGGGAGAAATAATTATTTCGTATAACATTCGGTTGAAATGGTGGAGGCGCCAGGATCTCCCGCGTGCCTTCTTATTTTCCCTTTTTCCCACTTTAAGTATCGAGTTCTGTTGAAGTAGACTTCTTCTTTCGTGGACGCCAAAGTCGGTTCAATTTCGTCGCTTGTTTCAAAATTTAATTCACTTTAACGCGTCAAAGGCCAGGTCGATGCGAAATGGTGGACGCGCCGGGTTTCGATTTATTCCTAAAGTTATTTTGTTTGTGTGAAAAATTCATTCATTTTAACGTGTCGATGGAAGATCAACAAAAATGTCCAATTTTGATCATCATTTGCGATGGCAGAAACAATTTGCCGTATTAAATTCGTTTGGAATTGGTGGAGGCGCCGGGATTTCCCGTGTGTCTTCTTATTTTGACTTTTTCTCATTTTATGCGTCAAGTACTGTTGACGTAGACTTCTTCTTGCTTAGACTTCAAAATCGATTCAATTTCTTCGTTTGTTTCGAAATTGAATTCATTTTAATGCATGGGAGTCGATGGGAAATGGTGGATGCGCCGGGACCGGCCGTGCAATTTCTTCCATTATTTTCGTTTCATTCGCATTTTGTTGACGTCACTGAGGGCAGAGCAGCAAAAATTATTAACAATCAGCCAATGCAACCAACAACGCCGCATCGGGACTTTATTATGTACACATTCCGGAATTAATTATCACTGAACTGTCTACGTTCAATTGAATTACAGAACTAGTAACGGACTGAATAAATATTGCATCCACTCACACACCTACTGTATTTAACAAAAGCTGGAGTTACCGGAATATTATAACAAATATTTGTATTGTTGTCGAAATATTGCAATTTTTTCGACAGAGAGAGAGACACTCAATCCCAGCCATTGTCCGTCTAACAACTCGCCTTATACAAGTAGTTCTCGTAATCCTCAATTGTGCGATTATACGGCAAAATATTTCAATTTCTCAAAGCAACAGTTGTTGGAATAAATAAATAGTAATGGAACGTACACGACATTTACTAAATTACATTGAATCAAGAGCTGTAAAGTTTTACAGCTGGAACCGTATCTTGAACATTATTCGAATTTATTTATTTCAACACAAAAAAAAGGCAAAATAATTCATTGCCTTTTCTATTTATTTCGTTAACAATTCTTGTTTACAGGGTCGAAGCGACACGTTCAATTCGATGCGAAAGAATCGTATAAATGTGCGATTTCCGATCTCATTTGACCTATCGACTTTGTTAGGCGTCTCCCTCGGGAATGGTGCGTTTATTTCGTCGACAAATAAATTGAGTACGCTTTATCTGGCAACCAATGTCCCCCAACGTTCGGATTCTCCACAATCTGTTCGATCGACTCGTTCTTTCTCTATAACGATTATCCACACAGAAAAAAAAAACGTGAATTAGGGAGAGTTTGGTCGATGATTTGCACGTACATCGCCTTCCTGTTAGATAACCAAATTTCTCGACTAAAACCGGACCTACATAATCTACCGATATATTACCAAACAATTCAACTAAATTCATTGTAATCATCTCGATCGTACCATTCGAAAACCGAAATTCAATTATAACTTAATCTGTATCTTAATTAATATAAACCTGGGGTCGTCGGTTTGATTTAGATTTATAAAATACCGGCCATTTAGGTTAGATTTACTTAAACATATACACAACAATCAGGGGCTTTTACGGATGTAATTAAAAGAAAATTGAACAGTGTTTTCAACAGATGCGCCACAATAAATCTCAACACAAATCCCGACACAAAAAAAAAATAAAATAAAATAACAAACCACAACAATTGCTGGCAAGCTTCAACAAGAGAATGTCACGATTTTCTTTAACCTTCTAAGGTTTTCCCGGTGTTCTAGATATATAAATGCCATATTGTCGATTATTGATTTGTCTAGTATTTAGTTGTAGCTTGTTTTGTTTTTTGTTTTAGCAGTAATTGTTCTGTTAACGTATCGTAAAAATAGCGAGGCCGTAAAAGCGGAACAGTGTTGTTAACTCTGTCAAATTGATTATTATCTTCAAGTGTACAAATCCGTTGAATAATTCGAGCTTAATTTCATTTTATGGCGCAACGTTGGAGGCTCCAGAGTGGTTTTTATGGGGCGGATGTAAGGCGGTTTAAAGAAATCGAATTGAATAGTATACACAGGGATGGGGTGATGTTCTGGGCCATGGCGTCTCTATTTACAGGGCTCCAAGAGTCGGTTCGCGAGTTATAGTGTAGTTCATGGGACATTTCCGGGCCGAAAGGTTTCATCTATAACACAAGCCCCGCTTTTAGGGGTTCCAGTGACTTGAAAAGAGTATGTTTGGAGACAGAGTCCGATTGTTCAAAATTACAGGCATCGTAAGTTATGAGAAATAAGATTGCCATTTCTTTTGAGGTGGAAAACAGGAAGCACTTTTGTGTCGAATCCGTGACTAATTCTTCTCGCAGAAGATTGAATCCGATTTGCCAAAAGTCAAATAATTTAGGTACTAGTTGAAACGAGAGAAAACCGAGAAATCGGTTGAAATAGGAGGTGTTGTGCCTTCGAATGATTCATAGATTTTCTCGATTAACGTTGCTTGATGCCCTGCATAATTAGCAGTGATTACTAGCGAGAAAGGAGTTCAAGAAATGCTGAAAATTGCCAAAATTCAATAGCATTGTTGCCAATTATCGAACTTTTATATGTTGAAATGAAACTTTTACGATAAATTTGAAAAGAGAATCGTACAAGAATCAATCTCGCGAATAGTGCTGACTGTTGTTTTTCGTCGTCCGTGCCGCCGTTCTTTCTGCCTCGGTCTCTCGGTTTAATATTTCCATTGTTTGAAAGGAGGCGAATTGAGTTTATCTCTTGATAGTTTGATTTATAACAGACTGACAAAGAACGGTCGCTGCCATAAATTCCAACTCGTACAAGGATACCAATTACAATTTTAAATCCATTATAAAGACTTAATGTTGCGGATTTGGCCCCGCATTTTTTTTCAGCATAAGCCCCAGTTCACAACCCTCATATGAAACCGTTCAGGCAACAATACGATTTTCGATAGATAAACAGAAAAAAAAATAATATCAAATAATTGAATGGAGATCATCCAATTAAGCACACTAGGGCGGTATATCGATTCGTGTTATGGTTGGATTTCGGTCGAAACTCATAAATTGTTGTCACCGATAATCCAGAATTAAAGGGATACGATTAATAATTTATCAATCATACAAGCGGCGAAATTTGTACGCATTTCTTCGAGCAGCGTTATTATTGTGTTTTATCTAGACATATCTAGGGTGTAGGGGGCGAGATTCAACCGCAATCTCGTTTATTACTAATCGAAAAACTCGCCCCTACCGAATACTTCAACAATAGACTTATAATATCCCAGACAATAAAGAGACAGTTTTCTATGACATGAATATGCAAAAGATATTAAAATTCCACGTATATTCGAAATTTAATTAAAGACATCGCACAATTTCCGGACCGCACTCTGTCGTTAAACCATAAATTCTACCACCAAACTCTAGTTTAACGAACACGATCGATGCTAATCCTCGATCTATATATACATATCCGACTATTGTGGGGCCGCATATGCGTCTGGTTATCATTTTGTGGGGCCAATTTCGTAAATTGGCGGACGAGTGAATATTTCCTCGATCTTTCATTGCCACCGTCTCTCTACAATGATAAAGGTGGGACGCTATGTCTTGTTGCCAGTTCGATTCGTTTCCTAGACGGGGTGTGTGTGTGTGTTTGTAGAAAAATACGATCAGTCAACGGTGGATGTGGCGAAAACTGTCTGAAAACATTGGCGTTATCGATTTATAAGAGGAAGGCACGTCGGAATACGCTCTATAACGATAAAATATACTAAATACGTTATTTATCTGATCAATTTGACACGTCAAGGGTGCAACTGAAGGGCCCAAAAGCCCTAAGATTTTGGGAGACTGCACAATTTTCCAGTGCTGTTTTATCGCACAATTATCGCCCATTTGCTCGCCGAATATCTCTGGTAACCATTGAAATCGTGCCAGCATTGCATTGTTGTTGTATGCATATGAACGTTAGCATCTGGAGAATGTCTGAGGAGATCAAAAGACAAACACTGCTGTAACGAACATCTGGAGAATGTTGGCGAATCTAACCAACCTGTTACATATTCTATAACATAGCATAATGTTGGAAATTTACACAGTAATTTGCATGTACTGTGTTGACAAAATTAATTACAGAAACTGCTCCAAATTGTCTAGAATACGGATTGTTTGGGAAAAATGCTGATGTAACAATTCGCTTGCAGGAAAAACTCACTAAAAGCGATTGGATTGTAGAGTGAACGATTTGAAATCGCCGCCAATACGGGAGCCTTCCTGCACGCGGCAGTCAATCTCCTGCTGTACCTGTTAGATTTCAACAATTCGCCGCCTACTTACAATATTTATTCTTTTCGGCTGTTGTTAAATTGATGGCAATTACAATGACACTAATTACGGTAAGAGTCCAACGAGGAGGTCCCGGCCCTCCTCTACCCAACATCCTCATCATTATTCACCCACTCTATACAGTTCCACCAACATCACGACCACACCATTATTGTTCAAATTGCATTTTTTTCTCTCGTATAATTTCAACTCGGATTTCCGGTCAAGTCACATGAACGCCACCGATCACCATGCGAATACAAGTCGATTTCCATGGTAGCCATACGCACACACACATCGACACAATTTATTGTGGAAAACGTGCCATCACTAATTTTACCAAAGCAAAAAAAATAAATAAAATCGAAAGCCGATCAATTGCACTGTTGAACAATTTTTCGACCGATACAGATTTTCTGTTTGAATTTTACTTAATAGTGGTTGGATGTGGTTTGGTGGGGAAATGGAAAATGTACGGAAAATTCGGTGTTGACGATATGTATCTATGTTGGTAACGACACGAATCTGTATAGTTTGTGATTTTCGAAAGCGTTGCTCGCGCACTGTGTGCCGTCATAAAATCGATGGTGACGCCGGCGACGCTAGACACCCCTTCTAAAAACAACACCTAGCGTTATCTAGTCACAAAAAGGGTGAACTAGTGATGGGGGAGTGGGCCCGCATACACTAAAAATTAGTTTGATCCATTATTTAGGGATTGATCGCTCGATTTCATTGATTGTTTTAATATTGGTCGCTTTGAAAAAAAATTTTCCAAGTACTTGAAAAGTTTTTAAATTTTTCATTATCAAAGGTCGACCTAGAAATTGGTTTCGTGTAGAAAAAGTCTAATTTTACTGAAAATTGTAGACCAACATTAGTCTCGAACATTATAAATATTGTAGTAACTATAACTAAATTGCTATAGTTGCTACAATACTTCGAATTTTGTCACAAGCTAATATTGGCCCAATTTATCAATTGCAATCAAACTATATAAAATCGAACTATTGATAAAGACAAACTTAGAGAAAAAAATCTATTTATCGATATAATTACAAATGCACTCTAATCAGATAGGCTGATAAGCCGAGATATTGGCTTAAGGGACGATTGACGAGTTTAGGGAAAGATCCCACAAAGTGGTCAAATTTTAGCAGAAATATGACAAAAAGATTGCTGGCGATGAGCCCTTCTGATGACAGATCGTATTCTATTTAGTCCACCTCGACAATACAAACTTTTCTCGGCCGTTTGCTAGTCAAACACCAGGACCAGCAGAAAGTCTTGTAGCTCCCCAAAAATTGTAGGTATAGAAAACGTTAAAATAGACAACGGCAAAATCGATTTAACGAAATAATCAGAGCTAAGTTGTTCGCCATCTGACTTCATAAAGCATGCACTTTTCAAAGACGTGAGATTGTAGAATACAGTTTTGAAGACCGTCAACGTGTTGATATTGGTAGGGCTTTCAAACAGACAAATAAATCAACGACAGAGGCTCGTCTCTTTACTTTTGTCGACCCAAGTCTTTCTGTCGTTTCAGAAACTGTGCCAAGTCAGGCAATCTTTTGCAATGTGGCTTTGGATAGAATTGCTTACACCTTCAGCTCCTAATCCACTTAGAAAAATGTTAAATAGACAATGTGAAAAATAGATTTAGCAAAATAATCGTTAGACGAAGATTCTTTAAAGAACCAAACAGTTAAACGGATTCCTGTGTATCAAGCCCTGTTTATCCCCTTTCGACTTTACAAAGATGACTTTTAGAAAACGCAAAATTGCAGAAAGTAGTGGATCGCACTGCAGCAAACAAGCAACCAATGAGTCTTTTTTTGCTAGTAAAACAGCAGGACTGGCAGGACTGTTTTTTTTGCCCCTCCAAATTTTGATAGCCGTGTCTCCAATTCTCCAATTTTTAGAGAAAGACAATGAAAAACGGCGCTCCTAAAATAATAGCTAAAAAAAGTAAAATTTACAACGGAAAAATAGATCTAACGAAATAATCAGAGCTAAAAAGATTGCAGGGGTGAAGTCCTGTTGTTCGCCTTCTAATTTCACAAAGCATATAGCAACTTTTTAATGCCGTAACATTGCGAAATGTAGTTGTGAGGACAGGCAGCGTATTAATATTCGATCACAGTACTACTTTTAAATAGAAAAACAAACAAACGAAAGATACTTGTGACCCGAAAAATGTCGCTCTTAAAATTGTGCCAACTTTTTCACACTGCTGCGTTTTGGACCTTTTTTTATAGAAAAAGGTCAAATCGACAATATAAAAGATAGCTTTTATCAAAAGGATAATTAGACGAAGGTTTTGATTGTTAAAGACAATCAACGTGTTAACATTGGATCGCAATACTGGAATTAGGCAATCAAAGAGTCTCATTCTTTTGCTAGTAAAAATTTGGTAGCCGTACGAATTCTATAATTTTACGAGAAACACAATTAAAAACGTCGCTCTAGATTTCACAAAGTGTACAGTTTTCAGAGACGTAGTTGTAACGACCGTCAACGTGTTAATATTGTACAATATTGTTTTCAAATGAAAAAACTAACAAATGGACCCAAACTTTTTCATCGTTAGAGATATGTAAGTAAAGTGCCTGCATTGCTGTGGAGAAATGGATTTTTCATCATTAAATGAAGTTTTTCAAAAAGCCTAAACAGCCTTATTGAATTTCTGAGGTTCGGGCGTTGTTGATTCCCTTCTGACTTTCCAAGGCCGTAAGATTGCAGAATGTAGTTGTGAAGGCAGTCAACGTGTTAATATTGGATTGTAGTACCGCTTCCACTCGACAAACAAACGAAAGACACTTGTCTTTTTGCTTCAGGCAAACTTTCTCCCTAATTTTCTCGATAATAGTAACCAAAAATTTAGGCAATTGCAGTGCCCTGGGGGTCCGGCCCTGACTTTGCCTACTTTCACTTTTACAAAAATTAAATTTTCGTTTGTCGTTGCGCTTTCAACAGCCGCCCAACTGTATTTATAAATTCACCAAAACAAAAAATCAAAGCCACTAAGCTTTAAATAAACACGAGAAGCGGATTGTATCCCTTTGGCCATTCCAGCATTTGATTAATTATCCTCTTTTGTTGTCCCATCACTTTCCCTGTACCCTGTTCGCTTTACATGAATATAATAAAGAGTGAGATGTTAATGATTAATTTGAAATTTTCAAGCCGGTAAAAGCGACAGGGAAAATCACCCAAACTGAATGTCAACTTCGTTTTTTTTTTGAATTACCGCCATATCTCTTATCTACCTGACAACAAAAAGTAATTTTTCTCATCGAAAACAATAAATTTCATGATTGTTTTATTACGAATCGATTAACAAGATGTAGATTTATGAGAAAAAAATCACAATTGCACCGATTTGATAAGATTGAAAAAAGCAGTTACTAACAGGGGTCTCGAATACCAATACAACAATCAATTTTGGATTACGAGACCAACTATCAGTGATTATCAATTAGGATCGACTTGGTTATAAAGCGAGAGAATTGATCATTATCGTTGAGTGATAAGAGGAAAAAATCGGAGAGTTTTATTTCTTATCTCAAGCGAATTGATAAGAGTATCTCGTGCAGGTGTTGTAGACGAACGGGGAATTTCTCTCGATAAGCGTTCACAGAATTATTAAGTCGCAACCGATCTCAAATTGAGGGTGGAACAAAAAACGCGTCTTATTTGACAAGGGTTAATGGTGAGGGTGATTCATAATGCATGGCAGCACAACAGAAAAAATGCAAAATTACATCCCTTAAAAAATCGTGCATGAAGACTTCTAAGAAATTCTGTCCTGTAGATTAAACAACCGAGGGCAAAGTTGTTCGTAACGCGATTATGGCTGCTTCCGTGAAAGGATCGATTTCTTACGATTAGTTAAGGGGTTGTTATCCTTCAAAGTCCATGGCGATCTTCCAGGAAGAGTCTTTCTTGCCACCCGTTTGGTCGGCACATCAAAAATTTCTCGCCTTTCAACATCGTAAAAGAGAAAGCTGTCGCCTTCGCCACAAAGCAAAACTCGGTAAATTTTTAAATGGAATGCGAACGGTCAGAACCCGGTAATCTACCTGTACAACAACCCTTCCTAAATGGATTACAGACGATTTCAGCACCCTTTTAAGTAAACAGGCTGCCAAACGTTAGATTATTTGCGACCACTACGCAATCAGCAACGACAACGAACGAAACTCGTACAATTTTCCAGATTTTATCCAAGTAAGTAGAGAAAATTGTGTAAAATTCGACGACTTTTAATCCCATAAACCACCCACTTTTAATGGAGACTATTTATTATTGTTATATATGAGTAATTCCTGGATTCTCCCAGGACGCACATGTATCCCAACAAACTTTATTGCAATTAATTCAAATTATTTTTAAACTAATTAATTTGTTTAAAAGAAAAATAAACAAGTCTCGGATTGATATTTAAATTGTAGATAAACCGTTATCTACTGATAAATTAATTAAAACAACAAATATTTAGAAATACCCGATAATCTAACAAATGAATAACAAATTTCCAGTTGTACAACGACAAAAGTGATGAGAATTTATAAAAGTGATGGTAGTTTCGTTGATGCACCAAACGATACGGAATTCGGCTGGAAGATCGACCACATCACCAACCAAATCGAAGAGTTTCGAGCCGAGAGCACGATCGAAACGCTTCTGGCACCGGAAGGTGTCCAAGTCGACCGGAAATTCTATCAAATCGACGACGAGAAACGCCAAGTTGCTGGATTAATTCAACCGTACGCTGTTGAGGGCAAAATCCTGTTGGCTGTGGTGCATTATGCGAAATATAAACAATTGATTAATCGTAGATGTGAAGTGAATTTCGAACATTTACGTAATCACAGCGCCATCAAATTCCTTATCGATACGATCAAGAATGATAGCGATTTGGAGGCGGAGATCCGCCGATACGATGAAACCAAAGAGAATAACGTGCTGTCGTTGATGATGGAAATTATTTTAACGGATCTAAAGTGCGATTTGAACGACCTAAAGAATAGCCCAACTATTAACAATTCTAACGAGGAACAGTCGGCGATTTATAGTAACATCGAAAAGATCTGCGAAGAGACCAGCGATCTTCGGGCGAAGATCGACGAAATCCGAACAAGCTTCCGGGTAATTTTTGTTAATTTTTTTTATTAATATAAATTAATTTTTGTGTTATTGTAGGAGGATCAAAGCCGTGTTGAAGCATTGATCGGCCAGGCGCAGAGCTTGGAGAAAAGTCTGCGCGAAACCAACTTCTTGGACGAACTACTGCATTTCCTCAACGGCGATTTAGATAAGATCACCCCGAAAAAATGCCCCTTTAAAATACTACTCGGCCCCATCACAGATTTAACCGATATTAATCTTATTATCTAAATAGCAAATGTTTGATCAATAATCCGTTTATATGGTAACTGTTTGGTTGTATCAAAATAATGGCGAAAAAGGGAGCCGTTGTACAGCTACAGATCGAAGCCAATACCGACGACGATTGGGCCAATTTGCTGCAAAAAGACGGCCTGATTGTCGTTGACGTGTACTCGGAATGGTGTGGCCCGTGTGCCGGTATGGTCGCAACTTTGAAAAAGATCAAACTGGAAATCGGCGGCGATACGCTACATTTAGCCACAGTAAGTACCGATCATTTTAACTTCTGAAATTCTATTCAAAATTTTACGTTTCAGGCTAAAGCCGAAGGCGTCACTGCTCTGAGCCGATTTCGTGGTAAAAGCGAGCCCGCCTGGATGCTGATAGCGGTAAGATTGCGCCTTATCCAAAAATCTCGTAGTCTCCAAGCGGTGTTTTGTAGCAAGCTAAATTGGTCAACTTTATGTTCGGCGCCAATGCGCCGAAATTATCGCAAATGATCGCCCACGAGTTGCGGAAAGAACTGGACGCAATGGAGGGTAAACGTGAGCGTGTCCTGCACGACATCGAGGAGCCGACACCGCTGGAACGGGCACGTTTGGAGAAGATCGAGGCTGAACGGAAGGCGGAAGAGGACCGGGAACGTGCCAAAATCGAACAGGAGATCCGCGACCGGCGCACCAAAGAGTGTACCAGTATTCTGGAGAACTTATCCAATTTAGGTGTGATTCTAGTGCTACCGAATGCAATCAAACGTTATCCGGATGTTATCAATGATCTGTTGAGTGAAGCCGGCTTAAATATCACAAAAACTGAAAAGGTATTTTAGATTTAATTTTGAAATTTTGTTAGATTAAATTTTTATATTGTGCAAAGATTTATATAAATGCTGAGAAATTAGAAGAATTATTTTATTTCGATCAAAGTCCATTCAATCAACGCACAATCGATGAAATCGAACAAAACGAAAGTCTCTGCTTGATTGTGAAGCCCAAATACGGCGTAGAATTGCGGGAAGAAATCGAAGATGTTCTTCTGAAAATCGTGTACGGCGACTGTAAAACACCACCAGGTGATGAAAATAGCGCCGCCAAAATCCTGACACGACCTCCATTGCCGGTAAAAATGATCAAACCATTGCCGCAAATTGAAGAAGCCGAGGATGAACAACGATCCGAAGAGGGTGCAGCCAATGAAGAAATAGACGATTTCAAACCACCCGAATTGGTTCCAGTAGTTTCAGCGTATTTGACGGAAAAACACGAGGAAGAAGAGGAAGAGGCTGAAGGCGAAGAAGAGGAAGAAATAGCACTGTGGACACCGGCAAATGGGATGGTTAAAGCAGCGGCCCTCAAACTATTCTCGCCAAGCATTGTCGATACGTACATCTTACCAATACCGGAACCGATACCGCCACATTTTGCGTTGATTTTTAATAGTTCTCGGCGCTCTGAAGTGGTTCCGTTGATACAAAAATTCAAAAAAGACGTGCTACATTACGGTTTCTTCACCGATATGGTACCGGAAAGGGCGCAATTACTAGCGAAAACTTCCAGAGAATTCGAGAAATCACCGGCAAAAGACACGTAAGTTAATTGTTGTAAAATAATATGAAAAATTCAACAAAAAATCCGTAATAGAGATGCGAAAATGGTCGTGCAATTATCACGGAAAAAGAGCGAATGTTTACTGGCTTTTATCACATTAAAACCGAATTATATCAGTCCGAATACGGATCAAGGTAAGCGAGAATGTCGAGTATTCTTCCCTGAAGAATACGATACTGGCGAAGAAGAAGAAGAAGAGGAAGAAGAGGTGAAAGTCGAAGAAGTGGTGGAAGAGGCGGGTATTGAAGAGGGAGTACAAGCAGAGGGAGAAGTACCAGCAGAGGGAGAAGTACCAGCAGAGGGAGAAGTACCAACAGAGGGAGAAGTACCAGCAGAGGGAGAAGTACCAGCGGAGGGAGCAGTACCAGCAGAAGGTGGTGAAGTTGCAGCGAATATCGCACCAGAACAAGCGCAAGCTTCAGATGTACAGAATGTAGCAGTAACTGAAGCACCAGTTGCCGAAGTGGCACAAACGCAAGAAGCGCCTCCTAGTGAACCAGTCACAGATCAAAATTTACCAGAAACTGTTGAATAAATTTTTCTAATATTGTTCTAAAGTGTTTTATCAAGTCTTTATAGATATTTTGCGTTGTTTTTCAGGTAAAAATCAAACCCGAAATGCTGGAGGAACTCTTCTATTTCGCCGATAACAAACTATCAGATGCATCAATCGATGAAATGTTGCAACAACAATCGTTGGTGTTGCTTTTAAAACGTACCGCTGATAATTTACCATCAATCGATGATGTTATCTGTCAAATGGTTTATGGTAATCGTCGTCAACCACCTGGTGATGATGAACGTACACCTTATCAACAATTATTAACGATCAAAGATAATGTGGAATTGGTCGGTTTATGGACACCATTGAATCCATTAACAAAAGCGATTTGTTTGAAATTATTCTTTCCAAATCTATCAACACCATATCTATTACCATCAACTATTGAACCGATCCGTTTACATATCATTGTAGCTTATGATGCATTCAAATATCGAAATGTAATGGAATTATCGAGTCAATATCCGGGTCATGTGATAAACTATGGATTTTTTAGCAGCGATATACCAGGCGAGGCGAAATTAATCGCCAAAACTATCGATAAATTTGAGAATCGTCCAGAGCCGCCAACATAGTAATAATCGATCAGTTTTTCCAAAAAAAAATAATTATTTCTAATCTAATTTTGTTGTTGTAGTGAAGAGAAATTTGTGATACAATTAGCTAAAACCGAATACGTTGATGTATTCTTGGATTTGGGGCCGTCGTATCGCAGCAAAGATGCTGTCGTTGGTGAAGATGAATGTAAACTGTTCTTTCCGGCGAATTATAATCAACCCGATCGTCAGATTGGTGAGATTAAGAAGAAGAAACGTAAATCGAAGACTAAATTATCGATACAAAACGATCATCAATCACAAATGATTGAGAACCAGGAGAATATCGCTGAATATGTTTGTGGTATTGAGAATGAAATGGGTGATTTAGAAGAGACGGTTGTTGAGAGTGAGGTAATTGTGGAAGGTGGTGGTGAGGAGGAGGAGGAGGAGGATGATGAAGATGATGAGGATGAGGATGGTGAAGAAGTGGTGGATAAGGCGACGTCGCCCATGTGTGGTAAAACTGATGATAATCAAGAAGAAAACTAAGTAATGGATTCTTGTAGGTAGAAACAAAATATTAATAAAAGGATTATTGATCTCATCTCAATCCCCAGACCTTGTTATCTTCGATTATTTCGTAGAAACTATAAAAGTCCGTATCTTAGTGCGTTCGTAGAGTAAAACTGAAGAGCTGGGCCGTTAGTAAAGTCATTTCTTCGTTATATTTGATAGGAAAAAGGATCGTGAGGTCCTCTATTTGAAGGGACAACTCAAGTACGTTCCACATACACAGTATCTGCAATAATTTCTTAACGCAAACTCAGATTATTATGTAGAAATCATGGCTTCAAAGCGTCACATTTTTGGTTGCGGTTTTCGGTTGTGATTCGATTAGTAAAACGTATATCGAATCGGTTCCGGTCCTCGTTCCTGAAAAAATATCGTCTTTTTTCGATTTAGTTCCAGTTTGGTGAATACAGTATGTGCTTCAAACTATTATTTTTCTGTTCCGGCTCGATTAAAGAAACATAACGGTTTTCCGTTTTCGGTTCAGTTCCGGTTCAATGGCCTGCTAAAAACGCTTCAGACGTAGCAAAACTATTTCAGATTCTTCAATTTATTCGTTGTTGAAAGTTTAAGTGGAAAGTCAAAACGTATGCCATTTAAAAAAATGGTAAAGTGCTGTTCCTTTGTCAAAGCGCTTCTTCAGCCAGAAAAAAAGTTTCATTTTCCATATTAAACACGACTTTGCAGTAAAGGCAGTTTCAGTAGCACGGGTATTCAAGCATCTCTCTCATCGTCATGATTATATCCTCTCGTTTGTCTCTTTCATTCACAGCACAAGCCACGCCTACGAACGGAGAATGTTACATGAAATGGCCTATAATAACTGCACAAATATAGTGAAGGCTTCAAAAAGCTACCATATTGTTTTATTAATAGAAAGTTTTTAAAACTATGAAACTTAAGCTGGCCCCTGTCTCAAAACAGTCAGAAAATTCCAACGGGTACTTGCTTTGAAAGCGACTTGTGATTGTTAACATTGGATAGAATATTTGTTCTTATCGACGTTTCTCTCTTCTTCATTATCTCCGTCATTTCTCTCTCTCTTTCTCGTCGACAGCATAAGCCACGCCTTAGGACGGTTGAAATTACATGAAATGATTAGACAACTCATAGAGAACGATTCAAAAAAGGTCGCTAATTAGCAATTAACCATTTATTTACAGAATTTATTAATTATGTTGTTCTTAAAGCAAACGAATTTGGCATAAAGATAGCGAAGCTTCAATTGGTCGCTATTTTAAAACAGAATCAAAAAATTGTAAAGTGTCCTTGCTTTGAATGCAGCTTGTGATCGTTACAATATATTACTTGTTTTTATAGACATCTCTATCAACTTCATGATAATCTCCCGTCTTTTCTCTTTCTCATTGTCATCACAAGCCACGCCTTCGAGCGGTTGAAGTTACATGAAACGATCTATAACCACACAAATCATTGTATTGAACGCTTCAAAAGAAAAAAAGTTACCTAGTTGTTTTCTTACTAAAAAGTTGGGCTTAAAGCGAGACGAATTTACCATAAAACTAAAGACGGGTCTATCTCAAAACAGAGTCAAAAAATCCAACTGGCTTTGGAAGCAACTTGTGATTGTTACAATAAATTAGTTAAAATGCCTATTTTATAGACGTCTCTCTCATCTTCATAATTATCTCCCTTCTTTTCTCTCTCTCGTCTGCAGCACTTGTGCCACGCCTTCGTTCAGTTGAAGTCACATGAAACAATCTTTGTTTAAAAAATTGATTCATTAATAAAAAGTTGGCTTTAAAACCAACGAATTTACCATGAAATTACCGAAGCTGTCGTAAACCAGAGCCACGAAATCCAATCGCTACAATTTATGGGGAAGGACAAAAGAAAAACGACGAAATAAAATTTAATTTTATTTTATTTTATTCCATATTCGATTTAACATAAATGAGAAATATTTTTTAAAAAATAATCGACAAAATCTCCCCACCCTACTAATCAAAACAAAACAAAAAAATTAAACAAAAAGAAACGGGATTTCGAGGGTAAGGGGACTTGCGGGAGAATTATTAATTAAAAAAGAAAACCGTCGATAAATGGGAAATTAAATCATAATAATAATAATAAAAATGGGCTGAATGAATTTGTACGTTTTGAGAAATATTTACATAGAGACTAGAGAGCAACTTGGCTTCATCATCTTTCAGGATGTACTTTCAACAACAACAAAATCTATAAGAATAATAATAATAATAATGTGCGCTTATTAAACTACTACAATCCAAAAATTTGGAAAGTACATCCTGCCATATACAAATTCTGGAAACGTAAAGAAACAGAAACCGGGCGGGACAGAAAACTGTACATATTATTAGAGAGCTACAATAGAGAGAATATCGTCGATATGTCGATTACAGACTTTGAATCTGTTGTGGTGTATTACAAACCGAAAAAAAAAACTCCAAAATTAAGAGAAATAACGAATAGAGTATCAAAATATATATATAAACTAATTGAATACAGTTTCCATTGCACTTATACTTAAAATAGAAATAAAACAACACAAATTATAAATCATAATGTAATACGTACACTATCGTATTGAATAATATCTACCAGTCAATTATGTTACGTACTAACTAATTCTATCTTTGTTTAATATATGTCCATTGCTTGCCTAACGAGTCCTATTTGATTTTTTTGTTGTTGTTTTTTTTTGCTTTGAATAAAACTCGTAACGCTAATTGTGACGTATAAAATCAAGTCTGCCACTAAAAACTAACTATTTTTTTTGTTTATTTATTCATAAAGGAACAATTTGATCCAATTTCGATCAATTCAAGGGAAGAAGGGTAGATTTTATTATTATTATTATTATCATTATCATTAATATTAAGAATATTGTGATGCTAATTCCGTCATGTGTTATTTAGAAATTAATATCGAAACTATTGCAAACGATTTGTTGAGCATTTTCATTCTAGAGAGAATCGGAAAGCTAAAATTACAATTTTGGCCCTTTAGTCTTATACACAATCATATTTGTTAATAATGTGTGGAATTGTTACTCGAAAACGTACACCTTTTTGTGTGTGAGTGTCTGTGTGTCTGTTTATGTGATGGTAGGATTGCTGGTATAAGTGAATGGAAACAGGTTTTTTTTTTGTATCGTTAACTAAAATTAGAGAGAGCTGGGTTAGATGGGCTATCACAAGGGCGTACGTTAGTGAGTTACAGCTCTTTGGCTCCGAGATAATTTTGTGCTGTTTTGTGCTACGTACACAAGATGAGAAATAATTTGAAAAATAATTTGAGTATTCTCCTGTTTCGCCTCTATTATGTTTAAATAGGCCTTGGATAGGAGCTGTACGGATATGTTCAATATGGTGTGAATCGATTATAACCACTCCTGTACACTGCAGCCTAAAATCAATTAATTAATTAATTAATTAATGGTAATTGTAGTGATTTAAAGAAATTACCCCATATCCAGCCATCGGTCCAATACCATGTCCTAGATAAGGATCAGCATAATCTCTACCATAACCGGCAACGGCGGCATACCCAGCAACTGGTTGGGCAGCAGCAGCCGCTCCATATCTGGCCGCTACTGCTGTATAAGTGGCGGCAGCAGCATAACTGGCCTGTTGGGCAGTCGATAATGGTGTTTTTAATAGAGGAGTTGCGGCCGCAGCAGCCTAGAACAAAGAGCCATGCACAGCCATGCACATCTAAAGCCACTAGATGCAGAAACACATCATCAAGGCTGTGCTTGTTTTGTTTTATCCCTAAATATATACATATCTCTTTTTTTTTCTGTCTCTCAAATACTGTAACCCTTAGAAACAAGAACCAAAACCAAGAAGCTACTCGGATCCAAAAAAAATCAACCAAAGCTTCCAGATTTTGAATTGAATCAAAAACATGATTATTCACTCTCATAAATAAGTAGAACAAATCACAAGTACAATCAATAAAACAAAATAAAAAAAAAATTCAAAATAAACAAAAAGAATGTTAGATTTGGAAAATATTCAATTTTGGAAACGTTCCAAACTACTCTCACCTATTTACAATCGAACATAAACCTGAAGAAAACAGACGATTAATATGTGTTTGTAGGAAATTCCCCAAATTTTTTTCACAAAAAAAAATAATCACAAAATTCTCGAATTGATTCGATTTTATTTTATTAAATATCGGCTAAAGAGGAAATCTGAAACCAGGTGAAAAGGTCAATGATTTTAATAATTCCTCGTGACACACACGTTCACCTGTGCCGTGCTATTGACTCGGAATTTTTTTTTCCAAAACGTAAATATTTTGTCTGGAGAAAAGAATAACAAGCCGTTGGCACGCCGGCGAAAATATTCTCGAACAAATAGCGATTCTATGCTCTTGTAAGCGATTCGTATTGATAAAACAATGAATCACGAAAACTCCAGCAGTTTAAAAGAGGACCGGCCGAAAGATGGACCAGTGGGACGCGTAACCATTAAGCCCCGGTCCGACTTTGCTGTTTAAATTCCGATTATGATAAGGAAACAGGTGTAGGTCAATTCTATCGTTGTTCCACACATTTGTTCGTCTATGTTTCTAAAATAATCCTCAAAACAAACAACTTTATTCTGCTTCGTTGTGGTTTTGTCCGGACCTAGAATTTAGCCTTCTGGAAGAAAGTTGAAGGACGAGATTTTTCAGATTTTAGGTGAAATCACAGCCATAGAATCGCTATTAGATCAGGCCAACTATACTATTTTTTTAGTTTACTATTTTCTAGAAATACATGCATTTTGTCCAAATATCATCAATTTAGCGATCTGTTAGAAATGGGGTAATTAAAAAACGAAACTGTACCAACATAAAACACCAAAAATTTCGAAAAATCTGTTACGATTACTCTTGTCGACATGTTACCAAATATGTATATAAATTGTTCACTTTTAGGTCGGTTTTTTTTTTGGTCGTCGGTCTTATTTCAACATACCTGTAGTCTATAATTAGGATCGGCGGCATGTGCAGCCAAAAATGGATCATAATAAACACTGCCATCGACTGGTAATGTATTCAAAACGGGCGTATAGCCGTGCAGAGCGCCGGCTAATGGTGTCGGATGGCGGGCGAATGCTGCCGCCGCAGCGGCTGCAGCTGCTGGATAAGCGGCACGTGCACGACCTCGCTGGATGGCCGCCACACCGGCACGTAACGTCGCATCCGACCATTGTATCACTGGAACTATACCAACAATTACAATTATACAAACGAACACACAAAAAGTCCCACCCAAACAATCCGGCTTAAAGACAGAAATTGCTGCATCATCGATTGTGTGGGTGGGATAGCCGAAATTAACATCGATTTTTTTTTACCTGCAGGAAGTGTGGGTGGTTTTTTTGTTTGTACTCTGGCTGTAGCATTATTGACCTAAAATTGTCGGGAAGAAATGGAACGTATAAGTAGATGTTTTATCGAATAAATCCAATACAATCAATCGTTTTTCGATTAATATTAATGAGCATACAAAACGAGTGCTTGCATTGGATTATAGTGGAGGTAATGTCTGCTACATTACCTCCACTAATTCGGCCTAATTGCTACAATATTAATGTGACTTATTCCGCTAAAGAGAATATTCATGTCGCACCCCCTTCAGTTAATTAATTAAAACCTGATTTACTCGATTTCTATTCATATTACATTTGGGATACAACATGAATATCCTTTACAGAATTGAATTTTAAATCTAAACTACAAAGTTATCGTTTTTTCTTTTGTAATTAATCGAAAATCTGAATCGATTACAATTGCTTTGTAATTTTTTTGTACAATTGATCTTATCTAAAACTTAAATTACTGTAAAAAATCCCACAACAAAGCACCTAATACTTACTCATTTGGCACGCTTAAAGGTCTGGAAATATTCGAGCTTTTATTTCAACCAAAAAATAAAGGGGAAAATGAAACAATTACAATTGAATCTAATAGAGCAAGACAACAAATATCTACAAGAGTGTCTGTGAATTGGAACTGTATCATTAAAATAAGAGATGAAAGATATTTCAAAGCATCTACTGTAAAGTGAAGTAATTGCTTTCGATTGTCGAGAACAATACGTACTCTAATAGAGATGGTTTCTCTGTTGTTTCTATAGAATAATGCAGTTTGTTATCGAGTCCAAGTGCTTTATTGTGGGACTTTTTCGGTAACGCAACAGCAAACAATTAGACGTATTCTAAGCGCTAAAAATCTAGTACTTTTCTTAAAATAACCCTCTACTTCCGACTGCTAAGAAATAGCCGGTAAATACGCCTATTTGTTTGCCGCAGCCTTAGCCTAGTTTTGCTTATTTATGATCTTACATCTAATTGGTACTTAAATGCTAAGGATACGTGTGGTACTGGTGGCTGGAGAGATGCCAAAGCCACCCGCAGCTTTCGGTTTATTTTTTTCGTTGGTTGTGGTCTTTGGTGTATTTGGGGAGGCAATGGCGTCACTCCGCTGGCCTTATCCACTTACCTCCTCGGTGGCCCGTGATCGGGAGGGAGGGAAATTCGGTACTACAACTGTCGCGTCATCATTGCAAGTGCCACAATTTTATTTATGGCCATGACACGGTCTAGAGACAACGTACAACATATTGGAGAGAACCGATAGATGATTTTTTTTTGTAATTAAGGGGTAGTTTTTTAATATGTATAAGATTCATTAATAATAATAATAATAATTATATATATTTGATATAGTGTGTGCGGCAAAAGAACGTCAAAACAACACGTGTGAAGCAGGGAGGTGCTACCGGTTAGTCACTAAAGCCAGCAAGCCAGCCACACGGGGGTTTTGACCTTGTTTTACCGGGGAGGGACGGGACAGGCCAGTGCTACACGTAGAGCTAATAATCATGCACACCTCTATTTTTCTTCCCTCAACCACGGTGCCGTGTAGTCGGTCTCGTGCGCGCTCCGCATCAGCACTATTTGCGAATGTTACAAAACCGAACCCCTGCATGCAGAGACAGACAAGACATGCATTATAAACAGCTCTTCAAACTCGTGCAATGACATGATGACGTTAGACATTTTGTTTTGTAATTGTTTTTTTTTGTTTGTTGTAAGACATGCCTCTGTCTAGAAGCCTCATTCCACACTCTCGCTCAACTAGTCTCGGCTCTCGGGTTAGACTACTTTATATAATGATAATAATAATAATAGAAATATAATACAAAAATCGTTAAAAGCCTCAACAATTAGAAGAAAATTGGTGAAAGAAACGATTGGCGGCGGCGGCGGCGGCGATACGCGTACAATTCAATAAATCTATTAACGTAAATCAATCAATCAATCCAATCAATCAACCAGTCAACAAAACAGCCTAATATTGTTATAAATATATACACTACCACTCGCCATCACTATTCAAAAGACAAAAGGAAGAATTCATATCCATCTACTCGCCATAGTTATCCACCGCCTGTCATCATCCCCACTCTAAAAGAGTGGGGATGCGGTGGCCCTAGGCGCTTCCCCATATCTGTCTCTGATTTTTGTCAATGAGGCTGAATCTGTTATGATCAAACAATCCCACAAAATCCTCCGAGACCGATTCTATTTTGTAACAATTTTAATTAAAAAAATAAAAATAAAATAAAAATTAAAACATCACCGTTAAAATATTAGAAACAATTATAAACATTAATTGCAACTAAACTACTATGAGTTAATTTGGATAAAAATTTCTATTAGTTTGAAAGAAATGAATTATTGATCTTCTTTCATCATAAATTTCAGACAACAAAATAAAAGATTTAAAGCTGAAGTTATTATATATGTATAAAAAAAAATATTGTGGATACGCAACCCAAAGCCACCGTTTTGTTTAAAATTAAATAAATTGAAATAATGATAAAAAACCAACACAGAACATTATTACAAACAATACGGGAAAATTGTCAAGGCAGGAGCTAAAAAATCAAATAAGAATCGACTTTTGAGAGGCGTATATACTACCCAGGTGGATTCCTGCAGAATTGTCCCAAAAATTCCAGCAGAAAAATTGACGTGGGGAACGAGAGTCTGCAGAAGTCGACCTGAATTCATAAAGTAAATGGATATGAAGATCGGACAGATCATGTCAAGTCAAAGACGAACTCAAATATAGCTTCTACAGCACAATCATTATATGAAAAAATATATATATCAAATAAAATCATATGGAAATCATAATAAATCTCACTACGCCATCATATGTCATATTTTCTCATCATCATCATCTGTTTTTTTTTTGTTTTTTTAGTAAAAAGTCATCAAAATTGCACAATTTTTCCAATAATTTTTATAATGTAAAGGTAGTTTTTTTGTCAAATAAAAATCTCATTAAAGTACATGCAATCATATAATAATTACACTGTAAGAATTGTAATAGTGTGTGAAACGAGCCTAATATAGCTTTGCTGCTATCAATACTAAAAGTGTTTCGTTACAACAGCAATTACAACAAAAAAATAAATCAATAAAACAAAAACAAATCACTAGAAAAAGCCCATAGACTTGTGCATTATTTTAAACAATTCATATAACAAACAAATCGAACCGTCAACATACGAGACCATGCAACTCACTAAACAGAAGAAAAAAAAATGATAATTCCATTGGAATAGCCGCCAATCTATATAAATATTTGAATAATCGAATTCTACAATTCTAACGGGCCAGAAGCACAAAAACGTCCACAATCTTAAGCGCTGCTTAAACTCGCCCTAAGTCAAGTTTAAGCAACGCAAGACGCACCACCCGGTTCTGTTAATCGTCCTAAATTGTTGCATGCGAAAAATTCGTTTTACCATGCCGTTTATTCCCCCAAAAATATCAAATAATAAATAACAGCACTACAAAGCTTTGTTCAATTTGATCGACGAGTACAATAGGGAGTTTTTTTGACCAGAAAAAATACGATTTTAGCTAAAATTGATTGCACAGTCTACAGGCTTTAAACAGTGATTAATCTCAAATAAAACCGTTCAACTAATGTTAACTACAAAACAAATCTATTTTTGTGAATCCCAAAATTTTTTAGTATGGAAGGAAACAAAATTCCAAAATTATTGCATTTCAAAATTCGCGCCTTTAAAGAATTGTTGATATCGTCATAGCAACGGCGATTTCAAAACTATCAACGATTGGTGGCACTCCTTTTTAATGGAAGCACGACCAATCACAAATCGGTAACTCTACCGCCATCCAGTGGAAATTAAATTAAGCAGATTTAAAACAAAAAACGCGCCAACTTTGTGAAAAAATAGATTGATCTGCAATAATTTTGTGTCCAGTAGTTTTAATAGCAACATAGCTGGCTCAGATTGGACTGTTTTCAATTTAAAAAAAAAATAGATTAAATAAATCGTAAAATCACATACCTTCGATCCACGTTCATTGAATATAATTTCTACATCTAAAATCGGGCCGAATTGCTGGAAACGGAACAAAAAGACAAAACAATCAATATTTGGATTAATTGGTAATAACTGGGGCGAATCAGTCGATATGTTAATGGAACTTTTATAGGTTTATTGATTTCCAATCGTATAAAGCTGCAGTGAAGGTCGCAGTTCGAATCGCCTTCATCATATTTTTGTTTTAAAGGCAATCAGTGTTTGTCAAATTAAAAAGGGATAGTGCCCTTGTAAGGGACGCATTGATTACACGAATACAATTCCTTTGGGTGTTGATGTGTTGAATAAATAAAGAGTATGGCGGTATAATAACTCACCCCAAACATGGCCCTCAGATCCGGATCCCTAAATCGAAAAGGAATGTTGGAAACGTGTAACCGTTTCGGTTGGTTCTTCGTTGGATCAATAGCCGCCGCCGCTGCACCACCACTATTCGTATTATTCCCTTGATCGCTACCATCTACCGCCTGTGTTGTTGTTGTGGTTGTTGTAGTCGCCGATTGAACATTACTTTCCGCATCTTGAGATTGTTGCGTGGACGATTCACATTTGAATCCTGATTGGTTTTGTGCCGATGGACTATTCACTATACTGCCTGTTGATTGTTCTGTTGTTTGTGTCGTATTACTGCCTCCATTTGTAGTTGTGTTAATGCTGCCACCGCCCGTACTACCACATGTACCACCTCCGCCTCCACCGCCGCCACCACCACCACCGGTCGGGTTTTGAGGCGATGGCGGACTGAAGGGTGGGCCTGTCGTTGCTGGCGTGCCCGTGGTCGCCGTGGGTGGCGGCAACAGTGGCACCTGTGATTTATCCTCGGCAGGCTTCACTTCACCGTTCTGTGTTGGGAAGCCTGCCGGCGTTGCCGCCCCAAACGGCGCCGACATACCCGTCTGTACCATGTGCTAAAAGAATAAATAAACATGTAGTATTAGAAATTTGCTAAGATTTCTGTATCGAATCAGAAATGTTCGTGGCAATTTGCCAATTTTCCCCAAGTGATGAAGTGTAAAATATGCAATAAATTTCGATGAATTTAATTTATAAAAATCGTGTTTTTTTATAATAAATTGAATCCTGGACACGTGTGAGATTATTGACCAGGCGGGAATTAACGATATCAGAATGTTAAAGGCCATCGCGTATGGGAAAAAAATTGAAAAAATGCCCCATTAAAAAAATAAGCAATAATTCTTCGACTATTAACGACTGTTGCTAATTAAAATAATTACAATAATTTATATCAATAATTTAAAATGCTTATATTTGTTTAGCAACATTTCTTTTTTTTTCTCATAATAGATGAAACAATAAAATAGGGTTACGTTACTAATTAACGTTTAAAGACCAATTAACAAGCTTTATCAAGATATTTCCCAATTCAACCAATTAAATAACCCGCTTTGAATTATTACAGCCAATGACCATTTAGAAAATAGGTTGAAATTATAAATAATTAAAAAATACTAGTGTTTTCATTAATTCTCAATTAATTACAATAAAAATTAATTAATGTTGGAGAAAGTCGTGTAAGGGAAACTTTAAGTTGGTAATAACAGGAAGAGTCGCCATTTTTTAACAGGTCAATGATACCAACTTAAATAATTCTCCATTCAAACTACAATTTCTAATTTTTCCACAAATTGTTGTTCATTATTTCGTATTTTAAGTTGGCGTAAAAACCGGAAACAGTCACCATGTTTATAATTAATTTTTGTAAAATTTTAATCAGTATCAATATACTAAATTTTTTGACAAAAGGGTTCCTAGATGTAAGTTGGCACCCTCGAATTTAGTGATATTTTATATCTCCGCTTATAATCCTACGATTACTATTCTGTTTAACGAGACATCTGTCAAATCTAGTAACCCTTTGGTCTGAGCATTTAGTGCAGTTAGAGAGACCGGAACATCTTCCATTTTTATTACAAATTTAAAATTGTCACTCAAGATTAATTGCCTAGAATTGAGAACTGTCAACTTACAAATTAGAAATAGCACCAAAACTCAAAATACAGAAATACCAACTCAGAAACACAAAAAACTTCTTGTTGTAATGCATATTGTTAACTTGGTAATAACAGGAAGACCCGCCATTTTGCAGCAAGTCGATGATACCAACTTAACTAACGCTCGATTCGAACTACAATACGCAAGATTTCTATTTGTTCTGCAAATTCATTTTTAATTATTTCGTATTTTACGTTGACGTAAAAACCGGAAACAGTCACATGTTTATAATTAATTTTGGAAAAATTTTAATCAACATTTTTATTATACATTTAAAATAGCCACTTAAAATCAATTGCCAACAGTTGAGAACTGCCAACTTACGAATGAGAAATAGCACTAAATAAATTAAAATTAGCCATTTTCACAAACTCAAAACACAGAAAAACCAACTCAGAAAAACAAAACACCCTGAACAAAATTTTTTTGTTGTAATATGAATTTGGTAATAACAGGAAGAACCACTATTTTTCAAGTCAATAATACCAACTTAAACGCTCGATTCAAACTACAATAGACAAGATTTCTATTTGTTCTTCAAATTCATCAAGTTGGTTAAAAAACCGGAAATAGCCACCATTTTTATAATTATTTTTTGTCAAATCTTAATTATTATTAATAGCACTAGAGCGAGCGGAACGTCTTCCATTTTTTTTGACAAATTTAAAATTGTCACTCAAGATTGATTGCCAACAGTTGAAGAATACCAATGTACAAATGAGAAATAGCACTAACTAAATTAAAGTTTGAATGCAATCATTAAAACTTCTGTTGTCTGTTTTAATTAACAAGAATGGCAATTTCTCCAAATATCTTTCACGACTTGCAATTAATTGCAACAAAGATTAATTTGCTCTGAAGAAAAATTACCTAAAACGTATTCTCAAAGCGATGGCGATCGTTTCTTGTAAGTTAAACTGTCTGAAGGCGTGGTTTTTAGGGGATTCTGTCGAAGAGAGAGAAAAGATAACAGGTGATATGGAGATGAGAGAGACATCTGTTAACCAAGGGAAGATCCGACATTTTGACTTGGCAATACCAACTTAGAAGAACAAAATAGCCCTAAACAACAAATATTTGCTGGATGCACGTGAAATTTCAAATGTCAAATGTGCAGCTGAATGCTCCAAAAATCGCTAAGCGTTTGTTTACATATTTGTAACCCGATATTTACTATCGTTGCGGTTGTATTGTGCCTATATTTGGGAATTTTTGGAGCGTTCAGTTTAGGTTGGCAATAAAGCATAGCCGCCATTTTAAATTGACTACCTACAATCCAGTGATACCAACTTACAAATAAACAAAAAGACTAAACCATACGAAACCCGTAGTATTTTTCGTACAAAACGATTTTTCTCAATCCAGAAATAATGAAATAATCCTTTTTTTTGCCACCACAATAGACTACCAACATTAGGTAGATAATGACACCACAGTTATTATAAGTTTGATTAATCGACACGAGATGACGCTCCACAATTCGCTTAAGATCATCATCATCAATTCTCTCCCTTGTTTGTTTAACAGAATTTACTTAAATAATATTATCGCAACGTGTCTGATTTGTTTTATTTGTTTCGATAAATCTAAAATTCCCTTCAAAATCCCAACGCGGAATGTGATCCATATAAAAATTCCCACAATCTAATCCATCTTCTTCTCGCCTGATTGTATTGAGATGTGGTATAGCGACAGCTGGGGAAATGCTTAAGATGTGGCATTGAATGATGTCTGGAATAATTGTACGGAATCCATCATCTTTCCTACAGATGTGTGGGTAATCGTTATACTTATGGGAATTATTTTAATGCACAAAAACAAAACAGAAAACATCTGATGATGTCAGAGACTCAATAAAATTTAATTGAAACCAGTGACGGACAAAAAATTACGTTGTTCAACAATACAATATTAAACAAATACGTATGTCTATTTAAACACATATTTAATATTTAAAAGTCGTGTGCAATTTACATATAAACGTCCGGCGGATATAACGGCCATTTAACTCTCCCTCTCTCTACGCGTATGTTTCGGTTTATTCTCGGAGAGAGAGTGGATTCTTTGTCGTTGGAAATTGCAACTCTTCTTGAAATAGTAACAGCTAAATTGAGTTTCGGAAATATTTCAACAACACCCATACAGCGACGGCATTCCATCGAAGCACACATGGGAAGATCCGTGCGAATGCACTCTTAATGCGAACGTAGCTTTAACGAAGATAACATCCACTGTAATTGCACCGTTTCCGTGTTGTAGTATTAGGGATGGTTCACAAACCGTGTTTTTTAAAGGAAATGCAAAACGGAAAAAAATTCTCGCTACATATTTGTAAACTTGGAAACACAATGTACAACCTACAAGAATAGTCTTAACTATAAATGGCGTAATTGGTGATTGTCACGCAATTCGGATTTAACCATAAAATACAACACAAGGTCGTATCCTCACCCGATTTAGAAGAATAAGCAATTTCCTATTTGGTCATGTAATTGAGCTGTCTGCTTGCCAATGAGATTCCAGCAACTATCGGACATTTATCCTGAAACGTACTATACTAGTCGAAAAAACGTCCGTGTGAGCCAACACTTAGATATCGTGCCAAACTAAACCAGTGTGCCCCAATAGGTGGTCCCTGAACTATTAACGGTCCGTTGAATTTCATTAATTGGCCAATTGAGAAATAGTGTTCTTGGAATTCGAAACTAGCAATTAAAAAAAAATTCCATCGCCTTAATTAATTATGATAAAGATGAGTTAATTAGTGTTAGGCAAATCGTTATTTTCACAAATGCAGTTTAGAATAATCAACAATACTACAAAAGCACTAATTCATGGGTAAAAATGGTGTTTTTTAATTAAAATATCCCAAAAAAAAAACTATAATTCTAATTATAGCGCGTTTCATGATAAATTTCAATCTCTTATCATAAACAACACGTGACACCTTCAAACGGCTCAATTGCATGAAACGATCTCTAATACTAATAAAATCGATTGGTGGCAATTTCAAAGCTTTTACATTAACAATACCAACTTATAATAAATGTATAGCACTAGATTGTACTAATAACCGGAACATTCGCCATTTTAGCGTAGATTAAATATTAAAGGAGAATAGTGCGCCATTTCTCCCTCTTGTACAGTTTACTGTAATTTTAATTCCAATTAATTTTAATAAAAGTTATGACAATAATTGGATTAACACTTCAAGAATACCAACTTAATTAATTAATAAAAAAAAATTGATCAATTATTGAACGATTATTTGAGAAGCACTGCTCTAGATATACAAGTCGCAATTGGAAACAAACAATTGAAGAATTGCGTTGTTATCATTAATTTAATTGATTAGGAAAAACAAGCGTTATTTCCACCAGTAATACCAACTAAAGAGAAAATAATAACAGTTAATGTAATGTTAACAACCGGAAATATCACCATTTTCTATAATCCACCGATTCTACATGTTTAAAAATCTAACTCAAGAATAATTGCCGACAATTACCAATAACTCAGGAATACCAACGCACTAAACAATAAAAAAAATAGAAAATAATTAAAATCTCTGTTTCTGTTGTTGTTCTGCTAATTTATAACTCAAAAGTTTTATGTATTATCTTTTCAAGTTGATAATAAGAAAAATAACGATGCCAACCTAACGGTGCGTAATAACACTAAATTCCTGTTATAGTTCGTTTCATGATAAATTCCGAGGAGACGCGAGCTTTTGAAACGTCTCCCTAGCTTCCTTTTGACTGATTAATAACATCGATTAGTGGAATTTTGCAAGTTTTTTTTTACGAATACCAACTTATAAGTAATGAATAGTACTAAATTATAAAAATAAAACTTCTAAAAGCGACCG
The DNA here is from genome assembly GCA_021725515.1 of Epicauta chinensis. NCBI lineage: Eukaryota > Metazoa > Arthropoda > Insecta > Coleoptera > Meloidae > Epicauta > Epicauta chinensis. The sequence continues at coordinate 60,388 of JAEDXX010000156.1, read as the reverse complement.
GAACAGCCGCCATTTTAGCGACTTAATTTGTTTGTCAAGTTGGTAACAACAAAAACGATCTCCAACAACTCAATGAAAACCAACTTAACAATGTATAATAACACCAGATTCCTGTTAGAGTTCGTTTCAAGAAAAATTTCTGAAATAGAAGAAACACAATCACCGTTGGCTGCTGTTACATGAAACGATCTATACTGGTAACCGGAAGGAGCGCCATTTTATCGGGATTGTTGGAAAACCGGTTAAGCCTTCAATATGCACGTGTGAGGCGGCTTATTCTTCCTATTCGATCAAATTCAAACAAAAACATTTATAAATATTGAAAACGTGTACTTCTACCGAGAGATAACACCGAAAGGAAATCCAAACTTGTCAACAAATAGGAGAAGATTAATCAATTAGTATTCAACTCGTACAATATATGAATATAAGAGAGATGGAAGCTTTTAATGCGGACATGATATGAATGAATAAATAAATCATAATAATAACAACAACCATCCTGTTATTTGAGAAGAATTAATTGATTGATGGAGTGCTATACTACGTCCACAAGTTAACTGTAAAATTTCAAATGACAGACCTGTAAGTAACCTACGCGACGAAAAATAGTGCCGTCTATTAAAGCCCCAAAGAACTATAAAATATTGGACTTTGAAGTTAGTACATATTTTAAAATGTATGATCAAACGCGTAGGGTTTTATAATACTCTTTTTGTTTCAAATAAATATGTTATAGTTGATCCAAGCTTGGAATTTATTATATTGTACAACTAAAAAGCTTTAAAGTTCCTAACTTTGTCACATAAGTAAATGGAAATTTTTTTAGGTTAATGACACTTCTGTCATTTAAAATTATAAATTCAAAGCGTGGATAAACTATAAAGTTAGAAATTTTTCAGACATTAAGTTGCACATAACCTATCAGTTGTAATTAGAAATTTTAAACGTCTAGCGTTTTCGATTGGTAAAACTAAGTGCAAGTAGAGATGTGCCAGCAATAACACTTTTTATGTCAGGTATACATATTTCAAAAGTAGGTATATATTGTCGGCACATCTCTAGTTCCACTAGTTCTATGCTAAATTCACCGAACAGGTTAAGAAATTTGTCAGATTTCTCGTTAAACAAAGTACATTGTCCAAGGATTGAAAGCAGGGATATGGATACAAACAATTAAATCCCTAGAAATATCACTATATAATATTCAAGGGTACCAACTTAAATCTAGGAACCCTTTGGTCGATGAATTTAGTATACTTGGTGTTACCACTCGGAAACGCTATTAATTTTTGGACGGAATGTTTTATTAATCAACAAAGAGAAATTTTTCAATTTAAATTACAACATAGATAAACGTAATTAAAAAATTGTACACGTTGGCATAAATAAATAAATAAATCTGACAATGCGACATGTACAACGTAAATACAAAAGGATTTCAAGCAAATAAAAGTGAAATATTAACAGGCGAAAGTGTTATTTAGAAATTCTACCCCTTGCTATCTCTAAATTGCATCTAAATTATGTATGAAATTTCACAGTTTTCCACGTGTAAAAATTCCAACCCCTTTCATTTAATAATTTGTTGAAATTTAGCGATTAAACTTTATAGTTTCCTGTACAGCCACCGACGCAGTCATTAATTTTTGGAGATGAACGGAAATTGCCACCCTTACGGGAAATTCTCCTCCAGGAGCCGTAAAAACGAAAATAAATAATGACGCCAACTAACGATTGTAAAGACAAGCTTTGTTGGCAACAATTCAGATTATCGTTTGACAATCGTATTTTCATAAAAATTTTAGTGGAAATCGATGGAAATTGAAGCGCATTACAAGCGCAAATATTTGGAATTCAACGAATTATAAATGATGATAAGCGATTCTTTATTATTGTTATGGTTAATAGTGCGATTACAGGCGATATTTTGTGGTTTGTGGGTGACACAATGGAAATATACAAGTAATACAAGCTGTCCCATTTGTCTTCAATTGAGCTCATTTTATAAGCCTTAACGATCGGATGCTTTAAGCTCACTGTTAAGCTTAGCTTCAACTTTCGGCCAAGCTCAAATTCGAGTGTCCTTAAAGCTCCACACAAGCCTTATGAATAAGCAATTATTTGTGTGTCCTCAATGCAGGAGGCTCGCTTAAAGGTGCCAAATCAAAGACGCGTATTTGTTCTTCGGTCCTTCAATAATGCGCTCGAATTGTGGGAAGAAATTTGGGTCGCAAATATGCTTTGACGCGTGACTGACTCTTTGGTTATTGTGGCGCGGACAATCGAGAATTAGCGTGCCGGGCAAGGGGTGAAGGTTTGAATCCATACACACGTTTTGTTTTAAATATTCGACCAATACTAGTTACTTAATCTTAGCTTAACAGATGATGAATCTATATATCTATATAAGCGATTTCCCACTCACTCACTGACTGACAGACTGACTCATCACGTTATCTTCGAAACTATCCATCCGATAGACTTTAAATCTTGCACATGTATTTCTTTCATGATGTAAACGCTCACTACGAAAGGATTTTTGAAAATTCAACCCCTAAGGAGGTTAAATCGGGCATTAAAGTTTCAATATGTTGGAATATAGACGGTTGGGGAAATAAGTTTTGGCAATTTAGCAGTTTCATTTTAAAATGTAAATAACAGAGATTGTAACCTCACTGTCTTTGACGTTTCACAATTAAACAATAATTTGTTCAAACATTTCAATATTTTGCCAGATTATGATTTAATTAATAAAATTAATATTTTGTGAATATAAACCAACGTACGGGAGACGAAGTCTGTCGGGTCCGCTCGAATAAAAACAAATCTGAAAGAAGCTCCAAGTGCGCTTTATAGTGAAACGGGACAGTTCCAATGGGACACCCGATACCGACTCTCATCTATTTGTACTTCACGCTCTGTGACCGCATATATTACCTACACCTCGTTTATTGTCTCTAATTATCGATGCATATTATTGTTATTATATACAACATTTCCGGTCACTTCTCTATTTCCAATCATTCTCTCTCCTTCTAATTTATTGTTACAAACAAAAGGAGTGTATGTTCCGACACATCTGAAAAGCTCCAAAATTTTTACAGATACTCTCCACTTCCGCACACTTTTAAACTAATAATTAACAATAATAACAGATGATGATGATGAAAGGTCGTCTACATGATATCCAATAAAAGGTTTGATTGAGGAAGGCATATGGGCGCATATCAACGACTTCCGCTACGCTTTTATTGAATGCTACATACTATAATAAAACACAATTTCTATGCATAGAACCGAGAGAACGGTAAATGATTAAATTGCTACCGACTTGTGAAATATTACATTGGAGAATAATAGTGACATGTAGAAAAGATGAGGGTGGTAGCAACTACCCGTTCGTCGGTTATAACGTAAAATTCCTGTCAACGACACACAGTTTTTCAAAACAAAAAAACACGTCATTTATCAAACGTGTTTAAGAATAATCCATAATTGCGTGTTGATTTCCATAACAAAAAAGACCCTTGTTTTATTCTATTATAAAAAAAAAAATCCGATAATCTATTTGTATTGGGATGTAATTAAATTTTATTCACACATCAAATTGACCGTGTCGTTCGGTTGATGTTGGGCCTTTGGGAGGAGAGAAAATAGAACCGTATTGGCACAGATCCAACATCTCATCGTTTATATAGTTTTACTCGCTACTTCTATTATCCGAACAGCGGGAAAAAAAAAACAGTATGAGGGGAAAACTGATGAGCGTTAATAATTTATAAAGCAGCTACTGGACGAGTATTAAAACTGAAAATGACAACGCAACGATATGGTGTTTTTAATAATAAATGCAACGCCAAGGTTCTACATCAATAAAATATTGACGGCTTTTTTTTAGAATAATCGTTTATGATTAGTACGAGTTGGAATGGGATCGTGAAAATTTTATGAACGATGAGACACATACACACAAGTTTCCGTTTTAGAATAAGATGGGTGAGATATCGATCGACAAAGAAACTTATCATAATAAAAGCTTTATATTCGTTTTGAAAAGTTTGTAATTCGGAAATGGCACCCTGGAGCCGGCTGGTTTTAACGAACTTTCGGCCTCTACACACACCCGCATGACAAAGTATTTTTAATATCCTTAATGAAGTCTTTCTGATCGTCTCTTATAAGGCGAAATATTCTGGAATCGATCGACAGATAGATAAGATTTCCATTAGCGAATACATTAATATGTGCCAAATTCAATATTGCCAAAAGGTTAACGCTTCCAACCACCACCAAACCGTTACTTCCTCGGTTCTAAAGGCTTGCATAAGCTTGTCTGCCATCTACCAATAATGTTTTTTTCTCCAACTTTCTTGACAAATATCGGTATACAGTCGGAGCCGCTTATATGCAACTTGACAGGACACGAGATTTCGTTGCACTTATCAGAGTTTCTCATTTATGCGGGGCCCGCTTAAATGCAACAATTTTGCTTTTATGCGGGGACCCACTTAGAGGCAATAATTTTGCAATTAAACTCGCGTGAATCAAGATATAGGTATACTACAAATGCACATTAAAACTATATTTTAGAAAAATAAAGAAAAACAAACATAAATAAATCACTAGTACAAATTAATGGAAAACAATGTATTTTAATATTACTATTTTTTTTTAAATCAGAAATTTCCTATTGAATGGAACTTTTATTTTGTGATAATATTTGGTTCTCTATTTCTTCAATTGGATCCGTTGTCAAATTATAATTTTCAAAATACATCCTAAAGCCGGGTCCAGACGAGAGCAAGTACAACCTGAGCACGCACACATAAGTCGAGCACGCATATGTATTTGCTCGTTGTGTGCGTAAACAGGAATGTAGTGTGTTAGTTGTGCGTGTTATATTTAGTGTTCGTACTGCTCCAGTTGTATGTGGACCATCAACAATATGAAACTAATACGAAACGCGTCCAGACAGAGCAAGTCGAAACACACACAAGGCGCGCATTTCCTTTGAGCAATTCCAAAAAACCGACAGCCGCCGGCTCAGGTTGTTTGTGTGCGCTCGCGTTCGTGTTACCGTCCACACTTGAGCATTTATGTGTGCTCACCTTGTTTGTGTGTGCTCATTGCTCTCATCTGGACCCGGCTGAACGTTAATTGTATAATGTGTTTATATTTAAAGTAAATTTGCTGACTTTTGTCTCGAGATTTCATCGTTAAGAATGTATCTTTTAATAAACAATTTTTTTGTAAACGTAAGCAGTAAAAAAAGTTTGCAAACAAATTGCATTTATGTGGGTATTTTTAGATGACTTAGGGGTACAATTATGAGGTTTTGGCTCCTATGTGGGTTACAATTAAGCGGGCAAAAATACATGGCATGTATAGGGAAAAATAATGGGACACGAAGGAGCGGAACGTTTAAGCGGGTTTTGCATTTATGCGGGTTGCATTTAAGTGGGTCCGACTGTATTACACTGAAAGAAAGCGTTTAGGTGAGAATCATCACGAAATTATTGAAAATTAGGAGAATATCAACGATTTTCTTACACAACCAGAAATCTCTCAAATACCCCATTGCAGCACCGATTTTTTTATCCATATATCTTCAAAATGATGAAAGTTGATGAAACGTGATGTTTTTAAATAATTTTCAGTGTTTAATTTCAGAAAATTGGAATAGTATATTAAAAAACAAGTGTCAGAAGTCGATAATTATTGCACGAGTCCAAGTTTAGAAAACGAGCGGCGAAGCCCCCAGTTTTCTAAAAGTCGAGTGCAATATACGACTTCTGACACGAGTTTTTTATACTATTTTTTCTGTTTTGCCTATTTTGTGCCCTTTTTTACAAAAAAAATGCAAGATATGATATTTAGGGAAATTGGTGGGAGTTGGTGTTCCTAAAAAAAACAATTGAACATTCAGCTAGGAAACTTGTTTTATTTTTCACTCTTAGTCAATTGTTTTTTTAGCTAAATTGCTTATGAGTGAAGAATTTTCATGTACTCCACCTGAAATAAGGGAAATTGCTGAAAATGCAGGAAGCAATTTACTACCCGATAAATCCAAAGCTCAGCACGGAAAACGGTATATTAAGAATCTTGTTTTTGTGATTTTTGACAGTTGTCAAAATCAATGAAAATGTTACCAACTTAGTGGAAAAAAATCCCTACATTTTACTTTTCAGCACTAGTATCGAAATGAGCTCATTTCGATACTTGTGTAAAAATGGAAATGTAGTTTTTTTCCCTTAAAGTTGGTAACGTTTTTGACAACTGTCAAAAATCATAAACAAAATCAACAAAATACATAGTAATTTTTGGTAACATATGCAACCACTAATACATAAATAAAAAAAATCAAACAATGTTCAATTGTTATATCAGTAACACCAACTCCCACCAATTTCCCTGATTTTTTTTTTGTAAAAAAGGGCACAAAATAGGCAAAATAGAAAAAATAGTATATAAAACTCGTGTCAGAAGTCGTATATTGCACTCGTCCTTTAGAACTTGGACTCGTGCAATAATTGTCGATTTCTGACACTTGTTTTTTAATAAACTATTTCAATTTTCTGAAAGTAAACACTGAAAACTGTTAAAAAACATCTCGTTTCACCCAACTTTTGAAGTTAATGGATAAAAAAGTGCCGCACTGGTCTAAGAGAGTTCCGTTACAATAGAAGTGTAAGAAAATACTTTATATTTTCCTAATTTTCAATAATTTCGCAATGATTTTCACATAAAATCTTTCTTCTAGTGATAATTTACCGATACCTGTCAAGAAATTTGAAAAAAAAAACATTACTTTAAGGTGGCATGAAAATCCTTACAAACATTGTGACTCGTGATCATTTTCATTTGTTTATTCATCGTTAGAGATCGTTTCATGCTATTTCAACCGCGCGAAGGCGTGGCTTGTGCCACAAAGCGTGACAAAAAATTGAGATGATTATAGCGATTCCCGGATAATCCACCTAATCTTGCCGGTTTCAGTTGACAGTCGAGCAAGAATTATGCGATTATAAGCAAGATTTGGTGTCCTAACAAGAGATCAAGATCAATATAGCAGCTCTATTAAAGAAGGCAAACGGCAAAGTTGTTCGTCAAAGTCAGGAAAAGTTGTACCACCTCCATCGCCGTCGTCTCCCCTTCTGTTTAATCCCAATTAGCTTGGCGCCTACTAAAGCAAAGTTCAGCCAACTTGCCTGTAGACTTGTTGAAATGTCAAGTGTTTCCAAGCCGAGCTGATCAACTCGAGTCGACTGGTTATATTTAAAAAATAATTTAACGTAGATGCGAGATTCGACATACAGATCAAGATACGGTTAAAGATCGGCATCAACAACTTCAACATTGTGTGAAATTATTAAAATTTGAACGTATTTGGGTCATTACTACTGAAAAATTTAAAAAAAATCACGCTTCTCCAATCAATGTGACCAAAATAAATCACAATATCTAATCAACAATTAAAAACAAAAGTAAATATCCTTTATCACTAAGTATTCACAACAACTACATCAACAAAAAAATAAAATAAACGTGACATGAAATATTTGTCGTCAAATTAACGTATTGAAATCCGTCCAAATATAACATAATTCAACGCAAGGGAAATCGATTAAAATTATAAATATCTCACCCTTTTGAACCCTTCCACAATTGGAGGGTATTGATTTTTTTTTTGTTGTACTTTCGAGTTGAGAATCGTTCTATTTCTAATTACTGTTACTTTGCATTATCAACAAATTAGATTGGAGATTTCTCCTATTTTCAAGTATCCACGCTTTAATGGATTTTCAAATGTTTATCGTATTCTATTGATATCTTTCCAATGCGGAAGCCAATTTAAACACAAGAATTCAATTCAGGAAAGGCAGATTTAAATTTCATAAAATTGCGAGCCATCACTAGATCGTAATTATAGCTCCATCTCTGTCGAACTTGTGCGGAATCCTACAAGACCTCCAAATTTTATCGCCGACCTTGTACGGATCGAACGAAAAACCACAGATTTTCGATCAAAGAAAGTGGTAGGAAAATTACGAAAATAACGTTTCGATTCAAATGATGTTCGGACGACGTTTTGTCACATTGCCAACAATTAAAAGTATGCAAAATTGGCTACAATTCTAAACCCGAAAAAAACAACCGCTTAAATTGTTGGTTTATTAACAACAACGCAACCACACCCTTGTTTTAATCAACATCAACATACTCATTACGGGGGGTGGTTATAGTAAGATTTCGACGGAATTTACAACCCTACTGCTATACAGCCAGGTGGTAGTAGCAGAACCGGTCGTCTCTCACCCTCGCCCCGTTCATTCTCTATTAATGCCTTCCCTTTTGCTAATGTTAGCGAGACGCTACAATGCCGATTGAAATATCACGTACAAGAGTGAAGGGGGAAGTGTAGCAGCAGCGTCTCGGTGCCATTATATAGTCACAATTTAGCGACGAGAGAATTCGTAAAAAAAATTCTATATACAGAAAGAGAGAATGGAGGGTTTTTGTAATGGCCGCCTGGAGACACGTGAAAAATGGTACTTTCACGACCAAGAATAGTAGACGTTTTTGTAATTTTCCTTATCAAAAGAAATTTGTTTTGTATCGAGAGAGAGAAAAAAATGATAATACTTATTTAGATTAGAGACGTTTACTTTAAATTTGTCTTGTTTGTAATGATCTTCAACCTTTCCGTCAATACTATCAGTTATCACAAACAACAACGTTCCAAATCGACGTCTATTTTCGACGATAACTACTCAGATACTACGTGTCCAATCAACTACGGCACCGTTAATAGTCACACAATAGAGATCGTTTCATGTAACTGCAACCGTTCGAAGGCGGGGCTTGCGAAGGGTTCTCTTATAAATGACAGAGACGAAAAACGAAAGATGAGACAGGCACCATTATGGCATGTAACTTGGCTTGTGTATTAGACAGAGAAAGGAAGAGAAATATTAGAAAGAGAAGAAATAAAATATAGGTAGTAGAGAGGCAAAAAGGCAAAACTAGAAAGGATGGAAGAAAAATAAAAGATGAGAGAGTGGAAAAGGAAGCAAAATAAGAGAACACAGACTAGAAATATGAAAGAAAACAGAAGGATGAGGCATAACGAGATGGGAAGAGGGGAAACAGAGAGAGAGACACGTCACCGTTAATAGTCACACAATAGATATCGTTTCATGTAACTGCAACCGTTCGAAGGCGGGGCTTGCGAAGAGTTCTTATAAATGACAGAGGCAAAAAACGAAAGATGAGAGAGACACCATTATCGCATGAAACTTGGCTTGTGTATTAGATAGAGAAAGGAAGAGAAATATCAGAAAGAGAAGAAATAAAATATAGTAGAGAGGAAAAACGGCAAAAGTAGAAAGGATGGAAGAAAAATAAAACATAAGAGAGCGGAAAAGGAAGCAAAATGAGAGAACACAGACTAGAAATATGAAAGAAAACAGAAGGATGAGGCATAACGAGATGGGAAGAGGGGAAACAGAGAGAGAGAGAGAGACGTCACCGTTAATAGTCACACAATAGAGATCGTTTCATGTAACTGCAACCGTTCGAAGGCGGGGCTTGCGAAGGGTTCTCCTACAAATGACAGAGATAAAAAACGAAAAATGAAAGAGGCACCATTATGGCATGTAACTTAGCTTGTGTATTAGACAGAGTTAGGCCCAATACCGAAAAGTGGGAGGGCGTGGAGGATTTATCCTCCAAATCTTCAACATGTATTAGACAGAGAAAGAAAGAGGAATATCAGAAAGAGAAGAGATAAAATATAGTAAAGAGAAAAGAAAGACAAAACAAGAAAGAATGGAAGAAGAAAAGATGAAAGAAAAATGAAATTGAGAAGAGTAGAAGTACGAGAGCAAAAAGGATGAGACATAAAGAGGAGGGGGTGGAGAGATGTTTCTAGAAGCCCAAGGTGCTAACCTATAAACTTGGGAGTTGCTATAGCAACCAGAATTTAGAGCTCCCAATTGGTGAACACCCATGATTAGCTTAAGATGTGCGCAGAGTCTCGACGCGGGCACTTCACGCATTTACATAGCCCATAATCACCCCCTAAAAGTCGTCTACTCCCGTTTTTCCCATCCTATTTGATAATATTTAATGACTTTCAACAAAACATACAAACATAAAACCTGCACTTGTGAGAATCGTTTGTATGGCCATAAAAATTGACGCTGTTTTTGTTGAATGTAAATGAACGGGAGCATCTGTTATCCGTATGCCAGTCTCTCTCTCTCACTCTCTCTCGTTCTCTTGTTAGATGTGTGCTTCTCAACGTACTGACAAACAGAAACCAAATCGTATCTGTTTTGTTTTAGAACATCCGCACTACAACCGTAAACATAAACATCGACATCAGTTGGCCAACCTGGCGTTAACCGGAAATTGCATTTACACTCTAATCGCCACATCTTTTTTTTTTTTGAATAATACGAGAACTTTTGCACAACGCTCGTTATTTTTATTGTTCCGACTAGATATAAAAATAACAATAGGAAAAAGTTTATAACAAAGTTGGATTTATCACATGTGTTCACGTTTGAATTACGACAAATATATGATTATTTGGAACGCTCCACTGAAATTTGATGTAATGACTTTGTATTTCCGGTTTTCCATCTGCCGCCATCGAAGACTAGAAAAATTGAATTCCGTAGTGCCTTTGATCTCAAAAAAACACCCTCCAAAATGCTAATAAAAGTGGCGTGTGTATAGGAAAAAAAAGTAATTGGCACAAGTGGCATTACAGCATCAAAGAATACTTGTAACATTCTGTGAAACTAATGAAAATTAAAAGGTTTCATGATCGAAATCTTTTGATACGTGCGATAGATTTGTGGGCGGATGCTGGCACTCTAATTAATGATTGAGATGATGATAACTGATATTGTTTGTCGATAACCGAATTGTTGTGACGAAATTGTTGCGTCACTCCCTATCGTTCAAACAGATGTAGTTTTTGTGTTATTCGATCCTTTATGAGTATGTACAGGAATACTCAAAAAACGCCAAACAATTTGTGGAAGATTTTGGCAATACCGCCAATAAATATACAGGGTGTTGCGTCAAAGTTACTCCAAAAAAGGATAAACTAAGAAGGCTATAAGTAGGCTTTTGTTAAATATTTTGTTGCTGTCAAAATTGACGTGTAAAACCAGTGTCGTCCCCAAAAAAAAAGTGGCAAAAGATTATAATCTTAAGCATAACAAAAGTTTATTAATTAATTAAGACGTAAATTCGACACTCTTGCAAAGATTAATTAGGCAAGCTTATGCTCGTTTTGCCGAAATTTATAACTAAATTAAACTAGAAATTACAATGACGAACCGCACTGATCGAAAATGTCATTTTTGACAACTGTGATTGTTTGTCAGTCAGAGCAACTTGATTGATAATTTTTTTTAATTTAAATAATTGTTTTTTGATTGGTTGGATTAGGGATGCTGTATCTTAAAGAACTGAGGCTAAATGTCAACATCTCCAGAAGTCGCAGGAGAATCTCTATATCTACAGCATAGGCCACGCCTTCGGGCGGTTGAAATTACATGAAATGATCTTTAACCGAACTACAGAAACCGAAAAAAAACCATCCGTTTTCTTTAAAGAAATTTGTGTGATTTGAACAAAGATTTCTTGCAAGAAGTAGAACTTACAACGTTACAGTTCACTTAAATCTCGTCCTACCTCTGTTTGATACATTTCGATCTAAGCATATTTCCTTTCTATAGAAAATTTCAAAGTTTAAGTGCCGAAAATGTTTACGAGCAAAGCATGACCCAGTCCGTGATAGTTTTGGTTTTAAGTTAGTCTTACAATTTCACAAGCTGTTAGAAAAAACTCTATTTTAAGGTGCTTTAATTACCGAGACTCTTTCAGAAGAACGAACGCTTTGTAAGCAGTGTAACGTTGAACAAATTTTAGACTCTAGTCTTGCCTTTGTTTCACTACTGCTTAGCCCCTTGACATCACCACCAGGAGTTTTTAATTATTCTTACACCAACAACAGAACACGAACCCCCTGAAAATATCAGGAGGCACCATCCAAAAACCAAGATCCACCTTTTGGCTGTTTAAAAATGCATCTTCAAAGGTCCCCAAGCAGTCCTCGGGTGAAGAACCTCTAACGAAACAAAGCGACTATACAAAACTCCTACACCGCCGAATTTTATGGTGGAAAACTTTTCACCGAGCCCTGCTAATGGAGCCGAATTACGAGTATAATTAACATAGGGGTACCGTCATCCTTGGAACACCCTCTATTCAAATAATTAACCGAGAAAAAATAAAATTATCAACAATCAAATGAAAATATGAGTGTTTTCTACTTCTTTTATTTTTAATCAAAGAGGCCAATAACATTACAACTGAAACCAATTAAAGTAAATTGATTTCGAATCCTGACACTAATTATTCGATGTAAAACATAGGAGAAAGAGTAGGAAAAAAATGCCAGCACTCATTGTAGTAATTATCCACATAAATCGTATTAGAATTTTAAGACAAAAACAAAACGAAACAAGTGCCTACAGCTATTACCGAATAATAATAATAAGATTAATAGTAAGCTAGTTATACCTGAAGGAGAAGCCTTGACTTAGGCTCATTAGATTTGATTTCTCTCCTATACGTTTTTTTACGTCTTTAATTCGTTGTTTACTACCGAATATAACTTGTAGCGTTGTTTTAAAAGAATCTCAATAAATCCGTATTTTTTTTTATAGATGGAATCTCGAGATCTGGGTCGATTGATAAAAGAAAAAAGTCTGCAATTATAAGACAACTCTCGAAATTTGCAGTTTTGTTTTCACAAATTCCTAGGAAACGGTGTTGACCCAAAATGTGTAAAAATTGTGTTTACATTTTCGTATTCGAAACGTGAAAATAGTCGAGCGAAAGAACCGGTCCGCTTTCTGTTAAGACAAACTATTTCTTTAATTTAGTTTATGCCGTTTTCAAACCAGATAATTAATAAAGTCGGTCGTTTTATATCGACTCTGTCGATGTTTGTGACTCGATAGTGGAAAACACTTTTGGCGAATTTAATGTTCTACGAGTCCATGCACAACCGAATCGCTTTTTATTGCTGTAAATTGGTGTTAATTAGTTGATTAGCCAACAACTCCAAATTGCCGTTTGGCATCACCAATTGAAGTCCACGGTCGGCGGCGCATATGTTACAAAATTCCAACACCAATCAAGACAATTATCGAATATTTAAACAACAGAATGGGAAACATTTTGAGAAAGATCCAAAGCGACCAAAAAGAACCGGGCGAGATTAATTGAAATATCCTTGAACCGCTCCAGCTCCAAGTTCACAACAAATTTCTCATGAATCACTGGAATAAACCTGGCATCTAATCCGAAAATAGTCGCTTTGTTCGCCTTTGAAATTGTATTAAGATCCAGAACGTTCTACGCCACTGATCGGCAAAGAGGGGTGTCTTAGAGCCGCTGTCGCATCTGTTAGCAGCAGCAGTAGCAGTAGCTATTGTCACAAAAACCACCCTTATTTCCGAACGAGACCCACAAGAGGGAGAGAGATTGTTCTATTTCTACAACTTACCGGGTAGTACATGCCCTGAGGAGGAAGAAAAAAAGCTCCGGCGCCCCACAGTTTGGATGATTTTTTCTATCACACAATTCACATAAAAAATTCCAACAATTCTGTTTTCAGTTTGTCGTGTTGAACGAGAAAATTGGCACAGTTTTTATTTGATGGATTTTTATACAATTAACATCACGTCTTTTTTTTTAAATAATTTATTTTTAAATAGAAAGTTGTTTATTGGTTGACTTGTTGCCGATAAATGTGCAGAACAACGCCCGTTTCGTAGGGTGTTCTCTAGCTCAACTAAACTACCCTGGCCGCGGCAACAACGTTGTCGATGTTGTTTGATGATGGTGATGATGATGAAGGGGGGCAGGTACCCGGTTTGTTCGTTCGTGTTGCTCTGGTGGGGTCGATCAATGAACGTCGGGTATGTGGTGTGTGCGCGCACACATTCACATCTCTCTCTCTATCTCTCTCGCTCTCGCTCGCTCTTCCAAAAGCACACGAAAAAAAAACATCTAGACTAGAATGAAACGGATAGATATGGTCCAAAAGGTTTTGGTAAAAATCAACACAATCAAATATAGAAATAAGATAGTAAAATAGAGAGACGGGCGTCTGTAAAGAAAAAAGCGTCTCCGAGGTGGTGGTGATGGAGGAGGAGTGCTGCAGGAGAAGTTCAACAATTTAATTTTGGGGAATCGTCAGAGAGATGCTCTCTCTCCATTGAGATGTTTATCACGTAGATTTCGACTGATGCTCTACTGGAAATTTATTTGTTTTGCAAACTGATACATTAATGGCCAAACAGGACGTTCCTAAAGCACTAAAACTTTATCGAAGATCAGGACTGAGACCCGGAAAATTCCGGGTTAGTTCTAGTAAATCAGGTCATACAGACAAAAAAACTAGTAGGAAGCCTTGTTTATTGGGAACACTTGAGCTAAACACTCGGTAAATCCCATAAAAAGCCAATTTAGCAACTGATTACCGATAAAAACACCAAGTGTTTAAGGGTTGCCAGGTAACGATATTTAATTGTGTACAACTAAATATTTCAAAAGTCTCTAGTTTTCCTCATATAAGCAAAGGAAAAAAAGCCGTAAGTTATGTTGGCACAGTTGAAACAATAAAACACGACGTTTTTGTTTAAATATTTAAGCGGCATTTTCAAAACACTAACCTCAAAAACTTTTGTTTCATTTACTTAAAAGAAGCACTGATTTAACAGATATTGTTAACTAGTAACCCTATTTATTTTATTTATTTATTTATTTATTCTAATGAATTGTTTATTTCTTTTTTGATGTTTGTATATTACGAAAATTGATTGCATATCCTGCAAATTCAAATTTTACCGCTCTTTTACAAGTACTACTTTTTATAGCGTAGATGGTGACATACTAGATTTGACAAATTTGTTACCAGCACTCCGCAATAGTAGTGCCACCCTAATAATATGTAAAACAAATAAAATACGAAAATTTCTTAATTTAACAATAAAATATCGTGAAACACACATTGGTGGCAATACTTTCATAGGTTATATTTTTAAATAGGCAGGTAATCGCGTACGAATATCACTAGATTCAGGTGTACCAGCTAAAATGTAGTTGATCACTAGTGGCAACTGGTGACAACACTGATCTGATACACATAAATTTTGGAACGACCTATACAATTTCATGTAATTATAAACCGCCCGCTTAATTAAATTTTATTAAACAAATAATAAATAATCCGATTTTTAATGCGTAGACGAATTTAACGATAATTTTCGCTTTAAACAAGGTCGTCATTGAGGTTATGTTACATAAATTATCAAACAAAAACTGCCCAAAATTTCCGTTTATTTCTCAAATTAATAATTATTTGTAAACAAAAAAATTTAATTATTATCACTTAATTACAATAAATTAATCATAGTGATAGCAACCGCAGTAATGTGGGTTTTATGAGAGCTACAATTAACCATCAGTTCAAAAGCCTTCTGAATTTAAAAAAAAATCCAATTGAAAATATTAAAAAACAACAAACCGCATAAATAATAAACAAGATACGATAATAATCGATATATTACAATAAAACAATAAATAATTAAATTGTTTGTTAATAGGGGATATGTTGAAATGTATTGTGGAGAAATCTTAATATCCGAAAATTGATAGAATTTGCATAAAATTTCATTACAAATGCATAGAAATTGAGAAATTTTTCGTTTAATTTCTAGAAATAATTAAAACTAAATAGGTTAATTAATAACAAATTGTTTTGTTTCTTTAAGGCTGTTAAAAATAAAAAATTACGCTAGGTTATTTTTTTTTAAACAATTTATTTAAGGATTTATATCAATTATTATTGTTACAATAATTATGTAAAATTGTTGCAATAAATAATATAAATTAATCATAAATAAAGGGATCAAGTAATAACAGAAAAATTAACGATATTCTTTTGTTTTCTTCATTTTAAAGTCTGTCAAACATCAAAAATTGGCAAGCTTGATTCTTATAAAAATAATTAATTTATCGATTTCTTGTAATTATGATTAATTATGGTTTATTAATATTTTACGTTAATTCTTAAGGTTGAAAAAATCCTGAATTATTGAGGTAAATAATGTAAATAATCGATTAATGAAGGGGGTCAATTAGTAACAAAAGACAAACGTTTTGATTGTTTTTTGTTTTTTTATGTCTGTCAAAAAATCAAAGCAACTTGATTTACAATAATTTAATATTGTTTATCAATTCTGTTATCAACATTATTATTATTAATTGTTAACCTTTTTACGATAATTGTTGAAATGTTTAAACAGTTCGAATGTGTTAATTGACGATTGATAAAGACGAGTACTATGGACGTAAATGTGTAAATATTAAAATTCTAATGTCTAACAATCGGATGCTACAGGTTGTCTATGGAAATGGAAGAAATCGAACAAGGGTGTTCGATTATTAAAAAAACAAAGCCACTGACATTCAAAAGACCGGTTCTAACAGCCTTGAAACTGGCCAAATTTCCAATAATCGAAAGATACTACAGACAATAATAAAAATCGTTAATAATTTGGAATAGAATACAATTTATTCGAACAATGTTGGGAGAGTTCTGTGGTTTAACACACACCAGACATGTGTCATATACACACGCATGACGTTATTATTATTCTTGGATAATTGAGACAATAACTTACCTGGCAGTTTATTAGATTGACTTCCACGTGAAAGCGTTAAAAACACAAAATAACTATTTAACAAAAAAGTTAAAACGAATTCTTATTTGTAGATTAATTTCGCATTGAATCAGCAAGTGGTTGTGATCATATTCGACAATGCACGGCACACAACAACAACAACAACAAAAACAACAAAAATAATTGTTAAATAAAGAGAGATAGATTTTATTAAATAGAGATAATAATAAAGAGAGTGAGATGCCGATCATAATACATTGCGCACGCATTAGGGAAATGGAACTAAATTTTAAATATCCCAACATATATTGATTTTCCGCACAACACAAATAAATAGAACCATAAATGGTGTATTTATTGCAATTACAAATGTTTATTTGTATTATTTGTTTATTAATTATTATCGACTTCAATGGCGGTAATAGTCAAACGGTGACTTACACGTTTCCGGAATTTCCCTACAAAGAAACCAATAAAAATGTAAGTGAATTGTTGCATCAACAACGGCTTAAGCTTTTCACCGCCCTTGTATACACTATTTTATAATGATTATTGTTTTAATTGTTGCAGGAGGTGATGTTTCGCGAGGTGGAGACCGCCTGCGAAAGGGGCTGTACCGGTCGATATGGCGTCTCCAAGATTCTCTGTATCAGACAATGTGTGTCGCCGTCTTGTTATCGTGATCTATACCAACAGGATTTAGTGAGAATTCTATTGAAAATTCCACGATAATTATTAACAAATTGTGTTGTAGTTGGAGGAGGGCGAAGTTGATGTCCGATTGAATTCGTTTAAAGGCTGTTTTATCCAACGATACAATAAATCTCGCTTATAGGTTGGTATCAGTCAACTCGGAACGCATCCAAAAGCGGCCAAAATTTATTAATTTGCGTGCGATTTGGTTGTGTTGGACTTAGAGCCGGTTAAAGGACGCTGTCGTCAGCCGCGTATTGTAAAATCCGTCAGCTAGAAAATGAATATTTTGAAGTCTTTTATTGCCTGAAATGTTCAGACATTTTACAACCAAGGGCCTGACCTGACAAAGACGTATGACAGCCGGGGAAGGCGAAAACGGTCAGGAGCTACAAAAACAGCCCCTATTAAAACTACAAAACTTAGGCAGTTTTCTAGATCACGCATTTTACAATACGCCGACGACAGACGCAATAAATTATAATTTCAGGTGTTGCGTATTATGCTCGATTGAAGGGGGCCCTGGTAGATCTAGAATTAGGCCACTTCCAATACTACGCAAATTATTTGAATTCAGTAAAACTATAGCTCGTTTCTAAGTAGTTTAAAGAGGCACTGGTACACAAAATAGAGGAATTGAGAATTCTACCAATACCATTTTTTATTATTTCGTTACTGTCGGGAATAAGGAAAAGTCTTTTTCCAGTTTTGGAGGATTTGTGGTGATCCAAAGAACAGAAAACGAGTCCAAATTCTGCTTTTCAAGTGTCGACACTTGTATGTTTTTAAATAGAATAAAAATATTTGTTGACAATAAAATTCTTTCAGAATTTGGTGCAATAAAAGAAAAATAGTTTGAGACGATAATTCAAACCTAATCCTCTTGGCAATAGTCCTGAAACTTTAGATCAGCACTTTCATTTCTTCATATTTCACTACAGACAAGCAAAAATAGAAAACAACGGTTCCTCTGTACTAAAAAAGACCTCCAAGAGACGAAATTTCTACAAAAAGAGCAGCGGCGATCATTTCGACCCTGGCCCCTTGGACAAAAAATCGTCTCACAATGTTAGCCTGAAACACCGCTATTTTCCAAATTAGAAACTCTTTTTTATAGGAAATATATAAAACTCGGTATTGGCATAATTCTACCTGTGGCATCCAATTACTATAGAGTCATTCGGGGTAAAAAGACGCAGTGGGTAAAAGTTCGCAGTACCGAATTCTCTGCGGAGGGTTAGTACGCGGCCGAGCTGGGTTGACAGTAGCGAGTGCCCTTCAGACCCCATCTTGTGTCATCACTTGTTGAACGGTGCGCATCGTATGGGGTGAAATACAACAAAAAAATTCAAGCACGGGTTAAATTTGGATTTTATGCACATCAAGGAAAAGTTTAAGGCGCTCTTATTTTTGTTGTTATTGAGGAAAGTTCATTTTATTCATTGAATATGGTTTTTAAGCAATTGATACTGCATTAACTTTATAACTTAACATTATTGATATCTGAACCAGTGAATACTTTTTTGTTCATCAACCAAACGGGGTAAAAGTACGGGGGTAAAAGTACGCAAAAGGCTAAGAAAGAAAAATTAATTACTTGTCCAATTTGTGGTGAAATATATGAAGACCCCCCAAAAGAAGACTGGATACAGTGCAAGGATTGTGAAAGATGGTAGGTACCATGAAGATTGCACGTCCTACGAAGTGGGTTTTTTCAGGTGCGATTTTTGTGATGAATAATGAATAAATGTTTTCTTTTTTTCAATTTTAAATTTGTGTGTATTTCGATTATGATCTCTTTCTAAATCAAGCTTGATTAAAAGTAATACTTATTGTCTACTGTATACTAGGCGTGTATTATTTGTTCGTTATTCTCTTACTTTTCCAAATGCGAACTTTTACCCAACAGAATGCGTATTTTTACCCCCATATAGGGGTAAAAGTGCGCACTCTGACTATATAATTCTTTTGCTCAATAATTTAGAAACCGTTATAATTATCTTCATTAAGGCTTAGTGTCTTAAGAGCCTATTTAACGTTCTACAGATAACGCATAGAATGAAATGTAATGTCATAGCAATTTCTGTTTTATAAAGCAAAGAAAGCAAAAGTGCGTCTTTTTACCCCAAATGACTCTACGGATGCCTCTTTATTCGACTAGTGTCTTCGCCGCAGAGCTGGACCGAGGCTAAATTGCGCCCTTAATATTTAAATGGTCCTACGCCCCACTGGCACCGACACTGCTTCGCCGGACTTCTTTTCACCTCCACACGTTGCCAACTCGTTTCTTCATCAATGTTTTTGCACAGCCAGGAATAAAGAGATGTTTTTAGCGGTTTCTAAATAATAAAATCTGTTCAGAATTGGATTGTTAAGGCTTTTTGAACAATAATTCGAGTCTAACCGTTTTGGCAACGGTGCTTGGATCAACAATTGCATTTCTTCATATTTCGATAAGACCAAACAAAAATACAAAATGTAAGCCTGAAATACTGGAAATATTAGAGAAAATTCTGCTTTGCAATTATTCAACAAATCCTATAGTTTTTTCTAGTTCCAATGCTTCTGTGATTCTCTTGATATACTCTTTCAATCATCGATTATCAATAAAAAGGGTAGAGTTTATGTAATACTGGATTCTTTTAGTTTGTTTTATTCAACGTTACAATAAATCTCGCCCATGACCTGTGGCTAGACACCAATTTCTTATTAGTTTTTCTTAATCTTTGATTAAATATTAATTTAACAATAATAACAACACCTAGAATTGTTGAAATTATATCTTGGCAATGACGAAAGTATGTTGTTTTCAAAAAACATTCATAAATACTGTACAATGTTTGTTGTTAATTTCGGTAACAATTTCTTTAATTATTAGTTTAGAATGCACGTTATTCGGCTTTATCAAAAATAATTATTCAAGTTAATAATTAAAATTTAAAAAAAAAAACATAAAAGTATTGTTTACACGATTATAAGGACAAAATAAACAAATACAAAACGAAATTTGGCACTGATACCCCTGAAAGGTATCATCAAATGGTACCTCTTAACGGTGAAACACGTCCACGATATAAACAATGCGTACAGAGAGCATCTGGATTTCACCCCTACCCCTATTATAAATTAATTTGATATAATTGAAATAAAATAGGACACCTGAACTGGAAATAATTCTAATATCACAAAATTAACTATAGATTAGTTCAACAGACCGTTTTCGTTTTTATCAGTGAAAAAGAGTTCACTCAATATTGCTTAACTTTCTGCACATTTATCTTTGGTGCGTTACAGGCCTGCCATGAAATTACGTCACAACTAACTAAGCGATCGCTGATTATTGGATTTTATTGTAAATTATTGTCAATTCTGACGCGATTCCTCGACAGGTAATCTTGTTTTTTTTTTAAATTAATTAATTAGTTTACCAACAATTATCCCTAAACTATTCAAATGATTGATTAAAATTATTGATATTCTTCATTGTATATAGTTGTTTAGAAAAAATAATTTTTCTTATCGGAAAATATTCTTTTTTTACATTTATATATATTTCTTAAGATTATCTAATTGTTCTACTATTCTCGTGTTTTTGTTTTCCTCAAATAATTTATACGGCACTAACATGTACAGTATGATTCAATTCTGTTGTTGTATTGGTTGCTGAATCGTTTAATTCTCCACTCATCTCGATTGCTTGATCACCTTGTACATTCTTCTTGTGTTTCTTACCCAAACCAGGTAGTTTCGGTAGATGTTTTAATGCACTCACCGAACCCCGTGTTTTATTAATTTTTTCACCTTCACCACCCTCCTGTTCTTCAGTGATTGAATCTAATGGCACCTCGGACTGGTGCTGATCATCTTGGATCGGTATATCATCTATATGCATATTACATTCATTTTTAAATTATAAAAACAAAAATAACAAAAAATTTTCGATGACTTTTTTTTAAGCATGTTTTTTATTGATCTTACCAGGTAATTTTTTCGTACGAAATGATGCATTTGTTATCATCGATTTAGATATAGCGTGTGTATGTGATGGTCGTGGTGTTACCGATATTGATGGGGAATGTTGGAGGAGGTTCTTTATAGCGTTTGCGGCTAATAAAACATCTGAAAATATGCATTATTCATCAGATTCAAGGAAGCCTGATGATTCAGTTCTTGCCATATGAAGTCTTTTTTTATAAGATCGAGTGAATAAGGATTTTCAGTACGGAAAACGCCTTAAGAATGAATTCTGTTGTGATTTGCGCGCCGTTGAATTTCTATTTTATTTTTATAAAAAATTTAAAAACAAATTCTTTGCATTGTTTTATAAAGACAATAAGCTATAGTCAAATGGAAATTTGTTAGATAAATTATTTAGTTTTTCCGAAAACAGGTGAAAATTCTACATCTGACTCAATTTTTCGTTTTTCTCTTTTGTTTAATAACCAAATTAAATGATATTTATGTCAGTTATAGTCAAAAGTGTGCTTGATGGCTTTATGTATTCAATTTTCCAAACTTTCCAGAAATCTTGATAAACAAAAAGAGCTCGAGAGAAGTTAATGTATTTACTAGAAAAGTGACGAAAATGTACAAAAAGGAAATTCATACAGATATTGAGCACATTATATATTGTTTACGAAAAGACAAAAATAAAAAAAAAAACGATAAAACGGAGTCAGACATCAACTTTTCAGGTTTTTCCGGAAAACTAAACAATTCGTCCGATGCATTTTTATCCGACTTTATAGCTTATTAATACCACAAATGAAAACAAAAGGGAATTGTTTAAAACATTCAACCATTAAAGAAATATCAATAAAAACTTATCGCTGCGCAAAGCAAAAACAGGGTTAATCCTTTAACGTCCTATTTTTCCTTCAATTTCAACAAATTCGAAAGAACAAGTGACCTATTTTCCACATATTTGGGATTCGACCGCAGTTTTTTTTATTTTTTTTAAGATTTTGGAAATGTTAAATTTGGGGGCCTATATTTGTATCTAAACGCGTGTAGTAAACAAATTTAATGAATTTACGGATCTAAAAGGATTTGATAAGGGCCTGCTTCAGGCTTAAGGCTGTTCTATCGCCCTACGGAAACAGTTTTTACAATTTTACTAAGCCAAATGAAATTATATTGATTTGATATTTTCAGATGACATTCGTAATGTAAAAATACATTGAGTTACAGCGCCCGTTTGCAAAAAAACCCATCAGCGGCTCTAAAAATTTAAAAAAAAGGACATGGAATTTTTTTGTTTTACTTGTTTTTTAAATTTTGGCTCTGTTGCTCAATAGACTATGTTTTTTTATGTGGATCAGCGTTTCTTATAAACAAAAATTATGTAAATTAACACTAACAAATTGTAAAAAATTTTTGCTTTTTTCCCGTGATTTTACAGAAATTTCTAAGTGAAACGTGATATATGAAGTGGGACTCCTAAACCAATAAACGTCTAGCGGATAATAAAAGGCACTCCTATCCATATTACCTATATTATAAAAAATGTCGTAATATTGGTTCTAAACTAACAGTACAAAGTGCTGGACTTTTGTGTTTATGTTTTGAAGATTTATGACCTTTCCGGTTGATAGTTTGAACCAATAACTTACACATTGGGGAAAGTAACTAGTTTAGAATAGTTTACAGTGCAACGCCCACAATAAAGCAGAATTTTTCTTGAGCGATAGAACGGCCTTAAGGGTTTATGTAACCCTGAAAGTAAAAAAATACTTGGTTTTCATTCGCATGAGCCCCTTAAGACTCGCTTTTATGCAACCAACAATACGACTTTAAAAGATTTTGCAATTTCAAACAATTTACAGGTTCTTGTTAGGAATTGCTTTTGCACTACAAAGTTTAGAGAATTTTTCAATAATTCAACCTTTTTTTTGGGGATTTTATGCATTCTAAGCAGAGTTTTTAATGTCCGACACAAATACTTCAAAAAGAGGACCTTTTTGAGTTGTCAACTGTAAAAGATTACAGTTTATATAAAATTAGAAGATTGTAAGTGTCTAGCAACAAAGACTTTCTACGGCTCGAACAGAAAATTTGGATTTTTGTTTTTACCAGAATATGCTTCATACATGGCTCGTTGTGTGATATCATTTAATGTATGTACAGCCCCATTAACGCCCCGTTCAGCCCCATGATAAACTATATGCAACAATTCTAATAATAACGGACTAGATACCGGTATTCGATTACAAAAACTCTGATTATAACTACTATCACTATGTATCGAACTCCTTGAACTCTCATTAAAACCAAATCCTTGAGAAACTAATCTAAAATACCATCACAAAACAAAAAACAAATCAAATACGATCGATTATTATTGAATAATTCATTACCTAGAGATACCTTTACATGTATATTCGATACCTTGCGTACTAACGCTAGCCAATTGTTGATTATATAGGAACACAAGTGCGGTGATGACACGTTGACGATTTTGTGAATTGAAACATTCAACTTGTGGTAATGGACCCCAACTGACTAATTTACTATTACATTCCTCCCAACGTCGCAACGAATTCTCCGCAATAAAAGCCGGTTCTAGATTAGTTGAATCATGATAGATTGACGATTGTGCTATACTCGGTATACGGAACGATAGTATACGGGGTTGACCTTTAGAATCCGTTATCTACAACAATACAAACTTTTACAATAAATCACAATAAAACATAACAATTCCAACAATTACTTCTAAATTATATAAAGTGACTAATAGTGTTTGTACTGAAGTATAAGTTTTTTCAGTTAAATGCAATAGAACTAATGCCGGTATATACTGAAGGGTGAATTTGCGTAGCTGTTCCTCACCGGATCGATAGAAATCTAACAATTGCCGACAGATACCGTCGATCAGCTACAACAAAGTTTAATTAGTGATCATGTTCGATACGATCAGAGATAGAGTACATTAGGTCCTTTGAACTTGTAGGGCTCGGCTAGCACCTCGTACAGAGCCATCATCACTTCATGGTTGTGTTCCTGTTCCGTTGAATATGTGTGTATCTCGCTCTCCGTTAACGATTCAAACTCTTCCATCCAATCGTTCACCAAAATATCAGCCATTATCGTCTCCTATTCGCACACACAATTCAAAAAAATTAACAATTAACACAAAATTTTTAGGTTATGTTCAACGATCGGTATTGATTACGATTTAAATAGGACCTTGAATTTGATACAAATTCTTTTGTTTGTTATTATAGTAAACAACGCGTATACATTGCGTAATTGACGCAATTAACTCGGTAATTATCCGAAAAAAACGATTAAATCAGATGAACAAGCAAAAGAAAATTGGATAAATGTCAAATAAGAAAATTACAATACTGACAACTGCGAAATTTTTAATCCAAAAATCACTAAAATATGCGGCAAATTTGAATAATTAATACGTACATGAGTTGGATAAAAATTCCACATTTTTGTCGCAACTGATCCAACGACTATCAACGAATGAATCTCAATCGAATATAAAAAGACAATTTATTATCAATCAATACAAGTATGATTCATTAAACACGACATTAATAATAGATTAACCGTACAAATTCCCTGGGAATTCTTGATCGGACAAACCATCGTCTTGTTCATGATCGGATTCGGGATCTTTCCGTTTCCGGCCGTACGCCCGTTTACTCGTCACCGGCAACGTATCGGATTCACCGTGCAATAACGAGTTGCGGTACAACAATAACGGTTGCCAATCTTCACCACGACTACTGGGCATTCCTGTCGTGATGCGGCGATCTAAAAACGTTAAAACCACCCGTTTATCTTGTTTCAACAACTTATTAGTGAATTCCGTCAGAATTTCTAAGAATGGTAGATTCGGTGGTGGTCCGGTTGGATCTTCCGGTTGATCCGCATTAGCCACTGCAAATAGAATACCAGCACGATGGAGAGCTGTGATGGCTTCACGATTCTTTACAGCATCCAAACCGAACGATAAAGCGAACCGTTTCGCCAATTCCTACAACAAATTGGATTAAATTTCAACGGTCGATTTTGGTTGTTATTCTTACTTTTAAAGCGAAGAATTCCTCGTTTTGTCGTGCACTTTTTCCAGTCACTAGTTTCTGTACTTCTTGGAAGATCATAGTCAGACTCATGCACATCGTTAATGCACAATTGACTTTATTGATTTCGCGAGCTTTACTTAAAGTCGCTTTAATAATATCGCCGTATTCGTTATAATATTTGACGTAATGCTTGAAAATATCCGCCGCTGCTTTGGTCGGCATAATATTATAAACGATCAATTTACAATAAGCGGCTAGAAAGTTGCGCCGTTTGTGCAACTCTTCAATACGGTGTTCGTCATGTTCTGCATTTTGTTCCGGAATAAAAACGTACGATTGTACGAATTCATTCAATAAAATCTGCAGATTACGATCGTGTTGACACGCCAATTCACTAAGAGCCGGTGCAGTACTCGATAATTGTTCACTGAAAACAATCAATAAATCACACAAACACACGTAGGCCTCCTCTTTGACTTGTGCATGCGGCGATGAACGTATCAAAATCTGGGCGGCTTCAATGAATTCATCCAAACGTTGCCGCATCTCTTGGATACCGTGGCCGGTCAAACCGCCACCTTCATGTTTCACTTCTAGTTCACGCAGGCCCCAGAGAAGGCAATAGAAACAGGCGCTGGTACTGTATTTTAATGCTTCCGGTGGTAGTGCACTTTCCACATCCTGAAAATTTCCAAATTAATTTGATAATAATCAAAATTAGAATACTTTACTTTAACATCTTGGAATAGAGTCGACCATAAACTCCATTGGTTTAGATTGTGGCAAGCGTAGAACATTGAGACTTTCTTCAACGAACTGACAACGTTGAAGATCTCGTCAGCATTCGGTGTCTCTTCACCCAACAACAGATTCCGCCAATCATCGATTGCATCTTTATACGACGACACAATCATATCGACTATTGTAGACCGTGCAACATCACATTTCGTATAAATCGAATGTCCTTCGATACATAGAACCTCTAGCGTTTTCGCTAAAGTCTCCAAAACTTCCGGCTCATGGTGCACCTGAGCGATATGCTTCAACTTCGCCAATAGACTCTGCAACGATCCCTCTTGCCGTCCGCTCGTATACAAATCCAAATCGAAATATTGCGGTATACACAACAGATTCGCCAATTTCTCCGGATCCGCTGCATATTTATCTAATAACGGCGGTAACGTGACAATAAAGTGTTCAGTTAGTTTCTGTTTATCTTCACCGGCTTGTTTCATTTCACGTAACGATGAAACACGCCGTGTCGGTCCACGACCCACTGG
The DNA here is from genome assembly GCA_021725515.1 of Epicauta chinensis. Classification (NCBI taxonomy): domain Eukaryota; kingdom Metazoa; phylum Arthropoda; class Insecta; order Coleoptera; family Meloidae; genus Epicauta; species Epicauta chinensis. Next base: position 33,592 of record JAEDXX010000156.1, on the reverse strand, counting down.
TGCTTCACCTGTAGCCGCTTGTTTAATACAACACACCATTATCTCAATCAAACTGGTCTCTTGACGGTTATCCAACGGTTCCTCCATCGGTCCGGGTTCTTCTAATAGCAAATCCGTCATACATTCCCAATCTTTCATCATTGTATTCGATTCAATCAACGAATCGACTAGGTAGGCGGCGTGTTCGTGTAATTCGGATTCGATAAAGAATTGCACCAGATCACGGATGAATGGTGTGTTGGGTAGGCGGCGTTTGCCGCGTTTCGTTTTACCAACATCCACATCGCCGGGTTGGAAGAGGCGTTCGTTCAAGAATTCACCAGCTGCTTGGGCGACGGCGCGATGTGACGAGTACACTAATTCGTAAACGTGTTCACAATCTTTATCCGTCAGGATATCGGGGTGGTGTTTTAAGATCGAAATGACTAGTCGTACCGCTTGTACAGCCACATCGTATTCTTTATCTAGTGTCATCGCTACGATACGATCTTTAAATTTGTTTGTAAACAATTCGAGTTTACCTTTCAATTCTTCGCTGGCGTAGAGCGGTTGTAGGGCTTGTAAACACCGCAAACGGACCTCGCCGACTTTATCGTGTAACGTCCAACCGATGTATTTTAAATAGGAATCGTCCAGGAAGTTGGCGTGGAATTTATGCATCCATACGCCGATTTCCGTCATTGCGATCGCTCGAATTTCGGGTAAAGTATCCCGATAACGGTGTACAAACACCGATTTGAACATATACGTCAACATATTCTTAATTTCATCCATATTTTCCTCCAACTCTTGCCGTTTCTGTAACAGAGCCTCCAAACGATCACTTGCACGTTTCTCGCGCGTTTTCTGTCGTTCCGCCTCATATTGCCGTTGTGTGTTATCCAAATTTACTGAGACCGTTAAGGCAACATCTACTAGAGCGGTCATTAGTTTCATGGCTCCCAAAGTGGCTGTATGTCGGAAGGCGCGTACTTGCGAATCGGACAAACCCGTCAATAATGAGATAACATTATCCATTAGGAATTGATCGTAGATTATTGAATACTGGCATTGTTTCACTAGTGTTTGGACAAAATCACAGAAATTCTGTCGGAATTTCTTCCACGTCTGTCCGGCCATTATCAGCGGATACTCGCCGGATTCTTCATCGAATTCTTCCGTCATACGCCGGATTATCGCGGCGTGCTCCATTGTCGCTTGCATATGTTGCGTGATGCGACCTTTACAACCTGCTGCATTAATGAAGAATTGCATCAGAGAGATGAGAGCGGCTTCACGATTCACCTTATAGCTTTCAATCCAATCATCTACAATGTTTGTTAATGAAACTTTACTGTTTTTGATGTAGTGATACAACGACGTATCGTCATCATGACTGGTGCCTTCGACGTGATTCTTACGACCTGGCGGGCGTCCTCTGCCACGACCGCGAGTCGGTGGCGGTGCCGACGATGCACCGGTCGGCGAGAACGATGGCGCGGCCACTTGTTGTGATGTACTCGGTAGGTTGGTCTGGCCGCGTGCCTTTGAGCGTGTGATCCGACGCATTCCTGGTGTTGGTGGTGATTCGAACATACCATCCGATGATGATGTGCCCGCATGTTCACCGTACGATTCATTACCGTAAATTGCTGCTTGTGTATAAGCTGTATAATGATCCGGTTCGACTTGGGGTGTCATTGGATTATCGTATTCCGGTGGCGGTTCATCCATACGGATACGTTTACCGCCACGACGTTGCATTTTTCACTATTTAAAACTCTATTATTTCATAGAAATCGATTAAAAACAAAACGATTAACCTCAAAATTTGGCAATTATGGTAAACTATTGCCAATATGATAACAATAAATCAAAAAACAAACGCTAAACGCCCGCTGAACAGAACAAGTGCGCCAACCTAACATAACAAAATCACCAACACAACAAGGCGGCGTTGCCGCTTCGATTCCTGCAATTCAGTATAGAAGAAGAAGTAATAGAAGTCAAAAAGCCAGAATTTACGACAAGTAAGATATCCTAAGAAATATTCATGCTTCAAACAATACACTTCTATAAAATAATTTCGAAAAGCTATAAATTTGTTGTTCCAGCTAATTATTTCGTCTGTAATATCTCGCTTGTTTGTGAATTGAAGAGGAAAAGTATTTGAAGAAATAAATGCCAAAACAAATACTCACTATTAGGAAGCTAATTGCTCACAATCAATACAAACTATACGAATGGAAAAGTAGGCTCAATATAAGGGCTCCATTCGACAACCATATTTACTTTAAGCCTTCTTTTAAGTTTGTGTTAAATTTTCATCGCTGGCAGTTTATCGTTGGTTGTGCTTCTTTCCACACCACCCTGGGGGTAAAGCACAAGGTGCGTTTTTTTTATAGTGGTATCCCCTAGAGGCCTAATCCACTTTGGTGTTAGTAGAACAATCACAACATTTAATCCATATTATATAGTAACTTGCTAGCTAGCAATTGTGTTAAGAGATAATATATGTACCTATGTAAAAATTGCTTGAATGTCAAAAAAACAAAAATGCCCCCAATTTTAGCCCACACCAAATTCTTGCTTCCTTGACATTCAACTTGAGAATTAATCTATGAATTGATAAGTCTTCAAAGTTCAAATCTAAATCGAAAAAAAATTTATTGAAGTACATGTGAAGCGGCTTCAACCCTGCAAGACTATCTTCAATACAACTAACAAAAAGAAAAATAATGAAAATTAATTAAATTAATCAAAATAACATGCATTAGGTTGATCTCCTCCATATTTTTGATAAATTATTGATAATTATTGAATGATGAATGAATGAATAAATTGATTATTATTACTTTGAATTGTTGAAAAAATTACAGCAAAATTTGACTCAAAATTGAAAAATTGAATATAAATGACTTGCATGCATGACATTATAAATTTAGGTAATGATAATTGTACTAAAGACAGTCTTACAAGATAGAATCCGGTACATGTAATTCAATAAATAGTTTTAATTGCAAATTTGAGTTGTTTTTTTTTTACTTGACTAACAGTTTTCTGAAAAAGAAGCTTTTAATTAGTTCTGAAGATCGAATAAATGTCCTGAAACAGAGATTTTTTTACACATTACTAAATACATGAAATCAAACTTTTCGGTTAAAATCGAAGAAATAAGGCACTTATACTTAATTTTCATAAATTATTAAACAAATAAAATTCATAAAAATTCCTGAAAAAATGTGCTGAAATAGAAATCGTAAAAGTTTGATTAAAAAATATCCTGAAATAGATATTTTTCATATATTATTAAATAAAAAATATAAAACATTTCGGTAAAGACAAAGAAATAGGACACTTACAAAATTTATGAAAAAAGTGATCAAATGGAAGTCATTGTGAATTGTTGATTAAAAATATCCTGAAACAAAGATTTTTCACAAATTATTAAACAAATAAAATTCATAAAAATTTCAGAAAAAAAAGTGCTGAAAGTCACTGTAAATTGTTGATTAAAAAATCCTGAAACAAAGATTTTTCACAAATTATTAAACAAATAAAATTCATAAAAAATTCTGAAAAAAATATGTTGAAAAAGTCTGTAAATTGTTGATTAAAAAATGCCCTGAAACAAAGTTTTTTCACAAATTATTATACAAATACAAAACATTATTAAACAAATAAAATTCATGGAAATTTATGAAAAAATGTGCTGAAAAAGTGTGTAAATTGTTGATTAAAAAATACCCTGGAACAGAAAATTCTCAAAAATCAAAAAAAAAACACAAAAGTTTATGAAAAACAGTGCTGAAATGAAAGTCATTGTAAATTGTTGATTAAAAAATACCCTGGAACAGAAATTTTTCATAAATTATTGCACAAATAAAATTCATAAAAATTTCAGAAAAAAAAGTGCTGAAAGTCACTGTAAATTGTTGATTAAAAAATGCTCTGAAACAAAGCTTTTTCACAAATTAGGTATTATACAAATACCTACAAAACATTATTAAACAAATAAAATTCATGGAAATTTATGAAAAGACGTGCTGAAAAAGTCTGTAAATTGTTGATTAAAAAATCCCCTGGAACAGAAAATTTTCAAAAATCAAAAAAAAATAAAACAAAAATTTATGAACGACCATGCTGAAATGAAAGTCATTGTAAATCGTTGATTAAAAAATACCCTGAAACAGAAATTTTTCATAAATTATTGCACAAATAAAATTCACAAAAATTTCAGAAAAAATGTGCAGAAAAAATTAATTTTTGATTAAAAAATATCCTGAAGAAAAGATTTCTTACAGAAGAATAAATAAATCGAATAAAGATATTCTGAAACAGAGATTCTTCACAAATTACTGAACAAATATAAATGAGAACATTTTTGCATTATTGTACGAATAATTCACATCCACAGATAAAAGTATTTATTAAATTACATGTGTACCGGTTTCAACCTTGCAGGGCCCTGTACAAGACGGAGACCGGTCTTCTTACATGTAATTTAATTCTTTGTTTTAAACGTGGATTTGAACTTCGCTTTTTTCTAGTTACCGTAATTACCAGAAATTGCCTGAAATAAAAGATTTTTAAATTCCTGTTGAAAATCAAGGTGGATGTCCTGAAACAGAGACTTTTCATAATTATTAAACATACGCATGAGAACGTTCTAATAAGAACGGTTAAAAATATAATGCTGAAACAGAAATTTTCATTAAAAGTGTCCTGAAACATGTTTTTCAGTACAAATGAATGAAAACATTTTGGTAAAAGTGGATAAAGAATACTCACAAAATATCTTGAAAAAATAGCATACCGAAATTGAGACACATTTCACAACAAAAATCTTAGAAAAACTGAAACAGAAATAATAAAATTTTCATTAAAAGTGTCCTGAAAGAAATTATTAAACAAATGAATGAGAACATTTCTGTAAAGGTGATCGAAAACAGAATACTTACAAAAATTCTCCACAAATTGCATGCTTAAACTGAAATAATTACAAAATCTTGATTAAAAGAGTCCTGAAAAAAACGTTATTAAATATAAAGTTTATTTTGTAATACCTACCTACTTATCTGCTGAATTTCACAATTTTCACTAAATCTCACTTCAAATCACATAACGTTATTGGAGAAAACGCCCGGAAATGAACACTTTTTCTTTCGAACAATATTAGGGTGGTTACTGTTAATTTCACCAAACCCTACCGCTTATGTAATTTTATATAAAAAAAACGCACGAAAAAATACGCGGTTCTGTTTGAACAATTTCAGGGTGGTTACTGCTAATTTCACCAAACCTTGCCGCTTATGCAATTTTATAAAAAACGCACAATTTCAGGGTGGTTACTGCTTATTTCACCAAACCCCGCCGCTTATGTAAATTAATAAAAAACGCATAATTTCAGGGTGGTTACTGCTCATTTCACCAAACCCTGCCGCACCTAACATCCTATCTCATCCTTAATAAAGCGCAGTTCATCCCTATACATCCTTACAAAGGGTCCTAACGGGCAATGGGCGGGGGGGTATCCTAACAATGCTATTTATATGTATCTGTATACACTCAATTTCTTTTTTACACGATTTTGATAAAACACGATTTGGACATTGAAAACAACCATTTTCGCACGACTTATCTAAATCTTAAAACAAAATTTCACTAAACTTTTATTACGTATTTCTTTTTGTCTTCTATCTAACGGCATTTCACGGATCCCTTGGAAACGTATTTATCGTGTAAAAACTGAAGTGGGTGTATACGTAAAAATATAAATTTCCTTTGCTAACTAGTCCATGGCCTTAGCATGGACGAATTTGCAAAAGCCTACCTTTTACGGATTCCTCTTCTCAATATCCCGCGACGAACCTACCTTTGTAGCGTCCTCTTCTCCAACCCACGGTGATTATCTTCAATACTCACTGTAAAGTAAAAGAAAATCATATTTGAAATTATGGAAAATTTGTGAAAAAAATTGTAAAAATTACCCCCTTGACTCAGTACGGTTGTATACGTCCAGCAGTTCCTTCCGGTCCGTACGTACCAAACACTCGGCACTTCACTGCACTGACACAAACACTTTGCACTTCACTACACATCACTAAATATCACTACACTTCATGTGTGTAAAAATTTAACGATCAATCTTAACCCGACAATGTCCAGAGATCAACTGATTGAAGCTTGTCGAAAATAAATCTAGAAAAAGGTGTTGGATAATCGAATGTGCATGTTTTCTTTGTTTTGTTATCACAGATCGAAAAAAAATTATCAGTGGTATGTAGTCGAGCGAACTCTTATCATTTATTGTCGAAAACCGACGTTTTCGAATTCATATTGATGTGAAATATTTTTAAATTATCTAAAAAAATTCCGAATGATAAATCAAAATTTATTTCTGCTTAACTAACGAGCCCTTAGTTTATAGAGACCCCAAAGAAACACAAATACCTAATTTTTTTTTTTATTTTGATAATATTTATAAAAAAAGATTGTTTAAAAAGAGGATACTTTTACGTTTATAAAAGCAGGAGCTTCGATTGAGACCGAATTCGGTTACAATAATTGTTAGAGAAAATTCTGATGTACGATTTTCCAGAACAGAAGCTAGTTTTCGAGAAAATCGGGGAATACACCTTTTTTTAGGGAGCTTAAATATCTGTGTTATTTGAATTTATTCATTATGTTACGAATTTTTAGGTTGTTTAATAATCGAGTTATTGTTAAAATCCGATTGCCTGGAAACCAGTAATTGCGGGCACGATTCCCGAGCCTGTCTTTTTTCATTTTATCGTAATATTCAATTAATTTCTTCTTCTTTTTTAATCTCCTCAGTTTTCTTTTTACGTGTAATGAATAGAAAAATCGGTAGATCTGCTGAAATTTTGTAACATTCGGCACTGAAGCTCAGATATTATACCAAACAAAACTCAGCCAATCGTTATTGTTGAAATCGGCTACGTCACAAGATTGTAACCAATCACTTGCAATAAACTTCTTGAATTACCTAGTGACTTTTGTATTACAGCTAAATCGGTGTTGTACAAACTGTTTGTCAATAGCGTCCTAACCTCATTTTGTAATGTAACCACATTTGTAATAATTAACAATGTCGAGTGAGTCGCAATTGCAAATAAAATTGATAACACGACAAGAATCGTAATTGTTGAAATTCTTTCAATTTAATTCGATCTAATTTACAATTTGTTTTAGGTATGCTGTACCGGATGTGCCCCTTTCGGTTCCCGCATCGATAACATGCCAATCATTAAACGAACTGGTCAATCGATTATTAAGAGAGAACCGTTCTGACTACTTAAAACCGAAAGAATTCGATTTTCTCGCATTCGGTGAATTGTTACGTGTCCCACTAGATGAACATTTAAAAGAGAAATCGGTTTCAACGGAAATCGTTGTTGATGTGGAATATGTTGAACGGACACCCGCACCGGAGCCACAAGATGCCGTTCTACATGACGATTGGGTCGCTGGTATTCAAACGAGTGACAATTGGATTTTAACGGGTTGTTATGATAATACAGTGAATATTTTCACGACCCATGGGAAGGCGATCGTTTCGATCAAAGAGCATTCGAATATCGTTAAAGATGTGGCTTGGATCAAGTATAATGATCAGTTCCGTGGCTTTATTAGCGTGTCGCATGATTTAACGGGTATTTTATGGTTGTGGGAAGTCGGCACCAATAATGTTGTACCGAAATTCGTCTTAAGAGGACATGAGAAAGGCATCGATAGTGTGAGTGTTAGCCCGAATTCACAACAACTAACTACCGGCGGCTGGGATAATAATTTGAAGATCTGGTCGGCTTCATTCGATGATGATGGTGAAGAACCGGCCAATAAACGATCACGAGGTGTTGGTAATACCACAACCAGAACACCGTTGCACACGTTAAGCGGCCATAAAGAGGCGATATCATCAGTTGAATGGATCAACGATCAAACGATCTGTACAGCATCTATGGACCATACGATTAAGATATGGGATGCGGAATTGTGTGGTATTAAAAATGAAATTGTTGGACAAAAAGCGTATCTAAGCGCATCATGGTCACCACTTTCGAATACTCTGTTAACATCATCAGCTGACCGACATATTCGTCTGTACGATCCGAGATCTTCGGAAGGTGCAGTTTGTAAAATCACCTTTACGTCGCACACATTATGGGTGAGTTCGGTTGAATGGTCGAAATACGATGAGAATCTTTTCGTGTCGGGTGGTTATGATTCGTGTGTAAAAATGTGGGATACACGAAGCCCTAAAGCACCATTATACGATCTACAAGGGCATGAAGGGCAAGTTTTAACAGTTGATTGGTCGAATAGTAAATACCTGGTATCCGGTGGTAGTGATAATAGTCTACATATATTTAAAAATAAATGTATGTTGTAAAAAATAAATAGAATTACTGATAAAATGTTATTATTTTTGTTTCATTTCTTAAACTTCTACAAACACGATTTAGCGCCAACTAGAAAATGAGGAACTCCTAAAAAAATAAAAAATTACCAGTTAAGAATTATCAGAAATTAAAAATCGAATTACCCCGAAAACGGTGCAGAATTCGCTTGATTCGTAGTAGCCTGTTGTGCTAAATTACCAAAACCGACAGTTGGTTGATTTGCCAAATTCCCAAACGAAGGACTCTGAGCCGTTGATGTATTTCCAAATGCTAAAAATTAATCATAAATCAAAGAAATTTTACAACTAATCAAATTATTGCAAAATACTTGAACCACCCGAACCAAAAACTCTCGACGGACTACTACCAAAAGTGGCCGAACTACCGAAGGTAGGCGCACCACCAAAACTTGGTGCAGCACCGAACGCACTACCCGTTGTTGGTGATTGTGGTGCTGTTCCAGTTGCTGCTGCCCCAAATGCTGGTGGACTACCGAAACCACTCGTTGTTTGGAAACTTGAATTATTTGTTTGTGCACCAAAACCAGTTTGTCCGACTGATCCACCACCAGTGGCAGCTCCACTAAATGGTCCAGTGGTACCTGAACTACCAAAGAAACTACCAGTACTCGTGTTACTAGTACCAAAAGTACTCTGACCGAAAGTCGATTGTTGCCCAAATGTTGATTGGCCACCGAATGTTGGTTGACTACCGAAACTCTGTGTTGTAGTACCACCGCCAAAAATCGAGCTACCACCACTACTAGCACCACCACCACCAAAGATTGATCCACTTGATGATGCCGGTGTTGATCCGAAAATTGATTTTTGTTCAGTCGATGTAGTGGCACCGAATGGATTCGCTGATGTTGTCCCACCGCCACCGCCACCGAAAGCTGAAGTAGTCGGTGTTGATCCAACATTTAAACTACCGAAACCGAAACCGGACGTTGCGCCACTATTAGTAGCCGCTGCTGCTGCTGCTGTAAAACTAAACGATGACGGTTGAGTTGTTGCAAAAACACCAGATGCCGGAGCTGTTGCACCAAATGGTGTTGTACTCGATACCGAGCCACTACCACCAAATACAGAACCACCAAAACCACTACTTGTCGTTGTAGTATTCCCAAATATACTTCCCGAACTTGTTGTCGTCGCATTACCAAATATCGATCCCGACGATTGTCCAAAACTAAACGAATTTGTTGTAGATGCTGGTGCTACAGCTCCAAATGAACTTGGTGTACTACCGAAACTTGTATTAGCACCAAAAACTGGCGATTGCCCGAAAACACTGGATTGTTGACTGAATGGTGCTGTTGTTGCCGGTACGGCACCAAATGTTGTACTACCAAATTGTGTTGTTGGTGTTGCAGCTCCACCAAATGTTGATGGTGCATTACCAAAAACTGATGGTGCTACACTTGTCGAAACAGCTCCTCCAAAAATCGAACCGGTAGTAGCTGGAGTTGTACCGAAAACCGATTTTGTTGTAGCTGTAGGTTGAACAAATCCACCAAATACTGAAGCAGTTGTAGTCGTAGTTGTAGTTGTTGGAACTGCAGCTCCAAAAATTGATGTTGTACTCGTTGTCGGTGCTGTACCTCCAAAAATTGATGTAGTTGTAATCGGTGTAGCACCACCAAATATTGAACCAGTCGAAGTTGTAGTTATAGGAGATGTTCCAAATACCGATTGAGTTGTAGTTGTTGGTGTCGATGCTCCTACTATCGAAGAAGTGGGAAATGATGGTGCCGACGATCCAAAAACTGGCGCTGAACCGAAAATCGATTTCGAAGCTGACGAAGTATTCGTATTACCAAAAATTGATGCTGTTGTTGTAGCTGTTGTTCCAAATAGACTTTTCGATTTATCAACAGAACCAAAAATCGATTGGGTTGTAGCAACTGGAGCAACACTTGCAAAAATAGACGTTTGTGTTGTTACCGGTGTAAAACTCGACGATTTCGTTGAAGTAACCAAATTTAACGGTTGTGTTGTTGATGTGTTCGTTGCAACAACACTTGGTACTGTCAAGATTGGTTTAATTGTTGGTGCTACCGATGCAAGACTCGGTGTAGAACTACTAGCGGCTGTAGAGATCGCTTTAACTGATGCTACCGTTACAATGGCCGGAGTAGCAACAGTTGTTGTAGCCACTACCGTTGTTGTCGTTATACTGGGTTTAGATGTAAAAATTAAAGTCGCTGGCGCAGTTGGAGTTGTTGTTGTAGTTGCTATAGGTGTCTGTTGAGAAGTTGTTGGTGTTACTGGCGTTATAGTAAGTGAGGGTTTTGTTGATGGTTGGATCGTTGCTGTAGTTTTGGGAGCAACAAAGATTGTCGATTGTCCAATTGTTGCAACGGTTGTTTTCGGAGCAAAACTAACATTTCCGAATAAATTTGTAGCAGTAGTTGTGGACGGTGTAGCTTTTGCAATAGAAACAGTTTCAGTTGTAGGTTTTGCAGTAGCTACTGTTGCGCTACCGAATAAAGAAGCAGTCGATTTGATTGTTGAAGTCGTAGCAGGAATTGTAGCCGGTGCTAATGATGTAAACAACGGCTTCTCACCAAAAACTGTTGGTTTATTATTTTGTAAACCAAATACGGATGCTGTTGTTGTAGTCGGCTTAAAAACAGTATTTGTTGCTGCTACATTTTTATCGCCGAAATTAAAAGTAAACGTTTTTGCTGCTGCTGTTGTACTAACGGTTGTTGGTTGTGTTGTAAATGTAAATAGCGAAGTTTTTGGTGTTGTTATCGGGGCTGCTGTTGTAGGCGTTGTTTTATTTACAAAATTAAAAGTGAACGGCTTAGAAACTTCAGCACTAGAAACTCCAAAACTTGACGTCGTCTTTACATTACTAACCGAAATCACCGGCTTACTTGTCGGAGCATTCGTTAAAACAACCGTTGTTGTTGCAATCGGTCCAATACTTAACGAAGTCGGTACGAAAGCCGAATTTGGACCACTTGGTAAAGTTGTTTTGGTTGTAAACGAAGGCGTTACAGTTTTATCCAACAATTTCAAACTGTTTTGTTCGAATTTCTGTGTGAATTTCTCTAAATTTTCAATTGGAGTTGTTTCCTGAATTGTTTTCGGTGTTGATTGTGTAAAATCTAATTTCTTTACAATATCTTTAGAAACCGGTGATAGTTTTGCTCCAAGTAGACTCAATTGTTTCAATTTACTAGCCGATGATTGTTGGATTGATGTATTCGTGATTTGTGGTTTGATCGGTGTAATATTGGGAATTTTACGATTTTGCAAAAAATTCCGCAAATTATCGGTTTTCGTTTTTGTAAAATATTTCAAACGATTCTTAACGAATTCAATTTGTATTTGTTGAATTGATTCCGGTTCTAATGTTAAACGTTTCAATTCATTCTCTAATTCTTTAGGATCTTCAACATTTATCAATAAAGTCGGACCAATCGGCTGTCTTGAACGTTGCTTGATACGACACGCTATATCTTTTAATACGTAACTTTGTTTCTGGATTATAGCCATTTGATTTACCATTGTTTGAAATATCGCTTCCATCGTCGGCATTTTGATTTTGTACGTTTTCCGACAATAATCTTGAAAATTCTCCCATTGTTCATCTAAAGCACGATGTGCCTGTGTTAATTGTGATTCCAAATAATAACTACTATGTCTTAGATCGGCTAATTGTTTCTCTGAAGCGGAATCTAACGGTTGTGCACGTTGTAGTATTGATAATTTCTCATCTTGCGTTGCATTAAAACGTGATTTTGCTTCTTCATACCAAGCAAACGATTGTAATAGATTCTGTTTTAAACTATGCACTTCAGCATTTTGTCCTGTTGTTATATCGACCATCTCCTTCAAGAATTCATCAATAATCGATGTTAATTGTACAATAGTTGTTTTATCACTATCCGAACCGACATTGATTTTCACCGATTTACAGCGACTTAATAGATTCTTGATTTCCGATTCTAAAAATACGCATTCTTCACGTACCATCTGTGCAAATAACTTTTCAGTTTCTGCATCAATCTCGGCTTGACTTTCGACTTTTTGTAATGTTTCATTCAATTGGGGCGTTTCAACTTTTGGCGGATTCTTTGGTGTTGGTGTTGATGTTGCTGCAGTAACCGCAACTGCAGGAGCTGAAGCTGTACTAATCTTATTAGCTATTGGAGTACTTTGGTTGACACTAAACGGTAACGATTGGGAGACTTTCGGGATTTCTTGCGCCTTCACTTGATTCGTTAAATTTCCAAATGTTACCGCTTTTGGTACCTGAAATCACTCAATTAGCGATTGTTTAACAGCAATTTTAGTTTTAATAACTGACTTGTTGCTGCTGTTGCGGCACATTTTCAGTTTTAGCAACGCTTTTTATTGTGAACAAATTCGGATTGATTGTTTGAACGATTGGATCCGGTGGTGAACAGATATTTGGTAAACCCTCCTTTAAATTAATCACATTAAAACAACACAATGTTCCAAAATGTGATAGCAATAATAAAATTGGTGTTGGTGGTAGATTACTTTCACCCCATGGTATCTCTTGTTGATTACTCGTATTTAAAGCAAAACCAATTGGTAATGATTCTTCACGATTATCGCTTAATGGTAATTCAGCCCGACTTGCATCACCCATTATCCATTGTGTCCAAATATCATTCGATGAACTTAAAACACCAACTTCCATACTATTCGAAGATGCCACCATTAAAATATTCCTATAATATTCACAATTATTACAAATAACTAATTTAATCGATAAAGCAACAAACCAATTTCGTTGTAGTATCGTGTAGAATTGTGTTGGTCGCGTATTGCCATTACTATAACAAATATCATCATAATTAATAAAACTCGGTGTACCAGTTTTCGGTGTTTCAATAACAACCACATTCACCGGATCATCTACATTTTGTGATTGGAAAATACCGATAAATTGACTACTAGAAATCCATTCTAAACCAATAAGAGAATGTATCGATTTAAATGGTGGTGCATTTATCACTTTTACCGCTTTCAAATCTGGTTTGTATTGTGTAATTTTACCATCTTTCGAACCGACAGCGATCTGTTTACCTTTCGGACTCCAACGGAAACATGTCGTTGCCGAAGCGGGTGGTAATTCATTAATACTAACACCGGGTTGTTTCAATTCGTAAACACCTAAACTACCATCTGATTTACAAGCGGTAAATATACCACCAAGTGTTGGATTCCAATTGGTGTCGATTATATCAACACCGGGTGTGGGTGATAGGCGGATTTCTTCTAGTTTTATCGGTGATTGTTGCAGGAATGATTTAATATCGTAGAATAACGCCCATGGGGTACAGTCGCGGTCGATAATCACCGATAAGATCGTTTCTTCGCAATTTGTTGAAATGTGTCTAGCAGGTGAGGGGATTGGGATTTCACGGTGTGGATAACTCGCTTTGTCGCCATCATTTCTAAGATGTTCTTGAAGACGTTTCAATTGAACAACTACAATAAAACAAGTTACAATCTATTAATCGCTATTGTGTTTTCTGGAATTTTACTTTTAAGTGCATTTCCGGTGGTTCCTAGGATAATTAAATCGAAACGACTCGCCGAGGCTACTAGATTACAACGTTTTGAGAATTTCGTATTGTCTGTATTGTTGAATACGTCGATTTTACCGCAAAGTTTGAACTGCAAATCCTACAAAAACAATATAACCTATAAATTTAAGATTAACGATTTACAAGAATAATACCTGGACATCAATCGGTTCCGGTGCGTTTTTCCACATTGTGTGGTTATCAATCAAACATAAACGATATAAACAATAAAATTATAGTTTTTTTTTTCGATAAATTAAGCGAAGGCGGTTAAAAGGTTTTTAAAAGAAAATTACGCCATGACGGTTTTCCTAGGGAGTAATTTTTAATCGGTTGGTTAGACTGGAGTAGAGCTGCGCGTATAGATGCAATTGCGGATCTGTTATACCGTACGAATCATACAAATGGAAACAGGGAGATGGATTTTCATCGTTAGTAGTTATGTTTATTTGCACACCACCGTTGGGCTAAGCCACAAGGTGGTGAATTTTTGAAATAATCTATGAATGAGTTTAAAGACCATTCAATCTTTCACGTGTAATTCGATCAATTCAAAAATTTAACCACATTAATGAAAATTCAAATGGGGCCCCCATAGCTAAGCCATTGTTCTCATCTTGTGAGAGATAAGTCTAGATCCGCCTCTGGAACACTATTTTTGTCAAATTCAAAAATGATACATTTGGCAACGCTGCATATAATTTACTAGCCCATCTCTACGACATAGTTGACTTCGATTTACAAACAGTTTTTGTGATTCGACAAATTTTACATTGTAATTTTGGAAAAAATGTCGGTTTTATGTCCGGAAATCCAAGAACCAGGCTTCTCGTTCGCTAATTGTCGCCGGTAATTAATATTCAATCAATTTTCCAATAATTAATCAGATAATAACCAAAAAAATGCATTGTCATATAACCTAACCTAACTTGTCGAATTTCCAGTAATGCCCTGTTGGGAAACAAGGGTTTCGCTACACCGAAAGCCACCAAAACTGGCACAACAATCGTCGGTATCATCTACAAAGATGGTGTGATTTTGGGGGCGGATACTCGGGCCACCGAAGACACAACAGTATCCGATAAGAATTGTGCAAAAATCCATTATCTCGCACCGAATATGTAGTATGTATTTGGTCCCCAATAATGAGCATTGATTCAAGATTGTTGTCTTTTCTTATAGTTGTTGTGGTGCTGGTACCGCCGCCGATACGGAGCAAACAACTCAAATGATCGCTTCACAATTAGCCCTCCACCAATTGTATACAAATCGTGTGTTACGCGTCTGTACGGCTAATCAAATGCTGAAACAATACCTGTTCCGCTACCAAGGCCATATCGGTGCCGCTCTAGTCTTAGGCGGTGTAGACTCCACCGGACCCCATCTCTACTCAATCTTTCCACACGGTTCGTCCGATAAACTACCCTACACCACAATGGGTTCTGGTTCGTTGGCCGCAATGGCTGTATTCGAATCGAAATGGAAACCGGATTTGTCGGAAGCCGAAGGTATTCAATTGGTACGTGATGCTGTAGCTGCCGGTATCTTCAACGATCTTGGATCCGGTTCGAATGTCGATATTTGTATTATACGTAAAGGTTCGGTGGATTATCGGCGTACGTACGATGAGGCTAATAAGAAGGGTGTACGTCAGTCGTCGTATCGGTATCCGCGCGGTACTACAGCTGTACTATCAACGAAACAGATTGATGTTGTCGATGTGGCGGTACGGCCGGTCGAGACAGGTGAGAAAATGGAGATTGCTTAACTTTCTTTTGTACGAGTATTAAGAGGGATTTGGTTATTAATAAAACAATCTTATTAAGAAATTTCGATATATTCGTAACATATAAAATATCAGTTTTTATGAACTATAAAATCCCAAGTATCTTTCCATCTTAAATCCAAAATATCGTTAGTTGTAAGTGGTGTTGTACCGTAACATAGTACAAGAAATTTCGTAAAAACGTAAAAAATCAACACCACCCACATTGTTAATAATACAATAAACGAATATGCGAACATTTTAATCTTGATTACATCTCGAATTAGATAGAAAATATGCTCTAAAAGAGCGGCTAATAGTAGCGTTTTAAACGTAAAAGCCGGCAGATAATGGTGTAAAAACAACGTACGTTCCACAAAGAAATACGGTAGATAATGTATCAAATAACCGGTCAAAAAGATCTCGCCAATCGTCTGGAATTGTTGCCACATCTTCTCATTCAAATCGTAACATAATCGTCGCCGTCTCAACAAATAAAACACCAATAAAACCGTATAAATCAAAATACCCACAGTACCCGAATACCACAATAACAGATTACCAATCAAATGGATTTGAGCCTGGAATTATCCAATTATTAAATAATTCTAGATTGAGAAACGAACATTTACATTACTCGTTGATGATACCCAATAGGCGATACCGCGCGATAATAACGGCCATTCTAACGCCTCCGAACTGTACATATGATTCTGGATACCTTCACCACCAGCAAACATCATCTTGTAGTGTAACTCGAAGAATTTCTCCCAGAATGTTAGTTGTGTAGCAGCTGTTGGTATCATTTCAGCCGTCACCAATTCCCTCTCACGATCCTTTTGATCTTCGGCTAAAATCCACAATTATTAGATCGAATTATTGTTTATAAAAAATCGATTACATTTAGTGTATCGGTGTTCTTCCACATTCCAAATCGTATCGTCTTGATTCACAATCCGATCGGCCACAACTTCATGCTGATGAAAGCCCCAATCGGGTAACTGTCGTCCGCTAAATTTCAACGCCGTATTCGTATCGACATGGATTAAACGTACCAACGATTGGATTGTATGCCAATTGTCGCCGTTCTGTTCACGATTCAATATCTCAACACGCCACAGATTCTGTGCCGGCATTGAAACATTGTAATCGATATAACAGGAGACTTCTTGGCTTTGTGGTGATATCGGTGCGGCGACATCGTGTGAATTTAGAGCACGACTCGTTATACCGTGCACCAATTGTATCACATCACCATGTTTGATCGTATCAATCGGTTGTTCAACGACTAAATCGTTCTTTTGTGGTCGCTTAACAATCCACCAATTATTCACATCTTTAAACGAATAACATGTGACTTGTTGTTGGTGGCTGGAGCCGCGTTTATCCGGATAACGGATCGGATAGACGTGGTTGTGGGAGTGGAGCCAACAGGTGCGACCGTGCGTGTGGCGGAGGGTGACTTGTGAACCGTGCGCTACTATCAGTGGTTGTCCTTTGGTGATTGATGCTAGACCGCCTTCGAGAGAGGCTTGGAAGGCGCTCGTCATTATACTATCGTGCGGTCCAGCTTTATACAACACGTTTAAATGGATATAAAACACGGTTAAATAGACTAAACTGGAGATGGTGGCTGTTAGGATTGATTGTAGCAGGAATTTGATGAGAATCGCACGATCGGATAGTGGTGATGATAGAGATCGCCAAAAATCGCGTCCTATTATCACTAAACCCAAACAGCACGTATAAAAGCCGACGTATTTAACACACAACGAACACGTCATCGAAACACAAGCTAAGATCAACCAAAATATCGATGCGAAACTGTATTTATTCGAATATTGTCGATATTTTAACAGGCACAAAATACCGAATAAAGCAAAGAATATCAACATTGACTCCATTAAAATAAAACGACTCTGCGTCAACAAAGCATTATCGAATAGTAGTAAAATCGCTGCCAATAGTGATGTCCATTGGGTTAGTCCCAATTCTAACATCAAATGGTACGCTGTTGGTATTATTAAACTACCAAATAATGCCGGTACGAAACGTAGTGCCAACAATGGTACCGAATCGGTGTACGGACTACCGATACGATCGAATTTGAATTTACCATCGAAACCAACCAAATAAGCAACGGCTGCTATCAACTGTTTACCTAAAGGTGGATGTGTGTCGAAGAAGAACGTATTCTTCATATATAACGAAATTGATTCGCTTAATTATTATATTGATTATAATATTTAGCTGATGACTGAGACAAAAGGAATTGTTGATTAGAATAAATCTCATTAATTAATATTAATATTAACGATTAAATGAAGAAAAGTTGACGTGGCTTTCATTTATTGTACGTTCAATACTTGATCGTATATCTCACAGAGTACTTTCAGCAATCATGGAGTTTGCATCGTACAAGAAAATGTCTACTGATGGTCTAAAAGTGATTAAATTTATTGGTTCCGGGATTTATCAGTTTAGATTTGTGAAATTTATATTAATTTTAATGTTTTTAATCGTTTTCGTCAGTCATTTGCTGCAAATTTATTTATTTTTATATGAAACAAATTTCAAAGATTTCATACAATATGGGCCGATGTGCTTTGCAGCATTTTATGTAAGTATTCATTGGAGAATCAACTAGTTTTTTGGAAATAAATACTCAAAAGTCTACAAGTTTAGACTACAGCTTCTAAAAGACTTATCATATTACAGAAAAAATACATACCTATATGGGGCATTCCACGCCAAATCGACCACTTTTGAACCCGACCCCTTTCGATTTGGCTGAAAATTTGCCACCATTTTGTACCTCATTAAAGACGTTTCTCAAAATTTTTTCAAATTTTTTTACCCACCCAAAAAAAAGTTAGTTTTCAAAAGAATGGCTCTTTTTTCAAAACTTGACATAATTAATAAAAATGGTAATCATCAGAAAAATTTCCAGTAATTTCAGAAAATTAAAAAAATAAAATAAAAGACGAGTCAGTATATTTTTTTCTTATTTTTTTTTAAACTACATTCAAAAACAAAAATTATAAAATAGTTATTTATGATACATTTTATTTTGCGAGTGGGTAGTTTGCGAAACGAGCCGGAGGCGAGTGAAGCAACCCCACGAGCCACTTTTAACATTTGTATCATAAATAACTATTTCAACTTTGAAGTTCTCTCTACATCCTAAAAAATTTTTAAAGAGGTCTTAAGCGAAATAAGGTGAAAAACCAAAAATTTTCCCTTCAAGTGAAAGAAAAAATTGTTTTCAAGTGAAAAAAACTAGAAATCGAAAAAACACCCTTCTAAAAATTCAAGAGGATTTGTAGAAAATGTCAAACTTTGATATAAAAAAAGAAAAAAAATATTAAAGAATGTAATCATCGAAAAATTTGCGGTTTTTTCCGAAAATCTGAAAATAAACGTTGAACATAACTTTGGATCATTTTTATTTATTTTTTTCTAAAAAGTAAATTTGAAAAAATTCTGTGAAACGTCTTTAATGAGGTACAAAATGGTGGCAAATTTTCAGCCAAATCGAAAGGGGTCGGATTCAAAAGTGGTCGATTTGGCGTGGAATGCCCCATATACAGTTGCGATCAAAAAATTTTAGACGTTAAGGACATCTAATTGTCAGTTGGTGTAGGACAGCCTTTAATATTTTATATACAAAAAGTCATTAATTTTGATATTTAGAATGTCAATAATAACAGTAATGCTTGGCCCAGATTAAACATTTTTAAACGTCAAAAAAACGCCGACCAAAATTTTTTGATTGCAACTGTATATGCAGTGCTGCAATAGATACTTTGAAAATATATCTAGATATAGATACAGATATAAAAAAAAAATAAGTATCTAGATACATAATTTATTATTAACTATATAGTAAAAGAAAATGAATTACAGATGAGTGATCAGTAATTCATTATACATATATAACGAATTTTGAAACTCTTATATGTAATACTATATATCCAGGGCCGGCGGAAGCAGGCATTCAGAGCATGCCCTGCATGCGGGCGCCGCTACGACAGGGGCGCCGCTTCCGGGACACAGTTCTTGAGTTCATTTTTGATTAACAGAATTTTAGAAGTTAATTTTATGTTGTCACATCAATTTGCATTATAAAAAATCGACTATTTTTAAAGTGAAACTTCTTTAGCAGCGCTTGGGTGCAAATATTTTTCAATGTATTTTCCCTATGTAACGATAATGCGAGACCCCGTGAAGGAAGCACTTCCCCTCTAACAGACAGCTGCGAGGGAAGAGTGGGGGCGTTTCCAATAGCGTCGCTTATACTCTGTGAGTTCTGCCAACTAGGATCTAGAGTTGATGTCATTGATCGATGTACAAATTTCAAGGATTGCCCCGATTTATAATTTTTATATTTATAATGTTATAATAATTAATGGCGTTAAATTGAGATAATCGAAATGCCGAAAAATACAACTGCAGAACAAAAACAAGCCTTCAGGCGACAGAAAGAAAATAAACCAAGAAAAAATATGAGCTTCATCTCTAACCTATGAAGTTTCAATTCTAAAAGCCCGTTTAGACGTTCAAGCCATTTGCGCAAACTGGCTTGCACAAACCAGTTTGCGCAAATAAATCGTTGCGTGTAAACGATGGCATGAAGTTTGTGCAAGCCAAAAAATTTGGCTTGAGTAAAATCTGTCTCGACAGAAAATTGGCTTGCGGTTGGTGTGTTGGCATGAACGTCGTTTAGACCCTCCAATCTCGCGCATGCGCATCGATGAAACCCTTCTACCACCTGTTCACCCCAACCTATGTAAAAAAACTTCGTATTATTGTGTTCGTTAAAATGCCCACCGAAAAGGAAGTTATTTCTGAATTTATTGAAACATATAAATCGTTTCCCTGTTTATGGAAGATAAAAAGTCGAGAGTACAGCGAAAACAAATCCCGTTTAAGCAACCATTGTTTAGACCATTTCCTTTTAGCCTTTAATTGCCTTTTCTTTTTTATAAGGCACACCGCAGCCGTTGCAAGAATTAATTCTTGATCCAAATCTTCCATTTTTAATAATAATAATACAATCAACTACAATTTTCAGACTTCCTCACACCAGATTTGCGCAAACTAAACTGAACGTGTGAACGACAACATTTTATTCAGTTCATTTGCGCAAATTGGCTTGTGCAAGCCAGTTTGTGCAAATGGCTTGAACGTCTAAACGGGCTTTAACGCGCGGCGTTCCACGCACTTTCAATTATTTTTTCCAAAAATGTACCTTCAAAATTCCAGGATATGTGAGGCCATATTCGATGGATGGCAAATGCTATTTATAGTCTTCGTCATTTTTGCATTTTTATTAAAAGTGAGAATATCGCAAAAATTTTGGTGAATTCCACTTTAACCTTAAATAAGTTTTGAAAGAGTGAATTTATCGAAAAATTATAAGAAACCTCTTTTGTAGTGCGTTCAATTTCCTATAAGAGTGTCCCAAGATCTTATCAATGTGATAAACGGTTAAAGAGTTACAAAATTCCATATCATGAAGAAAAGTTTTTCCCATGTTAATTAAATGGAAAATGGAAAATCGCGATGGGGCACCTATTAATATTAAAATTAAGAGCTGATATTTTCACAGGCTCATTTTTTCGACATCCTGAACAAAATTTGCTGGGTACTTTTTGGAAGAAAAATAATAGTCGATTTTTTTGATGCAGTCTAATAAGTAAATATTTATTATTGATCAGCAATCTTACTTTTAATCAGTGATTATGCGTAAAATTGCTGTTGGAGGAGGGCGGATGTGTAAAGGGGGCGCTTAGAAATAAACCGCATGCGGGCGATAAAGTCCTTAGCACCGGCACTGTATATATCTATCTATACTTATATAAGCTATTTTCCATTCACTGATGCATTGATTCGTTTATCACGATATCTCCGAAACTATCCGTTCGATAGACTTTAAATTTAGCACGTATATTACTTTTGTGATGTAGACGCTCACTAAGAAAGGATTTTTGAAAATTCATCCCTAAGAGAGTTAAATCGAGCATTAATGTTTCAAAATGTTGCGGTTGTGGAAATAAGTTTTGATAATTTAGCAGTTTCATTTCTGAATTATTTCTTGAAAACTTTACGACGATTGATTAGCGTTTGAAGCAATATAAGAATAAGCCAATCCCACAACGCCTAATAAAGGTGATATACCTATGATAGTAGGTAGTAGTGCTATAATAAATACTTGATAATATATCTAGGTATAACGTGTATTTTTCTTAATCAAATACTTTTTTATGAACTTCTATAAAAACGAAAAAAATATTTAAAACTTACAAACTAAAATAAACAAATAAAGTATCTTGTATTTGCATCTAAAATTCTAACAAAAGATACATGTGAAGAATATCTAGATACAAGATACAGATATTAAAACGAAAAGTATCTAGATACAAAATTTAGGTACATGTATCTAGATACATTGCAGCACTGTATATATATGCAATTTCATTCAAATAACTCTATTACTCACTCCCAATTCGAACTAGCTCAATGCTCTCTTTGTTTGGTATCTCAAAATTTCTACGTATCGTTTTTGTAGAGTCCTATACGTTTAATAAGGCGCGACATCTTAGACTCGATTTTGATTCGATTAGTAAAACATACAGTGTAGGGTTCTTTCTAGGTAGATACGGAGAACTTCTTTACGTCTCATAGTAGGAATTAGTATATGAGTCAAAAAAGATAGAGAGAAACTAGAGAAAAAAGAAATAGAGAAAGAGAAAGAGAGAGAGCGCTATAAATACTACCCAGCGTGAATCATCTGCAGTGCGGACTTCCTTTTTTGGAACGACACCCATTGTGATATGTATCAATTTACTTAAGACATGCCAAACATCTGCTATCTTCCCCGACACGAGAATTGTGTTTATTATGATATCTTTTACAGAATGAAGATATCAGATGTTTTGCATGCCATAGGTAAATTCTGACATACAACAATGGGTGTCGTTCCGAATAGGAAGGTCGACATGTTCACTTAAATCTTTATTTGACTCATGTGGACCGTAACGAAATTCTTTCTGTCCACTTAGATGGAACGCCCAGCCTGTATATTGGTTACCGTCTTGTCTCGTTTATTAGATCGATTTTCGGTTCTAGTTTACACAATTCTGTTTTGTGTATGTACTTAAATATAAGGTATAATTTTACCTTATTTCAGGCTCTTCTTGCTATGTTAATACTGTTAATCAAACCAAAATTAGTTGAAAATTTATTTGAAGAGATCAACTTATGGTCAACTGATTGTGGAACAACTAAAACGAAAGCAGCAATTGAGAAAGAAATGAAGTATCTTAGAACTTTTGCAATTATTCACACTTCGATCGTAATTATCGTTGCTGCTATCTTCTATTTTAATGATAACGATTATGAAATATTTCTGTCCGTAAAATTTTGCACTGACAAGTATCCAAATTACTCAAAATATTATAAAAAAGTATATAAAATCATTTGTTGCCTTTTAATTTGTTCTGTATATAATGCACATTGTTATCAAGTCGTTTATTATACGCAACATGTGAAATACCAGGCTATGATGTTGTGCGATCATTTATTAGCATTAACCGATTACACTAATTTGGATCCCTCTTCGTCAAGAACACATCCAATCGACAATATTCCTTATCAACAAGTAATCAAACATCGATTAGTGAATTTTGTTAAAACACACCAAGAACTGTTGATGTAAACTTATATTTCTACAACAGTGTAATTCAATAAATTGTTAAAGAATTATTACAGGGCTGCTCATAAGAAAATCAGAGAAATTTCAATTTTAATCATTCTTTTCTCGTTCACTGGATTGTTGTTAGTTTCAAGTCTAACTCTACGTTTGGTGATGGTATTCATTTGAGATTTAATTTAATATTTATAGTTTTATTAACGATACAATTTCTCTAAGGGTACTTTCAATGAATTAGATCTTCTCCAAATAATTGTCGCCCTCTTGAGTGCATGTCTCACTGCTTCAGCTATCATACTCGCTGGACAATCCATAGAAACAATTGTAAGTATCTGATCGCTCGAAAAAATCATATACAGGCTGTCCAGCCAACAGTTACATCTCAATTATCTCGCTTGTTTGTGAATTGACGTGGAACAGTAAGTAATGTCCTTACGTTAACTGACACGACTATTTTTCTAGATATTTTGGAAATGCCACAACGGCGTATAAGATCTCGAAAATTACTCAATATTAGGAAAACAAATGAAGTTGATATGAAATGTTTTTCTTTTAAAAATTTCTCATTTGTTATTCGCCCGGCGCATCCACCATTTTACACAGAGAGTTGATACAGACGACAAAGGGTTTCCTAGATTTAAGTTGGCACCCTTAAATGTAGTGATATTTCTAGGGATTTCATTCTTTATGTCCATATCTTCGCCTACAATCTTGGGATTACGTACTTTGTTTAACAAGACATCTGTCAAATCTAGTAACCTTTCGGTCCCTGAATTCACCTTAGTCAGATTGATAAAAACTGGAATTTAGCCCGATGAATTGTAAAGTCTTTCATCTGAAATGTAGTTTTTAACCCAAAATTTTGAGAACAATTCATTACATGTGATTGTTTTCCTAATATTGAGTAAATTTTGAAATCTTATATGACGTTTTGGCATTTCCAAAACGGCTAGAAAGTAAATCGTATCGATCAATTAAAAGATGGATATTGTAGTGTAATTTCTTTAGATTCTTTTCCACTTCAATTCACAAACAAACGAGATATTTAAGGTGAAGCTGTAAGCTGCAACTCCCTGTATATCTTGCCGTCAACGTGTTCATAAATTGTTGACTTGTTGTAGTGCGATCATTCTTGTGAAATTATACAACAAATTGACTGGTATGATATGAACTGTGAAAATCGTAAATTATTATTGACCGTATTAGTTTCTGTACAAAGAAAAGTTGCCATCAGATTTTCTGATAAATATTCGATTAATTTCGAATTAGGATTAAATGTAAATATTTTGAATCAATATTTTTTATCATTATCTAATTATGTAACGGTTGCAGGTTGTGAGAGGTGTTTATGCGGTAATTTCGCTTTTCATCAATTTTAAGACGTAGAAGAAAAACCGACTTTTCATTGTTTTGCACTCAAGTTTAAGTAATATATAGTCCACAAAAAAAAAACACTTAAGTAATATAATGGACGTAGTTATCTAATAACGAATCAAAATTAGTATTAAAATGTTATTATCACAGAAAGGTTGCAGTAAATGTTTATGTAATCACTAAAGGGCGGAGATCTGCTCCAAGTTGGGGCAAGGCAAATTCTAGTCTCCTGACAAATTCGTATAGAGCGTATCGGCAAAAGCTGTTGTACTTGTATATTCTATCTTTTCTTGTGAAACGTTTCTCTATACAAATAAAGTCCGAACTACCACAAATTCAGGTGAGCCATAACATAAAATCATTTAAGTTGCTTATATTCCCAATACACTGCTTTCAAAATGATACTAATTTGTCTCATAAACATTTGTTACACACTTGAACTATTTACAATTATTTTAATATGTTTATTCAAAAGCTCACTTTCACTCAAAGCTTTAAGTCGAGATTGTGACATTATGCTTCTCAAATACCTTTTCTTGATTTAAAAATAATTTCTTCTTCATTTATTTCCACTAATGTTTTAATTCAAATCTCTTTAGTGATGTAAACAATATACATTTTGTCTAGTTACGTTTTTTTAAGATAAGAACAAAAGTATTATTGATTCTATGAAGTTTAGGAGGTTTTTAGAAGGTTTCCTATTTCATATGTCAACTACATTTTAAAGACAATTTTTTCGTTTTTTTCTTTTGCACATATATGAAAATATTTTCTTTTTTTTTACATTGTGGGGCTCCCTAAAGTTCGGGGGCCCGCACGCGCGGCGGGCTCTGCGAGCCCCATTTATACGCCACTGTTTGTGCTGTATGATTTATTGTTTGGCCGGATTCCGGAATAACCGACAAGCTCCCAAGTTGGATAACCGGATACCGGATATTAGAGAAAGTTAGCAATAATGATTGTTACTTAAAGGCTTTGCTACCATCATAGCTACCATTATCTGATTATTCCGAATTTAGTTCAAGAACTACGGGCGATTACTAGCATCAGCGTCCTCATCAAAAGAACTTTCACTTGTCCACGTAGAATTTCAAAATAATTCTTATCAACTCAATCTTCATTCATATGATCAAAATATTTTCAAAACTTCGATCGGACACCTTTATAGCAGGTGCCGCCTTCTATGTTCCCGTCCAAACTTCAACTCACCGATTTTATTATGAAGAAGAAAACTGCTCTAATGGGACGATTTCTCGAAATTTTTAATTGCTTTTGTGCCGCACTAGGAATTCACAGTTCTTTTGATGAGTTTAAAATTGTTTTCCAAAATTTATTCTATTTTTGAATTTAAAGCTTTTATGTTGAAGTCCCATATCCTGTATCGTTTATTAACTGATCTTAAATTCAAAATAACATGTTTTCGTACGTTATCAAATCCATTAAAGTGAGAGCTCATTTCCGGTTATTGTTTTTTTTTTATCTGAATAAAAACCCGTAAAACAAGTAGGGCATAAAGAAAGGAGTGCATATGGTTTAAACTAGTCGGAAATCTGGTTAAGCAAATAAAAACAAAATAATAATCGGAAATCAGGTACTTAAGTAGTTTTGATAAGGCATTCAGTACATGTTATTATTCTCAATAGATCATCAGTAAATAAATATACGAAAATTTGGCATTTCAACTTATAAACAGGGGTGTGAAGTAAGAGGTTTTCGAGGCACATAAAGGCAAATGAGCTCTTCATACAACCTTTTTTTTTAATACTGGACATCAACTTAATTGATATATTAGTTGATATATAAATAAATTAGAAATTGATTCGCTTAATTATTATATTGATTATAATATTTAGCTGATGACTGAGACAAAAGGAATTGTTGATTAGAATAAATCTCATTAATTAATATTAATATTAACGATTAAATGAAGAAAAGTTGACGTGGCTTTCATTTATTGTACGTTCAATACTTGATCGTATATCTCACAGAGTACTTTCAGCAATCATGGAGTTTGCATCGTACAAGAAAATGTCTACTGATGGTCTAAAAGTGATTAAATTTATTGGTTCCGGGATTTATCAGTTTAGATTTGTGAAATTTATATTAATTTTAATGTTTTCAATTATGTTTCGATCAGTCATTTGCTGCAAATTTATTTATTTTTATATAAAACAAATTTCAAAGATTTCATACAATATGGGCCGATGTGCTTTGCAGCATTTTATGTAAGTATTCATTGGAGAATCAACTAGTTTTTTGGAAATAAATACTCAAAAGTCTACAAGTTTAGACTACAGCTTCTAAAAGACTTATCATATTACAGAAAAAAATACATACATATATGGGGCATTCCACGCCAAATCGACCACTTTTGAACCCGACCCCTTTCGATTTGGCTGAAAATTTGCACCATTTTGTACTCATTAAAGACGTTTCTCAAAATTTTTTCAAATTTTTTTACCCACCCAAAAAAAAGTTAGTTTTCAAAAGAAGGCTCTTTTTTCAAAACTTGACATAATAAATAAAAATGTTAATCATGGGAAAAATTTCTAGTAATTTCGAAAAATTAAAAAAAAAATAAAATAAAAGACGAGTCAGTATATTTTTTTCTTATTTTTTTTTAAACTACATTCAAAAACAAAAATAATAAAATAGTTATTTATGATACAAGTGTTAAAAGTGGCATTTTATTTTGCGAGTGGATAGTCTGCGAAACGAGCCGGAGGCGAATGGAGCAACCCCACGAGCAAAATAAAATCACTTTTAACACTTGTATTATTCAATATACTATTTCAATTTTGGAGTTCTCTCTACACCCTAAAAAATTTTTAGAAAGGTCTTGAGCGAAATAAGGTTAAAAAACAAAAATTTTCCTTTAAGTGGAAAAAAAAATTGTTTTCAAGTGAAAAAAAGAAATCGAAAAAACACCCTTCTAAAAATTTCAGAGGATTTGTAGAAAATGTCAAACTTTGATATAAAAGAAAGAAAAAAAAATTAAAGAATGTAATCATCGAAAAATTTGCGGTTTTTTCCGAAAATCTGAAAATAAACGTTGAACATAACTTTGGATCATTTTTATTTATTTTTTTCTAAAAAGTAAATTTGAAAAAATTCTGTGAAACGTCTTTAATGAGGTACAAAATGGTGGCAAATTTTCAGCCAAATCGAAAGGGGTTGGATTCAAAAGTGGTCGATTTGGCGTGGAATGCCCCATATACAGTTGCGATCAAAAAATTTTTGGACGTCAAGGACATCTAATTGTCAGTTGGTGTAGGACAGCCTTTAATATTTTATATACAAAAAGTCATTAATTTTGATATTTAGAACGTCAATAATAACAGTAATGCTTGGCCCAGATTAAACATTTTTAAACGTCAAAAAAACGCCGACCAAAATTTTTTGATTGCAACTGTATATGCAGTGCTGCAATAGATACTTTGAAAATATATCTAGATACAGATACAGATACAAAAAAAAATTAAGTATCTAGATACAGATACAAGTATCTTTGTAAAAGTATCTAGATACATAATTTATTATTCACTATATAGTAAAAGAAAATGAATTACAGATGAGTGATCAGTAATTCATTATATTATATATAACGAATTTTGAAACTCTTATATGTAATACTATACTTATATAAGCTATTTCCCATTCCTGATGCATCGATTCATTCATCACGATATCTCCGAAACTATCCGTTCGATAGACTTTAAATTTAGCACGTATATTCCTTTTGTGATGTAGACGCTCACTAAGAAAGGATTTTTGAAAATTCATCCCTAAGGGGGTTAAATCGAGCATTAAAGTTTCAAAATGTTGGAATATAGGTGCGGTTGTGGAAATAAGTTTTGACAAGTGGGTACCCGTCCGTATAGCTGGCCGCTTTTGGAAATAAGTTTTGATAATTTAGCAGTTTCATTTCTGAATTATTTATTGAAAACTTTACGACGATTGATTAGCGTTTGAAGCAATATAAGAGTAAGCCAATCACACAACGCCTAATAAAGGTGATATATAGTATATTATTACATATACATACATACATTGAATATACATTTACTATGGTAGTAGGTAGTAGTGCTATAATAAATACTTGAAAATATATCTAGGTATAACGTGTATTTTTCTTAATCAAATACTTTTTTATGAACTTCTATAAAAACGGAAAAATTATTAAAAACTTACAAATTAAAATAAACAAATTAAAGTATCTTGTATCTGCATCTAAAATTCTAACAAAAGATACATGTGAAGTGTATCTAGATACAAAATACAGATATTAAAACGAAAAGTATCTAGATACGAAATTTAGATACATGTATCTAGATACATTGCAGCACTGTATATATGTGGAATTTCATTCAAATAACTTTATTACTTACTCCCAATTCGAACTAGCTCAATGCTCTCTTTGTTTGGTATCTCAAAATTTGCTACGTATCGTTTTTGTAGAGTCATATACGTTTAACAAGGCGCGACATCTAGACAGACCTTCGAACTATTATTATTTTCGTTCTTATTTTCGATTTTGATTCGATTAGTAAAACATACAGTGTAGGGGTTCTTTCTAGGTAGATACGGAGAACTTCGTTACCTCTCATTGTAGGAATTAGTATATGAGTCAAAAAAGATAGAGAGAAACTAGCAGAAAAGAGAAAGAGAAAGAGAGAGAGCGCTATAAATACTACCCAGCGTGAATCATCTGCAGTGCGGACTTCCTTTTTTGGAACGACACCCATTGTGATATGTATCAATTTACTTAAGACATGCCAAACATCTGCTATCTTCCCCGACACGAGAATTGTGTTTATTATGATATCTTTTACAGAATGAAGATATCAGATGTTTTGCATGCCATAGGTAAATTCTGACATACAACAATATGGGTGTCGTTCCGAATAGGAAGGTCGACATGTTCACTTAAATCTTTATTTGACTCATGTGGACCGTAACGAAATTCTTTCTGTCCACTTAGATGGAACGCCCAGCCTGTATATTGGTTACCGTCTTGTCTCGTTTATTAGATCGATTTTCGGTTCTAGTTTACACAATTCTGTTTTGTGTATGTACTTAAATATAAGGTATAATTTTACCTTATTTCAGGCTCTTCTTGCTATGTTAATACTGTTAATCAAACCGAAATTAGTTGAAAATTTATTTGAAGAGATCAACTTATGGTCAACTGATTGTGGAACAACTAAAACGAAAACAGCAATTGAGAAAGAAATGAAGTATCTTAGAACTTTTGCAATTATTCACACTTCGATCGCAATTATCGTTGCTGCTATCTTCTATTTTAATGATAACGATTATGAAATATTTCTGTCCGTAAAATTTTGCACTGACAACTATCCAAATTACTCAAAATATTATACAAAAGTATATAAAATCACTTGTTGCCTTTTAATTTGTTCTGTATATAATGCACATTGTTATCAAGTCGTTTATTATACGCAACATGTGAAATACCAGGCTATGATGTTGTGCGATCATTTATTAGCATTAACCGATTATACTAATTTGGATCCCTCCTCGTCAAGAACACATCCAATCGACAATATTCCTTATCAACAAGTAATCAAACATCGATTAGTGAATTTTGTTAAAACACACCAAGAACTATTGATGTAAACTTATATTTCTACAATAGTGTAATTCAATAAATTGTTAAAGAATTATTACAGGGCTGCTCATAAGAAAATCAGAGAAATTTCAATTTTAATCATTCTTTTCTCGTTCACTGGATTGTTGTTAGTTTCAAGTCTAACTCTACGTTTGGTGATGGTATTCATTTGAGATTTAATTTAATATTTATAGTTTTATTAACGATACAATTTCTCTAAGGGTACTTTCAATGAATTAGATCTTCTCCAAATAATTGTCGCCCTCTTGAGTGCATGTCTCACTGTTTCAGCTATCATACTCGCTGGACAATCCATAGAAACAATTGTAAGTGTCTGATCGCTCGAAAAAATCATATACAGGCTGTTCCAGCCAACAGTTACATCTCAATTGTCTCGCTTGTTTGTGAATTGACGTGGAACAGTAAGTAATGTCCTTACGTTAACTGACACGACTATTTTTCTAGATATTTTGGAAATGCCACAACGGCGTATAAGATCTCGAAAATTACTCAATATTAGGAAAACAAATGAGTTTGATATGAAAATAGTTGTTTTTCTTTTAAAAATTTCTCATTTGTTATTCGCCCGGCGCATCCACCATTTTACAAAAATTCATCGACCAAAGGGTTCCTAGATTTAAGTTGGCACCCTTAAATGTAGTGATATTTCTAGGGATTTCATTCTTTATGTCCATATCTTCGCCTACAATCTTGGGATTACGTACTTTGTTTAACAAGACATCTGTCAAATCTAGTAACCTTTCGGTCCCTGAATTCACCTTAGTCAGATTGATAAAAACTGGAATTTAGCCCGATGAATTGTAAAGTCTTTCATCTGAAATGTAGTTTTTAACCCAAAATTTTGAGAACAATTCATTACATGTGATTGTTTTCCTAATATTGAGTAAATTTTGAAATCTTATATGACGTTTTGGCATTTCCAAAACGGCTAGAAAGTAAATCGTATCGATCAATTAAAAGATGGATATTGTAGTGTAATTTCTTTAGATTCTTTTCCACTTCAATTCACAAACAAACGAGATATTTAAGGTGAAGCTGTAAGCTGCAACTCCCTGTATATCTTGCCGTCAACGTGTTCATAAATTGTTGACTTGTTGTAGTGCGATCATTCTTGTGAAATTATACAACAAATTGACTGGTATGATATGAACTGTGAAAATCGTAAATTATTATTGACCGTATTAGTTTCTGTACAAAGAAAAGTTGCCATCAGATTTTCTGATAAATATTCGATTAATTTCGAATTAGGATTAAATGTAAATATATTAATTAACATTTTTTTATTATTATCTAATTATGTAACGGTTGCAGGTTGTGAGAGGTGTTTATGCGGTAATTTCGCTTTTCATCAATTTTAAGACGTAGAAGAAAAACCGACTTTTCATTGTTTTGCACTCAAGTTTAAGTAATATATAGTCCACAAAAAAAAAACACTTAAGTAATATAATGGACGTAGTTATCTAATAACGAATCAAAATTAGTATTAAAATGTTATTATCATAGAAAGGTTGCACTAAATGTTTATATAATCACTAAAGGGCGGACATCTGCTCCAAGTTGGAGCAAGGCAAATTCTAGTCTCCTGTCAAATTCGTATAGAGCGTATCGGCAAAAGCTGTTGTACTTGTATATTCTATCTTTTCTTGTGAAACGTTTCTCTATACAAATAAAGTCCGGACTACCACAAATTAAGGTGATCCATAACATAAAATCATTTAAGTTGCTTATATTCCCAATACACTGCTTTCAAAATGCTACTAATTTGTCTCATAAACATTTGTTACACATTTGAACTATTTACAATTATTTTAATAATATGTTTATTCAAAAGCTCGGTTTTTTTTTACTAAAAATTCGGTGATAATATCGTCCAAATTAATATTTTGTGTGTAATCACTTTCACTCAAAGCTTTAAGTCGAGATTGTGACATTGTGCTTCTCAAATACCTTTTCTTGATTTAAAAATAATTTCTTCTTCATTTATTTCCACTAATGTTTCAATTCAAATCTCTTTAGTGATGTTAACAATATGCATTTTGTCTAGTTAGTTTTTTTAAGACAAGAACAAAAGTGTTATTGATTCTATGAACTTTAGATTACGTATACAGGAGGTTTTTAGAAGACTACCTATTTCATATGTCAACTACTTTTTTAAAGACAATCTTTCGTTTTTTTCTTTTGCACATATATGAAAATATTTTCTTTTTTTTTACATTGTGGGGCTCCCTAAAGTTCGGGGGCCCGCACGCGCGGCGGGCTCTGCGAGCCCCATTTATACGCCACTGTTTGTGCTGTATGATTTATTGTTTGGCCGGATTCCGGAATAACCGACAAGCTCCCAAGTTGGATAACCGGATACCGGATATTAGAGAAAGTTAGCAATAATGATTGTTACTTAAAGGCTTTGCTACCATCATAGCTACCATTATCTGATTATTCCGAATTTAGTTCAAGAACTACGGGCGATTACTAGCATCAGCGTCCTCATCAAAAGAACTTTCACTTGTCCACGTAGAATTTCAAAATAATTCTTATCAACTCAATCTTCATTCATATGATAAAATATTTTCAAAACTTCGATCGGACACCTTTATAGCAGGTGCCGCCTTCTATGTTCCCGTCCAAACTTCAACTCACCGATTTTATTATGAAGAAGAAAACTGCTCTAATGGGACGATTTCTCGAAATTTTTAATTGCTTTTGTGCCGCACTAGGAATTCACAGTTCTTTTGATGAGTTTAAAATTGTTTTCCAAAATTTATTCTATTTTTGAATTTAAAGCTTTTATGTTGAAGTCCCATATCCTGTATCGTTTATTAACTGATCTTAAATTCAAAATAACATGTTTTCGTACGTTATCAAATCCATTAAAGTGAGAGCTCATTTCCGGTTATTGTTTTTTTTTATCTAAAAATAAGTAGGGCATAAAGAAAGGAGTGCATATGGTTTAAACTAGTCGGAAATCTGGTTAAGCAAATAAAAACAAAATAATAATCGGAAATCAGGTACTTAAGTAGTTTTGATAAGGCATTCAGTACATGTTATTATTCTCAATAGATCATCAGTAAATAAATATACGAAAATTTGGCATTTCAACTTATAAACAGGG